>CM055272.1:11092341-11692341 GCA_029237695.1 Conchocele bisecta | reverse complement strand
GCCTGCATGTCGCGCCTTGGGGCGAGGCATGGACACTAAAAAAATAGATATAGTAGATGGAAAAACTTTAACCAAAAAACTTTAACCGGACACACGGACGAACGGACGGACGTATGCCAAAATGCCGACGATATCGCGCTTTCCGCAAGCAGGTGTGACAATGATGATAAACACCCATGTGAAGTATCAAGGTATTGGGTGAAGCTTGAGAGTTGCAGAGATATAGTACACAGGATCTAACAAAAAATTCAAAGTAAGTTTGACTTGACATTGGGCCACGGGAGGATCGCGCTTTCGCAAGCTGGGAGGTGCGACATGATGATAAACACATGTGAAGTATCAACCCATGTAGTTGGGTATTGGGTTGAAGCAGTTGCAGAGTATAGTACACGAAAAAAAAACTTTAACAAAAAAAATCAAAGTAATTTGAACTTGACATAGGGCACAGGATCGCGCTTTTTCCGCAAGCAGGTGCGACAATAATGATAAACACCCATGTGAAGTATGAAGTTATTGGGTGAAGCAGTTGCAGAGATATAGTACACGAAAAAACTTTAACAACAAAATTCAAAGTAATTTGACCTTGACATTGGGCACAGGATCGCGCTTTTCCGCAAGCAGGTGCAACAATATGATAAACACCCATGTGAAGTATCAAGGTATTGGGTGAAGCAGTTGCAGAGATATAGTACACGAAAAAACTTTAACAAAAAAATTAAAAAACAAAGTAATTTGACCTTGACATTGGGCACAGGATCGCGCTTTCGCAAGCAGGTGCGACAATGATGATAAACACCCATGTGAAGTATCAAGGTATTGGGTGAAGCAGTTGCAGAGATATGTACACAGAAAAAACTTAACAAAAAAATTCAAAGTAATTTGACCTTGACATTGGGCACAGGATCGCGCTTTCCGCAGCAGGTGCGACAATGATGATAAAACACCCATGTGAAGTATCAAGGTATTGGGTGAAGCAGTTGCAGAGATATAGTACACGAAAAAACACTTTAACAAAAAAATTCAAAGTAATTTGACCTTGACATTGGGCACAGGATCGCGCTTTCCGCAAGCAGGTGCGACAATGATGATAAACACCCATGTGAAGTATCAAGGTATTGGGTGAAGCAGTTGCAGAGATATAGTACACGCAAAAACTTTACAATAAAAAAAATTCAAGTAATTTGACCTTGACATTGGGCACAGGATCGCGCTTTCCGCAAGCAGGTGCGACAATGATGATAAACACCCATGTGGAGTATCAAGGTATTGGGTGAAGCAGTTGCAGAGATATAGTACACGAAAAAACTTTAACAAAAAAATTCAAAGTACTTTGACCTTGACATTGGGCACAGGGGCCGCACGGTTGGGGGTTAGAATGAAAATATGGATGATGATAAACACCCATGTGAAGTTTAAAGGTAATGGGCGAAGCAGTTGCAGAGATATAGTATAACGAAAAAGTTTTAACCAAAAAACTCTAACCAGACGTACGTTAAAAAGTTAACGTTGAAAATGGCTAAGTCAATTACGTAGAAATAATAGGTGAAGGTAAAAAAATGGTCACATGTTGGATAGTTGTATGTGGTAGGCACCCCTTGGTTATGAAGCTGTGAAAGTTTGGTGGTCCTAGGTGGTACAGTACCAAAGAAATGGACTTAAACACGAAAACTTAACATTGTAAACGCGAAAACTTAACATTGAAAATGGCTAAGTCGACTGCGCGGAAAAAATGGGTGAAGTTAAAAAAAAAGTAAACATGTTGGATAGTGATATGTGGTGGGTACCCCTTGATTATGAAGCTGTGAAAGTTTGTGGTGGTCCTAGGTGGTACAGTACCAAAGAAATGGACTTAAACACGAAAACATTAACATTGTAAACGCGAAAACTTAACATTGAAAAAATGGCTAAGTCGACTACGCGGAAAAAATGGGTGAAGTTAAAAAAAAAGTAACATGTTGGATAGTGATATGTGGTGGGCACCCCTTGATTATGAAGCTGTGAAAGTTTGGTGGTGGACCTAGGTGGTACAGTAACAAAGAAATGGACTCAAACACGAAAACTTAACATTGATTGTGGACGCCGCCCGCCGCCCGCCGCCCGCCGCCCGCCGCCCGCCACCCGCCCGCCCGCCCGCCGCCCGGCTTTCGCCAATCCAATAGCCTGGATTTTTTTTCAAAAAACCTGGCTAAAAATGCATTTAAATCTGAACTTAATTTAGTTAATTTAGCTTTCAAAAGCGAGATAAGTTAGAACTGAATTATATCAAACACTCCTTGGCGCTGAGAACAGTTTGATAAAGTATGGTTGTAAATTCCCTTAATCAAGTCATGACAGTAAATTTATCAATAATTGTTTTAAACTTCAGGAATTTTACTCATCAAAGTATTTCCAGCATAATCTTAAAATGTTACAACGATTTTGTTTCTATTCTTTTCATCATTCATGAATCATGGAAATTTACGATCTAATCCTATTTAGAATGGCGATCATGCATCCTGAATTAACCATTAAAACATGTACATGCACTTCAGGCAGGTTCAACAGATGAATGTTCTGTTGATACTTCACCGACAATGTGAAATTACAGCTTCTTTTCAACAAAATACTCTCTCAAAATTCACCAGACCCATTCATTTTCATTTGGGGCAGATTCTGCAACGATTGCGATCTGTCCAAAATAAAAATGAACAGCACAAACACCAATCAGTTTTTGTTTCATTTATTTCCATACCTGACTGGAATCACTGGAAGCAGCCATTCATATTTTAAATGACGTAGTAGACTTATTGATGTACTTATAATATTGACGTCAGGCATGACTGAATGACACACAGAATGGGTAGAGAGCAAACACAATTGGAAATTGAGGGTCGTAATGGAAATTGATTTGGCATGCAGAAAATTGCATGAACTTTTTTATTTTCCGGCGATATCATTTTTATTTGCCAAATTTAACCCTCACACTGTAAACAGTTTCATTTCCATCAGGCTATTCAGTCAACTCAAGAAGTATACTGGCAAAGGTAGTCACCAACACGAATGACGCATATGAATTGTGATTAGGTTGTATTGGCAGGATATCAAATATGTTTCACTGGCACCGTGTTTCACGGCACATAGGCACTGCGTTGACGGGATACAACATACATGATAGCAGCTCACCTGAAAGATGTTGCTGACATGACAGAACAGCCTTGGCCAATGCCGCATCCCTGTCACATGTAGACGAGACGTCTGTTGCTGAAAAAGCACCAAATGCAGATGTTTCCCATCATGTTTCACATATCTATATATATACAGAATAACACAGATCACATTTCAAACGACAAACCATTTCAACATGTCCAAAAGACATGATAGTGCAGACCATTTCAACATGTCCAAAAGCAAATATATGTGCCCAGTACTGGTATTACCTTCCTTAACACACCGCCAACATTGATTTTGTATTTCTACAAATAAATTTCATACAACCTCTACATTTTTTGTCAATTTTTTATATCATTTATATTTCAAAATAAATAGCAGCTAAATACAGTGATACAACATACGTAATTCCAGCGTAGGGCTGATATATCACTTGACTAGACTATGGTCATCGATATGGCAATTATTTGTAAGTGATGGCAAGACATACATAACATATGGAAGTACCCTGGTGCCAGATGCTGAAATATTTAAGTCATAATTAGGCGATGACTAACTCCTAATTATGAGATGCTAAGTATTAATTCTGTTAAGTATCATGAAAATATTCCAAAGTAATCAAGTTTTTGAGTAATTGAGAGGAAATCAATCTGCGAAAAAAAATTAAATATTGACACACCTTTGAATCGTAGTCAATTAACGCGTGTGTGAAGTCTCACAAAAATATTCCAAAGAGTATTCAATCTATGCTCTGGACAACAGTAGCCGATTTCATCAAAATTGCAAAGTATACTTTTCTAGCAAAGTATACTTTGAGGGAGAAATTTTCAATTTAAGGATGAATTTATTAATTTTTATTATACTGAATTTATTACATTATCACAGCCATTTTGGCTGTGATAATGTAATAAATTCAGTATAATAACAGGCCGTCAGTTTAGGGATTAGTCCAAAAAAATAGGAAAATAGGAATTCAGAGAAACAATAGGAAAATAGGAAAATATAGTCTGAAATGGAATAGTATTTTAAGATGGCTTCCCAAACACATTTTATGGCCATCCTGACCTTTTAATATTTGTTATTGTTAATGTGTGTTGTACTGCTCAAAGTCTATAAACTATAAACAAGACTTTGACACATTACTTGTACTCTAATAATTAAAGTAATGTACATATATGTTAGCATCCATACCGTCCCATTCAGCGAACCCCATACACCCAGGTCTTTGTGTTTTGAAAATATATATAAATTTTTTATATTAATGAGCATGCTGAATATGGGGTCCTAAAAACTAGGATAGGTCGGATTACATGAACCACATATTTATTGCCTGAAAATACTAGAGCAAGTGAGCTGGAGCTCACATATACCCCCGGCCGCTGCCGCTGCCTCATAATGCTAATCAAAAAAGCAAATTCATGTCATGCGACATTGAATCCAGAATGATTTTGAAAAAGCAGACAGCGTTATTTGGAAATTGTGTTGATCAATGCATATGAATTAAGATAATCAAGTGAAGGATGAATGTTACAGATATAAAGCACTTAACTAGACATTATGTTTGTAAAGCATGGATATGCCCCCATGGCATATTGGACGTAACTAGAGATTGTGTATAAAAAACAAAACTTCAACAAATTTAAAAGTCATTTGAGAAAGTCTTACAAAGTTTTTGACATAAGAAAATGGCCAAGTGTTTCAGCACCATTTCGAAGGTCATAAAGGTTAAGGTCATGTGCAAATATTAAAGCAATCCTTCAAATATTATTGAAGATATTACATGATGGAGAAACTCTTACAACGTAAGACAAGAATTCCGCCACGGAAGCGGTATTGCGCCTGCCGAGGCATTTGACCGTGTTGTGAAAAAACAATAACTTTAACGCATTTGCCTTACAAAAAAGAACGGACGACCCGGACGACGTGGACGACGTGGACGACGCGGACGACGACGCGGATGAAGACGGAAAAAGCGTTGACTATAGTCGCGCCTCTGCTAAAGCAGGCGCGACAGACAAAAATGCGTTTCAGCACCAGTTCAAATGTCACAAAGGTCAAGGTTATGACATTGGTGGTGCTAGTGCATCACATATGTTCAGGTGAATGAACTGTCCAAATATTAAAACAATCATTCAAGTAATATTGAAGATATTACATGATAGAGAAACTCTGACAAAGTTTTCGACTTTTTAACGTAAATGTACACGGACAGACGTACAGAACCTCAAGACCAACGCAATATGCCACGATAGAGAAACTCTGACAAAGTTTTCGACGCTTTGACGTAAATGTACACAGACAGACGTACAGAACCTCAAGAGCAACGCAATATGCCACGATAGAGAAACTCTGACAAAGTTTTCGACGCTTTGACGTAAATGTACACAGACAGACGTACAGAACCTCAAGAGCAACGCAATATGCCTGCCTTGCTATTGCATAGGAGGCATAAAAACATTACCTAAATGGAATTTTTACAAAAAGCTTTAAAGCAAACTTCTACATAATTTGATATTGGTATTGTGCACAATGATTTGATTTGATATATTGGTGTTTAACAGCCAATCAACAGCTAAGGTCATTTAAGGCCGGACCAACGGGTTCGATCCCATATTTAACTTGCTAAATTGGGGTGAAATTCGGAACGGAATATTTACATCGAAAACTAGAAAATGTGTTCGTAGAATACGGATGCCCCACATATTGCTTCAATAGTAAATGAGGCAAAAAGGGGGAGATAATCCATGGCTCAGTGTCAAAGCAAAAATAGAATTTCACTTTGTGCACTTTCACACCATAATGAGTTACATACCAAGCATCAAGCCTCCAGCTATTACGGTTTAGAAGTTTTAAAAGTTACAAGGAAAATTGGTGAAATCTAAGACAAAAAGGGGGAGATAATCCATGACCTGGGGCGTTGAATAAAACATTGAAATACACTTTGTGCATCTGCTCATCATAAGGAAGCTACACACCAAGTTTGAGGTCTGTAGCTGTCACGGTTTAAAAGTTTTACACGTTACAAGACTAAACTGGGAAATTCTAAGTCGAAAATGGGGAGAATCCATGACCCTGGGGTTCAATAAAAAATCACTAGAAATGTGGCCTGTCGGCACAGGAAGCCTCCCCGCTGGCAGCCAAAGAAAAAGAGGCACATTTGAAAACACAGAGGGCCAGAGAAGCGTGGATTTGTCACCGCATGAAAGCAGACCATCAGTAACCTATTTCATCAACATTGCAAAGTATACTTTACTAGCAAAGTATACTTTGAGGGAGTAATCATTTATTTTTCCTGACATGCATTATTTCATATAGAACTAACAAATGCATATATTTCATAATTAAAAGTATGCAGAATTATTATACTGAATTTATTACATTATCACAGCCAATTTGGCTGTGATAATGTAATAAATTCAGTATAATAAAAATTAATAAATTTATCATAAAATTGAAAATTTCTCCCTCAAAGTATACTTTGCTACTAAAGTATACTTTGCAATGTTGATGAAATAGGCTACAGAGCAATGTGTGAAATATCAAGTAGAACAGTACAAGGAAGCAGAAATTACAAGACATTTACTCGAGCGTTAAAGTTTCGAATGCATCAAGTATGTGACCTTGACCCTGGCTTAGTGGGGGCGGGACGATCGCGGATTTGTCACAGGGCAGTAGAGGATCATTAAAGCAATGCATGTGTGAAATAACAAGCCGATCCAATCAAGCAAGCAGACATATATGACATTTAACCGAGCGTTAAGGTATCAAATGCAACAAGTATGTGACCTTGACCCTAGGCTTAGCGTGGGCGGAATGATCAGGAATCTCTCACACAGCAATGTGTGTGTGAAATATCAAGCAGATGAGTACAAGGAAACAGCAATTATAAGACATTTACTCGAGCATTATGGTTTTGAACGCACCAAGTCTGTGACCTTGACCTTGGGGGGCAGGACGAATGTGGATTTGTCACAGGGCGGTAGAGGACCATTGGAGCAAAGCGTGTGTAAAATCTGAAGCAGATCCGAGCAAGAAAACTAGAAAAGGAAATTGTAAGCCATTTACCCCGAGCGTTAAGGCACTATATGCCCCCTCACCATTCGGTGCCGGGGGGCATAAAAATCAAATGTGTGCAATTACACATCATAAAGAAGATACATACCAAGTATCAGGTCTGTGGCTAGTACAGTTTAAAAGTTTTACAAAATACAAGGCAAAATTGAGAAATTCAAGTCCAAAAGGGGGAGATAATCCATGACCCGGGGTTGAATCAAAAATTGAAATAAACTTTGCGCATCTACTCATCATAAGGAAGTTACATATTAAGTTTCAGGTCTGTAGCTAGTATGGTTTAAACGTTTTATGAGTTACAAGGTTGGTGATGGACAGACGAACAAACAAGACGGACAAGGGTAACGCTAAATGCCCCCTCTTCAAGTTGCACAGCTCAGCCTCGACCAATCAAACTTCCTGATTCCGAGCATGATAATTGAGAACATACTCAGCAAGTTTTAGATGGAAACCACATAAGGGATGACGTGTAAGTGAATCAGGGCTTCTAAAATTTCAAAATGCCAATCGGTCCGGACGTAATTGTTGTCCCAAAGGAGCCGGTGCTACCCCCCTCCACCCCCCCCCCCCCACCCCCTGCCTCTCATGTTTTGTCAAAATATTTCTTTTCTCTAATAAACATGTTTTTGCAGCATATGAGAATAATCGTCTTAGGAACGATTGTTACGAGTGCTGTTGGGGACACGTTACAATCTCGCGTTTTTTTATTACTGATGCTGATGGTCTTCGCTATTCGCAAAATATACATTAAGCCCAGTTTTGTCCAATCACGTCGTACATAATATGCACATGCGGTTGTAATCATTACTGACTGTGATGTGTGGAGGTTGAGACATCAAAGGTTACAAAGTCGTGCCGATCTGACCTTTGATACATGCCGACGCGATGTCAACAGAGACACACATTTACGATCAATTACTCAACACATATTTATCCATTACGGGACACTATCACGCATGGAATAAAATAGAACTTTAATTAGTAAGATTTGGTTCTGGAATTATCTTTCGCACAATATTATTCCATAACTTTATGACATCGAAGTCGGAGGTGCAAAATCCCCGAAAAAAAATATAAGGCAAAAACCGGCGATGCGATGCAGTAATCAATAACACAAATCAAAATATGTTTTTTCCCCAATAAACATGTATTGGTAGCACGTAAGAATCTTCTCCTAAGACGACGATTATCAGGTTTTGTTGTTTTTTTTGTCAAGAATGATTGGTGTTTATCCACATTTGTTCTGCTTCTTAATAAAAGTATGTTTCAGCAGCACATGAGAATCGTCTCCTAGGACTATTTTTTACGTGTCCTGTTTGGGACATGTTACAATCTCGTGATATCGAGCATGGGTTGATCGTGAACATGTGAAGTATGATCGCCAGATTGCGAGACGAAAACACGCGATTCTATCAAATTCAATCTTGCTTTTTCGCAACCTCGCCCACAGGTGGAAGATCGCGCATTTTTGCTTCGCGATCTGCATCAACACGCATGAGCAAAACTAACCCGAATTTTCTGTCTGTAACACAGAGTAAGTCGCCCTGCGCTACCTGCATTTTATAATTCGGGTTAAAGCAAAATATATTTCCAAAAACGGAAGGCGAGATGGCGAAAATGCGAGACAATTCTCATGTCTCACATGTTTTCGCAAGACAGGAAAATTGCGAAACGACAGCTCTAGATGAATCATAATGCTGATTGTTTTATTTTGGATTGCAGATGAACGCTTTTAACATGGCAGATGTACCTTTGTCCTTTATCCTCTCATCAGGATCTACGCCATTCGTAAATACTTTATTTATACCAGAAATGACTACCCTACAGCATAATGTAACAGTTCCACACGAATAACCACAATGCATGGTTTCTTTATTTTATATTAAAATCATCAGAAATGGCGAGTCTTAAATACGCTAAAGCCAGTCTATTTATAAACCGCTATGATCTCTACAACTATCGAGCGAGACCTTCACCTGTAACAATTACTACGCGCTTGTTGGTCCAGAACCGATAAACTGAAAAGTTTAGAAGCCCTGAAGTGAATGGATAAGGTTTACCGTCCATCAGCTAAGGTAATATAGAAATGTCATCCGAAAGACCAGTGGGATGGAAATACATGTACTATGGATGTGTTTTTACATAAACTTGGAAAAGTCGCGGGAATACTGGACGAAGGCCGGAAGGCCTCGTCCAGTATTCCCGCGACTTTTCCAAGTTTATAGCCTAAGGTGGGGATTGGCTTCACAACCTCCGGAATTGAAGTCCAATATTGTACCCACTAGACCACAACCCATCCCAGTTCCATTGGTAAAATCCTTACCAGAACAGTTCATGGGTTTGGATGCGAAGATGGTGTCTTGTACATAGGGGTCGACTGCAGCGGGGTCACACACCGGGCTATCTGGGAAGACGTCTTGTAGCACCCCCACAGCACAGCGAGTTGCTGCCCGAAACAACCTGAATATAATTCATAATCAACATTGGTGTCGGCCCACTGTGGCTAGGATACCCCTGGACCACCGGTCATAGAACTTTTTATTGTGTACTCAACTCAGAGCTGTGCCAAACTCGGCTAACTTGAGCATGAGAACGTGTTTCGAAAGGTTTTATCACCTCGGGTCCGAGGCATTGTGTAGATAAATGTGGCCGTGATTGGAGAAATGGGTTTTATGACCAGTCTAGATCTGTTTCCACTAGCACACGGCTGTAGCTTGATAATGATATAATTATACTATATGTTATACAAGGTGGATGTTTCATTAACTAAAGTACGAACAGAGTAGACCCTGATCAGACTGCGCAGATGTGCAGGCTGATCTGGGGCTACACTGGTCACAAAAACCCATAAGCCCCATTTATTTAGTTACAGCCACAAATGCAGAACGCCTAATTGCAACAAATACACTACATATTCCAAGTTGGCCATAGTTCTGCACTGAGATCGGAAAATAGGTTATAATTAGATCTTCAGGCCCAGGTGTATATTTGTATTAAAACACAAAATATTGTGTTCTCCTGAAATACAAATGCTGTGACCACTCACTGAAACCCTCATATCAGTTCTATTGAATAGACAAAACATAATTATCCCATGAAAATGTGATATGAATATGATGTGCTGTAGCCCACTCACAAAAATATTACACATGTGAAAAAACACCTGTAGCCGATTTCATCAAAATTGCAAAGTATACTTTCCTAGCAAAGTATACTTTGAGGGAGCAATCATTGATTTTTCCGAAATGCATTATTTCATGCAGAACTAACGATTGCATATATTTGATGATTAAAACTATGCAGAATTATTATACTGAATTTATTACATTATCACAGCCAAAATTGGCTGTGATAATGTAATAAATTCAGTATAATAAAAATTAATAAATTGATCCTAAAATTGAAAATTTCTCCCTCAAAGTATACTTTGCTAGGAAAGTATACTTTGCAATGTTGGTGAAATAGGCTACTGGGGGGCCGTTTCACTAAACTATATAGGACTAAAATGTTCATAAGTGCAAATTTATGATAGTCTGTAAATTTCACATTAGCAAAGTTGTATTGTAAACAACTATTGGATATGCAGCCTATGCTTAATAAATGTAAACCCATCAATTGAAATTTACAGACGATCATAAATTTGCACTTACAAACATTTTAGTCGTACAAAGTTTAGTGAAACGGCCCATCACAATTTCTGATAGCATGCATTTAAATTTCTTTCAGGTTGAAAAAACTATTATTTTGTTTTTATTATCTGTCCATTAAAGTATCAATAGAGTTTCCATTTGATGAGATTTATAAAACTTGTCAGCAATTTTATGCACCTCGCCAGAGGTTCAGGTATAAATTTTGTGTGACTCGTTTCATAAATCTCATATCAAATGGAAACTCTATTGATACTTTAATGGACAGATAATCAAAACAAAATAATAATTTGCTCAACCTGAAAGAAATTTAAGTGCATGCTATCAGAAACTGTGATAAGCAGGTTTTGTATAATTTGGCATTCGCTACATTGTATACATGTGTCAGTGAGGAAAAATTGCAAAATTTCTTTACTTTTTGTTGTGAAATGATAAACCAATGATACTACTACACCAAATTTAGAAAGAAGTTCCCATTATAGACACTAGTGTAATTGATTAAATAAAATAATTTAGTAATAATCAATTGAACAAGAATTCTACCACGGAAGCAGTGTCGCGCCTGCGGAGGCATTTGATCATAACATGATCTGTAGCCTATTTCATCAACATTGCAAAGTATACTTTACTAGCAAAGTATACTTTGAGGGAGTAATCATTTATTTTTCCTGAAATGCATTATTTCATATAGAACTAACAAATGCATATATTTCATGATTAAAAGTATGCAGAATTATTATACTGAATTTATTACATTATCACAGCCAAATTGGCTGTGATAATGTAATAAATTCAGTATAATAAAAATTAATAAATTTATCATAAAATTGAAAATTTCTCCCTCAAAGTATACTTTGCTACTAAAGTATACTTTGCAATGTTGATGAAATAGGCTACTGGGCATGTGCTACAGTAAGTACATGTATCAAGTGTCAAAATATTGAAGCAATCCATCAAGTAATATTAATGTTATACGATGATGAAGAAACATGTACAAACTATTTGACGCAAACAATGGCTAAGTGTTTCCGCAAAATGTCAAGGTCATGTTATTGGGGGCATTAGTGTGTTCCAAATGCTCACATGTATCAAGTGTCCGAGTATTGAAGCAATCTGTCAAGTAATAATAAAGTTATACCATGATGACGAAGCTTGTATAAACTTTTTGAAGCAATAAAATGGCTAAGTGTTTCCGCAAAAATATGAAGGTAAAAAATATGACGGTCATGCTAATGACGGCATGAATGTGTTCCAAATGCTCACATGTATCAAGTGTCCAACTATTGTAGCAATCAGTTGAGTACTATTAAACTTATACCATAATGAAGAAGCTTGCACAAACTTTTTGACGCAAAATAATGGCTAATGGTCGCAAAAATATGAAAGTAAAAAAGGTCAAGGTCATGTTAATGGCAGCATGAATGTGTTCTCAATGCTCATAGGTATCAAGTGTCCAAATATTGAAGCAATCCATCCAGTACTAGATTGGTCAGTAAGCGAGGCATGGTGGGCCTAGGTACCCCTAAAATATGTAAAAATTTCCAAGTGTGTGGGCTTGTGACCTTGACTCTGGGCTTAGCAGGAGCGGCATAAACGTGAATTTGTCACAGCATGGTAGAGGTCCATTGGAGCAATGTGTGTGTGAAATGTGAAGCAGATCCGAGCCAGAGATTTCTCTGATGTTAAGTTTTGTAAAGAGACTAAGTATGTGACCTTGACCTCAAGATCAGCGGGAATTTGTCACAGCATAATAGTACAGCCTTAGAGGAATGCATGCATGAAATATTAAGAATTTTCGATAAAAGAAATAGAAGTTATAACATATTTCTCTGATGTTAAGTTTTGTAAAGAGACTAAGTATGTGACCTTGACCTTGGGATCAGCGGGGGTTGAACGGTCGTAGATTTGTCACAGCATGATAGTATAACCTTAGAGGAATGCACAAGTGAAATATTAAGAGCTTACAATGAAGGAAATAGAAAGTTATAACTTATTTCTCTGATGTTAAGTTTTGTAAAGAAACCAAGTATTTGACCTTGACCTTGGGATCAGCGGGGGTTGGACGGTCGTGGATTTGGTAAAGTATGGTAGTAGAGCCTTACAGGAATGCATGTGTGAAATATTAAACATTTTAGATGAAGGAAATAGAAGTTATAACAATATTTCTCTGATGTTAAGTTTTGTAAAGAGACTAAGTATTTAACCTTGACCTTGGGATCAGCGGGGGTTGGACGGTTGTGGATTTGGCACAGCATGGTAGTAGAGCCTTACAGGAATGCATGTGTGAAATATTAAGCATTTTAGATGAAGAAAATAGAAGTTGTAACAATATTTCTCTGATGTTAAGTCGACGGACGGACGGACGGACGGACGGAGATGGACGGACGGACGTTCTTACGGTACTATACTTATGTGGCTTATCACATGTTAAATATTAGCCACATAAAAGGACGGACGGACAGACGGACGGACGGACGGACGGACGGACAACCTGACTCCAGTATACCCCCCACAACTTGTTGCGGGGGGTATAAATATTAAAGTTATACCATGATGATGAAGCTTGTACAAACATTTTTACATTTCGGATGCCGACGATGGAAAAAGCGGTGATTATATAGATATACAGGCATAACTTCTGCTAAAGCAGGTAACAACTAGAAATGTGGCCTGTCGGCACACGAATGCCCCCGCTGGCAGCCAAAGAAAACGAGGCATATTTGATTACAAGCCATTTACCCGAGTACGGACGGACGCCGGTAACACTATATGCCCCATTCACCATTCGGTTGCGGGGGCATAAAAAGGTGAAGGTCAAAGGTGAAGGTCGAAGTACTGGGTGGTGGAGTGTGTAGGGCATGTTCATATGTATCATGTGTATAAATATTTAAGCGATTGGCAAAAGTATTGAGAAGTTATTGTAGGATTGAGAAACGTGCACGTAGATTTGTCCCAAAGTGGTAAGTAAACATTTAAAGTAGAAAAGGTGAAGGTCAAAGGTGAAGGTCGAAGTACTAGGTGGTGGAGTGTGTAGGGCATGTTCATATGTATCATGTGTATAAATATTTAAGCGATTGGCAAAAGTATTGAGAAGTTATTGTAGGATTGAGAAACGTGCACGTAGATTTGTCCCAAAGTGCTAAGTAAACATTTAAAGTAGAAAAGGTGAAGGTCAAAGGTCAAGGTTCAAGTACTGGGTGGTAGAGTGTGTAGGGCATGTTCATATGTATCATGTGTATAAATATTTAAGGGATTGACAAAAGTATTGAGAAGTTATTGTAGGATTGAGAAACGTGCACGTAGATTTGTCCCAAAGTGCCAAGCAAACATTTAAAGTGGAAAAGGTCAAGGCCAAAGGTCAAGGTTGAAGTACTGGGGGGTGGAGTGTGTAGGGCATGTTCATATGTATCATGTGTATAAATATTTAAGGGATTGACAAAAGTATTGAGAAGTTATTGTAGGATTGAGAAACGTGCACGTAGATTTGTCCCAAAGTGCCAAGCAAACATTTAAAGTGGAAAAGGTCAAGGCCAAAGGTCAAGGTTGAAGTACTGGGGGGTGGAGTGTGTAAGGGATGTTCATATGTATCACATGTATAAATATTGACATAATATGTGAAGCCATGTAGAAGTTACTAAAGAATATAATATCGGGACGGATGTACAGGACGGACGTACGGACGTACGGACGGACGCTGGTAACACTATATGCCCCCGTACCTTTCGGTAGCGGGGGCATAAAAACACAAATATAAAGTCTGAAAAATAAGTAAGGTTGCAAACGCTAGTTATTTTTCAGTATTATAAGCATTTTTTTTTACAATCCGCAACTTTAGAGGTAGGTACAATTATGTTCAGAAATAACCAGACTCCAGTATATTACCGGGTGCCATCCACAACAACTGATATACTTACCCACAAGCCAAATTGTTGTTGCCGAACAGCATTTGTTCTGCCATGAAGCTGAGGTCGTCCTGCACACAGTGGTGTTTGATCGTATCCACCACCCGGTAGTAGTCCACACTGCATGCGAACACCCCACCACCCAGCTTCTCCATGTACTCATCTATGAACATTGTATCCATTGAAAATTAAAAACGTTCATTGGCCAGTAGACACATCCGGGCATATGGAGAGTTCATAGATTAGAGAATTAGATTAGATAGATAGATATTTGTATCAAATCAAAATTACAAAAGTGAACAAGGATATTGTTATCACTAAACTAGTCTAATTTGGACTAATTCCAAAATACCAATAAATCATCCTGTACTTTGTGTGGTCTAACTAAAACTAAAATGCTGGAGATGACAATATTCATACCCACAGTTTGCAGTGAATCACATGTCCATATAGAACATCTAGCTGTCTGCTGTGAGCCCATACACTTACCATAGCAACCATAGGAGGCCCCCACGTAATCAACCATTGCCTCCAGGCTCATAATGTTCATGGCAGCTGCGTCGTACCAAATAGTGGACAGAATGCCAGAAAATGTGCACTGGACGTTATCATTCTCCACGATGTAGTCCACAACGCATTGCGATACTCGATAGCTTTCCCTGAAATTGTCATTGTTGTATCCATTACCAAATATGTGGCTTAAATGGGGCTTATGGGGATTGTGACCAGTGTAGCTCCTGATCAAATAGAACATTCCTGCAGCTTTATAACAATGGGCGTTTCATCAATGGAATGGCGAACAGTGCAGATCCTGATCAGACTGTGCGGATGCACAGGCTGATCAGGATATACACTGGTCGACGTCACAAAACCCATAAGACCCATTTCTCCAGTGACAGCCACATATAAGGCTATAAATATGTCAGAAGTCATTTCTCCAGTGACAGCCACATATAAGACTAATAAATATGTCAGCAGTCATTTCTCCAGTGACAGCCACATATAAGACTAATAAATATGTCAGCAGTCATTTGGAATCTCAGTCATTTGGCCAGGACCTACAATATAGGGGAGATTCTACCTTAGGCATCTGACAAAACACATTATTCATTAAATCTCTGAAATATTTAAATGTAAGTACTTTTTCATCAATAACAAAAAATTCACCCTCCCCAATTTTTTTCTTTCATGAAATTCCATCAAATATTGGTTTTATTGCTATTTTCCTATGGGAATTTAACATGGGGCAAAAAGGATGTGAAGAGTGACGGTGAGGGTCGAAAATCGAAAACATTTGGAAATTGATCTGGAGAGACAGGTGGATCTTTAAATATTAAAAGACCATTAGCCAGCTTCTGGCTATTTTGAAGGTCAATCTTGACCAATAAATTGCGTATGATTTCCTTTTGATGACATCATTTTTATTCTGATGTGTGTTACCTGTATTTAGGCTGTTTCACGTTTAATTGATATGGAAGGCACAACTCTGTAGATCTATATCTGTATCATATCATTTCGGCTAATTCTGCGCATCGGCTAATGCGCAATTCACGTCAAATTTAGCCTTGAGTACATCATAATAAAATATGTGGATTTCGAAATAAACAAGCTGATTAATTGCTACACTGTGGCACAATTTTATCACATTCCGATAGTTTGATACAGTCGTTTCTGTCAAAATGTTCCGGGTTTATACGTGTACAAAGTGTTGTGCGTTGCGTATCCGTGGAGTTTCCGTTAGTTGCGTTTCAAACCGTGTGTCGTCTACGTGTAATACCTTTTCGGCCATGCGTTGCGTTTCCCCACTCTTGCGCATGCGCGAAAGTCGAACAAACCGTGTTCAACGCATTGAGTTTCAAAAGCGTGTAATCCATGTAGAACGGTTGTAAACGTATACAACGGTTGTAAACAACGCATTGAGTTTCAAAAGCGTGTAATCCATGTACAACGGTTGTAAACGTATACAACGGATGTAAACGTATACAACGCTAAGGTAAACCGTTTAAACAATTTAACGCTTTCTTTGACGAATGGATACACGCTTCTACATATACACAGCACCGTTCAGATGAAACCGTGTTATACGTACAACACGTTTCCACGGGTTTTAACGCATTACACGTTTTGGTATGCCAACCGTATCGCGTAGAATGCGCATGCTCAGATCGTTCTTCGTGTGTGTGTATATATACTTCTAGACTGCAGGGCTTCTAACATTTTCCGTTTTCCGGTTCTGGAACGATTTTTGAACTCTCAGACCAATTGAGATTTGAAAACTAGTCTTAAAAATCGGCCCGAGAAAAATTGCCAGTCGGCTGCTATTTCGCTATAAACCTTGTAAATTTACCGGTTTTGACCACCAAGTAATTTATGACACATATCCGCGGGCCATATCCGTGTTAAACCAGTGTGCAGCTCGCTGTGTATTCAGTTTCTCCAAATATTGATTTTTCTTAACACACGCGTGTGACAGGTGTATAGCGGATTAGTGACTGAAATAGACTGGCTTCAGCGTAAAGATACAAGAGTTCCTAGACTCGCCATTTCTGATGATGTTAAAATAAAATAAAGAAACCATGCACTGTGTTTATCTGTGTTCGTAATATTTAACCCCAAGTAACTGACACGGACTATCGGCCCGGGCTATTCCATATTAGGTTAGGAACTGTTACATTACGCTGTATTAGGGGTAAGTTTTGTGTATATAAAATGTACATGTACGTAGGAATGCCGCAGATCCTGATGAGCCGGCTCACGTGATCTACAATTCGCAAACGTTTTGATAAACGACAAGGTACATCTGTCGTGTTAAAAGCGTGACTCATTAGGCATCGGGGATTAAGGATCAATTGAAGTGCTAAATCACACCGCCGATGTACTTTGAACTCGATCTGAGGGTATGTATTCGCGATATTTTAAAAGGGACGAAACAAGGACACCTCGAAGCGATCGGGGCCGAACAGGTATTCGCGTTAAAACGTGCAACCGTTGTACACGTTTCAACGCTTTCATATAGCTACACGCTTCCAGGTAAAGCGCTGTACACGTTTCAACTCTTTCACCTCGCTACATATGTATACGCCAAAGCGTGTTATACGCCTTGAAGCTAAACGTATTACACGCTTTAAAACTAAACGGTTTGACAATGTGTATTACACGTGTACGAACCGTATTATACGTTTAAACAACGTATACAACGCTATTAAACTAAACGGTTTGACAATGTGTATTACACGTGTACGAACCGTATTATACGTTTAAACAACGTATACAACGCTACAGCAAACCGTTGCGTTCGCGTTGCGTTCGCGTTGAGTTTGCAAGTGTTGTCTATGGTGGAACAAAAACGGAGACTGCACTGTCAGTAGTTATTCTGAACATAGTCAAATGTGTAAAATCTTGTCTTATTTAGTAAATTAACTGTTCAACTAAGAAACTAATCTGTCATGATGTCACTGGATAGTTCTGATTCAAGTTTAATACCAATTTTGCTATGCTGATCCAGTATGCAGTTCGCCATTTTTGTTTACTACACTACCAGATGCGCAGCATTAGCAGAAAAATATGTGACGTTACACGCATGTGATGTCATACATCATACAATTTACGTCACTTACTGATATCAGAACGTTATGACATATACCTGCACAGACATCTTTGAACTGAACTGAATATTCAGGAAGTTTTGACTGTATATGGGGATGTTAATGACATAAATTTGTTTGGAAAGCCTTAGGTGCTCAGAATTAGCGGACACCATTGTAAAATTATGTCACATATTATCACGTTAAAAGTAATAAATAAATAAAAGATTACAATGTTAATCAATTATATTAGCATCCATTATCCCTTTGTTGGCCGCAATTAAACCCGCCTTCAAATTATCGGGACACCGAGAAAACCCCTTGCTTGGCGCATTATGAATACACAGCGGAGTAGTAAGCCTGAAGGCCAATATTGGCGTCTTCTTTATTGATTTTCGTAATCAGATCCAGTTCAGGGACTGGTGAAATTTGATATCGACGATATTTACGGAAATATTTTCCAACTTCAATTTCATTTTCATGTGAGCGATATATTATGCATATACTCTTACTGCTTTGGAGGTAGGCTAAAAATGTTGACCTACCCCTACCCAGAGTAGAACTTTATGAAACCTGTCTATTCTTATAGAAAATTCATCGTAGAATTTGAATCTGCATGTTTAAATTGCGAAAACCACAGCCGAATGTCGATTTGTTGCTGATCTCCATGACAACCGTTAAATTAACAGAAATTATAGTTATAATGTAGACCAGAATGTAATTTTCTTGTCAATTATTTGTGTTAAAAGAAAACTTTCACATTTTTCGGCACCTTTAGGTTGCATGAAAATAAAACAAGAGGGCCATGATGGCCCTAATTCCTTCACCTGACTCCATGAAAACCAGAGGAGAATGTGACATTGAGTTCATATGTGTTCTAAAAAATAATGTGCTACTGTTAGATGGCAGTCATCTTGGATTAAGCGATGACTCTCATTTTACCAAATCTGAAAATGCTTCACCCAAGCATCTTAACTTACTATGAAGTTTGGCCAGCATCGGCCATGTGGTTCCCGAGAAAAAGACGTTCAAAATCTCGAATAAATGGACCTTTTGGAGGCCATCATGGATGACATAATCATTTGATTCCGACAAATATTGCACCTTCAATTTGATATATGACATGAGCATATTTGGTCCAAATTTGACACCAATTTGACCCGAAGGGCCACGCCCATTTTTGACCCCGGTGTCACCATTTTAACACCTTTGAAAGAGCATTCTACGTCGATCATTCCTACCAAGTTTCGTCGAAATCCGGCTGGTGGTTCATGAGAAGAAAATGTTTTAAAAATTTGTCCTATTTTTAGACGGCGGCCATCTTGGATTAGCGACGACCTCCATTTCAACAAATCTAAAAAGGCTTCACCCATGGATCATAACTGTGAAGTTTAGCCACCATGAGCCAAGCGGTTCGTGTGAAGAAGAATTTTGAAATCTCGAATAAAAGAACAACCTTTTGACCTTTCGGTGGCCATCTTGGATTACATGACCATCCAATTTCGACAAAAAATGTACCAGAGCGATCGCCTCTTTGATACCTTATTTTTCATATGGACTGAATAAATATTTGAATGTCGGACCAGGCTGCGGCCGAGGGTATCGGTGAGCCCCTGCCCGCTTGCTCTGGTATAGCAATGTATATGCACATGTAAAATAGAGCTCAGAGAAAAACGGAGAGCCCAGTTAAAAATACTCAACTCATAATCTATTCAACAGCATACAATTTGAGTCGTAAACATGTTGACCATATGATAACATATGATAGATTTGCAAGACACCGAACCTGATGGCAATGGCACAGATATGGAAATACATATGAGTAGTACTCAACTAACTTACATGATACCATAAAACATGTATTGATATTGTTGCCTAGACAGAACATATGAACATATGCGTAGGGAAAGCCCAACTAAGATGTCTGAATCCGCAAAATGAATGCCAACGATTGAAATGTCACTGCATCTATTCCTTGTTCGGAGTAGAGGGGCAGGTGGAGTGGGAACTTGTGTGGACAGTCCCTGGAGACGGAAAACATAAAAATCGGCCTTCTTTAATTCATACCTCTCGGAATTAAAGACGTGTTTAATTGGATGTGTTGTCTGTCTAATTCGTGTCTCCTGGTTATTTTTTAAAATTCCCAGTGGATTAACAAAAAAAAACAAAACCTTTAGTAAAAATACATGTACAGTAGCGCTTTTCTGCTCCTTACCTATTTGTATATACTAATATCGTATACATATCGCAATCGTATAGTACGGGTATATTTAATGAGCATATCGTATGATCATATAATATTAGTAAATTTGTACCGTATCATCGTATAGTACAAACGTACTATACGAATATTATACAAACATACGATATCCGTTCGTATATACGATATATCCGTACGGATATGGTATGAATATACCATTCCCGAAGTGTGGCTTTTCATTCTACTGAAAACACCTCTCATTTTAAAGAAATTCTCGACTCCAAAGAGGACCAAATATTAGGGCAAATAGTACACGGCAACACCGTTAATATTTCGTATACATTTACAGTATTCTGGTACATTTATACCGTACACAAATCTGGTATGTTTGTACGATACAAACGTACCAGAATTATACACATGTATAAAAATCGTATAAATGTACCATTTGAATGGTATATCATTACGATATTGGTTGGTATGTACGGTACAAACATACCGTACATTTATATTATATGCATATCGTATAGAAAACATATCGTTTTGGTATAGTATACGTATAGTATTGGTATAGTATGTATAGTATTGGTATAGTATACGTATAGTATTGGTATAGTATACGTATAGTATTGGTATAGTATACGTATAGTATTGGTATAGTATACGTATAGTATTGGTATAGTACGTATAGTATTGGTATAGTATACGTATAGTATTGGTATAGTATGTATAGTATTGGTATAGTATGTATAGTGTATACGTATAGTATTGGTATAGTATACGTATAGTATTGGTATAGTATGTATAGTATTGGTATAGTATGTATAGTATTGGTATAGTATGTATAGTGGATAGTATAGTATAACGTATAGTATTGGTATAGTATGTATAGTATTGGTATAGTATGTATAGTATTGGTATAGTATGTATAGTATTGGTATAGTATACGTATAGTATTGGTATAGTATGTATAGTATTGGTATAGTATACGTATAGTATGTATAGTATACGTATAGTATTGGTATAGTATACGATAGTATTGGTATAGTATACGTATAGTATTGGTATAGTATGTATAGTATTGGTATAGTATACGTATAGTATTGGTATAGTATGTATAGTATTGGTATAGTATACGTATAGTATTGGTATAGTATACGTATAGTATTGGTATAGTATACGTATAGTATTGGTATAGTATGTATAGTATTGGTATAGTATACGTATAGTATTGGTATAGTATACGTATAGTATTGGTATAGTATACGTATAGTATTGGTATAGTATACGTATAGTATGGTATAGTATGGTATTAGTAGGTAGTATTGTATAGTATGTATAGTATGTAGTATGTATAGTATTGTATAGTATAGTATAGTATTGGTATAGTATATTGATAGTATTGGTATAGTATACGTATAGTATTGTATAGTATGTATAGTATTGGTATAGTATGTATAGTATTGGTATAGTATACGTATAGTATTGGTATAGTATACGTATAGTATTGGTATAGTAATACGTATAGTATTGGTATAGTATGTATAGTATTGGTATAGTATACGTGTATAGTATGGTATAGTATGTATAGTATAGTATGTATAGTATTGGATAGTATACGTATAGTATTGGTATAGTATACGTATAGTATTGGTATAGTATACGTATAGTATTGGTATAGTATGTATAGTATTGGTATAGTATACGTATAGTATTGGTATAGTATGTATAGTATTGGTATAGTATACGTATAGTATTGGTATAGTTCGTATAGTATTGGTATAGTATGTATAGTATTGGTATAGTATACGTATAGTATTGGTATAGTATACGTATAGTATTGGTAATAGTATACGTATAGTATTGGTATAGTATACTATAGTATTGGTATAGTATGTATAGTATTGTATAGTATACGTATAGTATTGGTATAGTATACGTATAGTATTGGTATAGTATGTATAGTATTGTATAGTATACGTATAGTATTGGTATAGTATTGGTATAGTATAGTATAGTATTGGTATAGTATACGTATAGTATTGGTTATAGTATACGTATAGTATTGGTATAGTATACGTATAGTATTGGTATAGTATACGTATAGTATTGGTATAGTATACGTATAGTATTGGTATAGTATACGTATAGTATTGGTATAGTATGTATAGTATTGGTATAGTATACGTATAGTATTGGTATAGTATACGTATAGTATTGGTATAGTATGTATAGTATTGGTATATATGTATAGTATTGGTATAGTATACGTATAGTATTGGTATAGTAATGTATAGTATTGGTATAGTATGTATAGTATTGGTATAGTATGTATAGTATTGGTATAGTATGTATAGTATTGGTATAGTACGTATAGTATTGGTATAGTATGTATAGTATTGGTATAGTACGTATAGTATTGGTATAGTATGTATAGTATTGGTATAGTATGTATAGTATGGTATAGTATGTTTAGTATTGGTATAGTATAAGTATAGTATTGGTATAGAATATATGTATAGTATAGTATAGTACGTAGTGGTATAGTATATGTATAGTATTGGTATAGTATACGTATAGTATTGGTATAGTATACGTATAGTATTGGTATAGTATGTATAGTTGACCTGCAGAAAAGCGCTACTGTATATCCAGGCTGCACCAATCTGATTCTCGCTACTCGCGTTGATAAAACAATGTATGTACATTACATGTATGAGTGACCAGTACAGATTCTCACCACCATTTGTAGTTATTCGGTCGATATATTGATCAAATTCTGCTAGTCGGTGACAATAATAACTTTAATTGCTTGAATTGCGACCAACGTATCCCCTGATCAAATTGCGCAAATGTGTAGACTGATGTGGGCTACGGTCGCCGTCGTAAGGTCCCTTTTCTCAGCAGGTATTCATCGTGTCACCAAATGACCATAGCTGCACAGCGTGTGTAGTTTACCGTGAAGCACAAACTATTTAGTGCCCAAGTTTGCATATAGATGCAAACTTTTCTATTGTCTGCAGGGGTGTTCAAATCACTTACCAACCTCTGACCAACAATATAGTCGATGTGTAATCGTAGTTGTTTCGTAGCCAGTCAAGTTCAAAATTCGTCAACATCCCTTTGATATGTCAATCGCTGTGCCTACCCTGTTGTGTACCGCATTAATACATTGATTATCGTTTCCATAGATAGATAGTAGGCTTCATTTTAATGGAAAATGACACAATGTCCGCATCAGCATGGAATGTACTGGTATCTCATGGTTTCGATATATTACAGACCCGTAACCAGACTTTTATGAAGCAAGGAGTCTTTTCGAGGGTTTTAATGACCCGAGGCAGCTATGAGGGTACGGGGCCATGCTCTCCAAGAAAATTGTGAAATACAGATGGTGTGAAATACCATTTTATATATTCTCAGCAAAAACTGAGCACAAACATGTAATACGACTCTCCTGCTTACATCAATATTATACAAGAGCTCCGCGGAGCAAAATGTCCCGCCTGGCGCAGTTTGATAGTATATAAGGAGCTTGTAATAACCTTGGGGTAGGTGAGCACCATGGGCTTTCTGTAGAATGATGCGGGATGTTGTTACAAATGCATGTATGGAATATTAAAGCATAAACTGAGCGTTAACTTTTCCAAACACAGAAATGTCTAAGTCAGTGACCTTGACCTTTGGGGTTAGCGGGCACCATGGGCTTTCTGTAGAATGATGGGCGGCTTTCTGTAGAATGATGCGGGATGTTGTTACAAATGCATGTATGGAATATTAAAGCATAAACTGAGCGTTAATTTCTAAGTCAGCGACCTTGACCTTTGGGGTTTGCGGGCACCATGGGCTTTCTGTAGAATGATGCGGGATGTTGTTACAAATGCATGTATGGAATATTAAAGCATAAACTGAGCGTCAACTTTTCCAAACACGGTAATTTCTAATTCAGTGACCTTGACCTTTGGGGTTACAGTGCAGTCTCCGTTTTTGTTCCACCGTAGACAACACTTGCAAACTCAACGCGAACGCAACGCGAACGCAACGCGAACGCAACGGTTTGCTGTAGCGTTGTATACGTTGTTTAAACGTATAATACGGTTCGTATACGTGTAATACACATTGTCAAACCGTTTAGTTTAAAAGCGTTGCATACGTTGTTTAAACGTATAATACGGTTCGTACACGTGTAATACACATTTTCAAACCGTTTAGTTTTAAAGCGTGTAATACGTTTAGCTTCAATTCGTATAACACGCTTTGGTGTATAATTATGTAGCGAGGTGAAAGAGTTGAAACGTGTACGACGCTTTACCTGGAAGCGTGTAGCTATATGAAAGCGTTGAAACGTGTACAACGGTTACACGTTTTAACGCAAATACCTGTTCGGCCCCGATCGCTTCGAGGCGTCCTTGTTTCGTCCCTTTTAAAATATCGCGAATACATACCCTCAGATCGAGTTCAAAGTACATCGGCGGTGTGATTTAGCACTTCAATTGATCCCTAATCCCTGATGACTAATGAGTCACGCTTTTAACACGACAGATGTACCTTGTCGTTTATCAAAATGTTTGAGAATTGTAGATCACGTGAGCCGGCGCATCAGGATCTGCGGCATTCCTATGTACATTTTATATACACAAAAATGACGCCTAATACAGCGTAATGTAACAGTAAACTGTTCCTAACTTAATATGGAATAGCCCGGGCCGATAGTCCGTGTCAGTTAATTGGGGTTAAATATTACGAACACAGATAAACACAGTGCATGGTTTCTTTATTTTATTTTAACATGATCAGAAATGGCGAGTCTAGGAACTCTCGTATTATCTTTACGCTGAAGCCAATCTATTTCAGTCACTAATCCGCTATACACCTGTCCCACGCGTGTGTTAAGATTAATCGATATTTGGAGAAACTGAATACACAGCAAGCTGCACACTGGTTTAACACGGATATGGCCCGCGGATATGTGTCATAAATAACTTGGTGGTCAAAACCGGTAAATTTACAAGGTTTACAGCGAAATAGCAGCCGACTGGCAATTTTTCTCGGACCGATTTTTAAGACTAGTTTTCAAATCTCAATCGGTCTGAGAGTTCAAAAATCGTCCAGAACCGGAAAACTGAAAATGTTAGAAGCGCTGCAGTGAGTCTAGAAGTATATATACAAACACGAAGAACGATCAGAGCAAGCGCATTCTACGCGATACAAGGTTGGCATACCAAAACGTGTAATGCATTAAAACCCGTGGAAACGTGTTATACGTATAACACGGTTGCATCTGTACGGTGCTGTGTACATGTAGATGAGTGTAACCGTTCGTCAAAGAAAGCGTTAAATCGTTTAAACGGTTTACCTTAGCGTTGTATACGTTTACAACCGTTGTATACGTTTACAACCGTTGTACACGGATTACACGCTTTTGAAACTCAATACGTTGTTTACAACCGTTGTATACGTTTACAACCGTTGTACACGGATTACACGCTTTTGAAACTCAATGCGTTGAACACGGTTTGTTCGACTTTCGCGCATGCGCAAGAGTGGGGAAACGCAACGCATGGCCAAAAACGTATTACACGTAGACGACACACGGTTTGAAACGCAACTAACGGAAACTCCACGGATACGCAACGCACAACACTTTGTACACGTATAAACCCGGAACATTTTGACAGAAACAACTGTAGCAGGCAACATGGACTTTCTGTAGAATGATGCGGGATGTTGTTACAAATGCATGTATGGAATATTAAAGCATAAACTGAGCGTTAACTTTTCCAAACACGGAAATTTCTAAGTCAACGACCTTGACCTTTGGGGTTTGCGGGCACCATGGGCTTTCTGTAGAATGATGCGGGATGTTGTTACAAATGCATGTATGGAATATTAAAGCATAAACTGAGCTGTTAGAATTACCGTGCACATGTATGTAAAATAAATGTATTGTTTATGAGAAATGAATATAAACCATATGCAGGCAAAACATATACACAGTTAAATATTAGTGTCGATAACTGGTAAATAATGTAATATCGATAAGGTGTATAATTATATATAAGTACAAGCGTAAATAGGACAAATAGCAGAACTTTACATTATACATGTACATTACGCAAACACGTCTTATTTAGAATTAATAAATCAGTGAACTACTTTCGGCAAGGGAGATAATCAATATCACGCAAACTATTTTCATACAAGCCAAGCGGATTGTTCTGTTTATTAGTATATATAGTTTTAATCTATCTCCTGTGATATATAATGATACATTACTTTGTTATGTTATGGGTACTAATACATGTTGTTTCAATAGCGTATCTCTGTAACGGTATCGTTGGAGATGGAGTTGCAAATAATTTAATAATTATTACGTTGAAATGGTTGCGTAATACTGATAGCACTTCTGTATAAATGTAATCGTCGTAAATGGCGCAATAGTCGTGAGGTTAAGGTCGCCGACTTCTATGATTCAATTACCGATTCCCGAAAGGGTCGGGGGTTCAAACCTCGACTTGGTACATTTTTTCCATATATATTATTTTTGTGATTTTAATATTTTCACAATTTTATGATTTTAATAAAAATAGCTATAAATTGATAGAAACTTACCAACGATGAAAGTGTCTGTCTTTCAGTAATATATACACAGACAGTTTGTTACTGTTTTTTTTAAGTTAAGTAAGATATACACAGACAGTTTGTTACTGTTTTTTTAAGTTTGAAGTACTGTCTATACCATATAATGTTTTACTGTCCCAAAATCTATTTTTTTGGCTGTCACAATTAATTAATTTTCGGACAGCAAACATTTTTTTATTAATTTGAAATAATTATTGTCCTCCATCTGATCACAACACTGTTCGAACTGCGCATGTGGCTACCACGACCAGAATTCACTGGCCGCAAACACAGTAGCCTTCGGCGTCTATTTATTAAATTATTATTTTTTTATTTTATTTGAATTCCGCGTGAATGCTGCATTTTGTGTCAACACCATTTACAGAAAATATTGGTGATTTTCTAAACGAATAGCGGAGAAATGCGGCTATATATTTTGTGTCAATTTTCAACATGTGTCAGGTGTAGCCAAAGACCATACATAAATTCGTAATTAGTCACAGATGTAGCCTTAAAATATAATCGATTTCCTTAAATTAAGTCCGCAAGTTGACAGATATTTTAGAGCAGACGTCATCGTAATTTGCCGTTATTTATTTTCAAAATTAGCCATATATTCTGTAAATGGCGTTGAAAGTTGACAATAAATTAAGATCAGATCAGTACGTTAAATCGCTATCGACGACAACTGACGATCCGATGAGAGAGTAATACCATTTACGCGTATCCAATGTTAAATATACATCGTTATTTTTTATGACTTTCGTAGTTTTAAACGAGAAATTCAAACCGTTTCCAATTATTGGGGAACATAATATCATGATTAGCACACCGTTTCACTAAGCGGCGGCTACTCAGGGAATGGGATCACACGGTCTATTGTTTACACTGGATTAATGGCGTCCCCCATGAGGTCTCGGGTAAATCTTATTTTTCAATAATACGACTGTGGTTTCTTCCTTTTTGTGATGACCATGTTCCAGCCATTAACACTTTATTTAGCAGCATTACTTATGTAGTTAGTCTGAACATTCTGCAGAGAAATTTGAATTGGACGGAATCGAGCGTTGTTTAAACTTAGTCCGGTTCATATGCACAGGTCAAAATATGAACATTTAAAATATACAAATATTACTTAAAGGGGTATCGATATGATACATTTTAATAATATAAATATTGAAAATACACATTACAATCGCTTACAACATAAGTTATTGATCGAAAATAGTCACTGCATCGTGACCTATTTGACCGCATTACCTATTGCGCGGGTACCTCATCAAACCCTCTGTTTGCATAGCTAACTGGGGGTATAGTGAGGTATGTTCGCTAATACAATGTTTGCGTAATGTACATGTAATATTCTCAAAATATGTGTGCCATTTTGACTCTCTTTCTAACATATAACAGGAACGATGGACAACAAGGAAACATATCACATGATAGATACAATGAATCTATGAACAGACAAATACTATAATAAAACAAGAAACATGTACACAGTCAGTTTAGCTAGGATGTTGATAAAAAAAAACATTTGGCGGTCATTTTGTTTTTTCTTAATTATGATGTTCTTTACTCGATCAGCATACAACGGTTGCACTTGTTGCTACCTCTGCGCTACCACATAATGTTACCCCATTATATAAGGTAGGCGCAAGTTTCAGATTTATAAATGCATATATGATGATAAATATAAGCCCGAGTCAAATATCTGTGCATCCTATTAATGAAATCATATTTTACTAAGTTTATTAACAGTAATCAACGCAACAACTGTTCACAACTTGTCTGTATTTTTTCCACAGAGAATTTACGGTTACCATGGATATGTCCAAAATTACGGCATTCGGCCGCGGTTTACGCAATTTTAACATGCGGATTCGGTTTCTACGATGAATTTTACATAAGGATAGATGCATTTCATAAAGTTCTACTCTGTGTGTGGGGTAAATCGTAAAATAAACATCGTACAGAATGCTGCCCAATGAAATTGTTGCTGATTTGTTAGAATATCGGTTTCTATGGTTACCATAATATTTTGTTTAATTTCTGAAATTTACATATAAATATAATCCCGCGTGAAAATACGTGTATTCTATTAATAAAATCATATTACCACAAGTTTATTGACAGTAATCACTGCAACAACAGTTAACATTTTGTCTGTATTTTTTCCACAGAGAATTTACGGTTACCATGGAAATATCCACAATTACGGCATTCGGCCAGTCTACGAAATTGATTTTATTCACCTATAACGGCTACGAACAGGCTGAGGATGAACAATCATTGGGACAAACAGGCTAGTTAGCGGTCACAAAATATCAAGTCCGGCTATGCAGATGCAAGCGTCTATGGGAAAATGTGGGCCCAGGTACCCCTAAAATATGTAAAAATTTCCAAGTGTGTGTGCTTGTGACCTTGACTCTGGGATTAGCGCGAGCGGCATGAACGTGAATTTGTCACAGGGTGGTAGAGGTCCATTGGAGCAATGAGTGTGTGAAATGTGAAGCAGATCCAAGCAAGGAAATAGAAGTTATAACGGATTTCTCTGATGTTAAGTTTTGTAAAGAGACCACCGTATAACCTTGAATTAACGCCCCCGGAGGCGCTACATTTTACAAAAGGGGGGGGCGTTACATTTTACAAAAGAGGGGTGGGGGGGGGGGGGCGTTTATTAGCCAGTAAAAAAAAATAAAAAAATTTGTGTTTGAAATTGTCACAGCATATGAAATATTAAGAATTTTCAATGAAAGAAATAGAAGTTATAACATATTTCTCTGATGTTAAGTTTTGTAAAGAGACTAAGTATGTGACCTTGACCTTGGGATCAGCGGGGGTTGGACAGTCGTAGGTTTGTCACAGCATGATAGTACAACCATAGAGGAATGCACAAGTGAAATAATAAGAATTTTCAATGAAGGAAATAGAAGTTATAACTTATTTCTCTGATGTTAAGTTTTGTAAAGAGACTAAGTATTTGACCTTGACATTGGGATCAGCGTAGGTTGGACGGTCATGGATTTGGCACAGCATGGTATTAGAGCCTTACAGGAATGCATGTGTGAAATATTAAGCATTTTAAATGAAGGAAATAGAAGTTAGAACAATATTTCTCTGATGTTAAGTTTTGTAAAGAAACCAAGTATTTGACCTTGACCTTGGTATCAGCGGTGGTTGGACGGTCGTGGATTTGGCACAGCATGGTAGTAGAGCCTTACAGGAATGCATGTGTGAAATATTAAGCATTTTAGATGAAGAAAATAGAAGTTATAACAATATTTCTCTGATGTTAAGTTTTGTAAAGAGACTAAGTATTTGACCTTGACCTTGGGATCTGCGGGGGTTGGACGGTCGTGGATTTGGCACAGCATGGTAGTAGAGCCTTACAGGAATGCATGTGTGAAATATTAAGCATTTTAGATGAAGGAAATAGAAGTTATAACAATATTTCTCTGATGTTAAGTTTACGGACTAAGTATTTGACCTTGACCTTGGGATCTGCGGGGGTTGGACGGTTGTGGATTTGGCACAGCATGGTAGTAGAGCCTTACAGGTTAGACACCACCAAATAGTTTTACTATATAATTTAACCGAATGCCATCCAATAAGGCCAGTCTCTCCTACTTTCACTATTCGTATGGATGCTGTGGGACCCACTTGTACATGACCTGCAGCCAGTCTGTACTGGTTCTGCATGAACTAAACAATAGGTTCACTTACTCCTAAGAAAGAAAAATCCAACCTTGTCATATCCTCCAATATTGTGTACATTTTTTGGCCACGGAAACTCCGTTTACATCAAGTGACCAACAGGGTCAGTGTTTTCTTTTAAATGCTACAAATATGCTGAAAACTGGTGTTGAAGGCACCCCAAAATGTTCCTCAAGTGAAACTGGGTAGTAATGGATCAAGATTTGCAAGCAAACGGTGTCTGTGACCTCAAAACACCCGCACTATTTTTTTATACCGGACTACTTTTGCATACACCCTGGGCGGTTTCGCACCATTTGGTGTCTTCTAACCTATAAGTGTACCAGTCCCACTACAAATCATTCTACAATATTCACTATTCAAAAACTAGCTTTCTATTCCTGGATACAGTACCAAGTTTGGAGCAAATATCTCAAATGGTTGTCACACAGCAGCTGTGTAACTCCACCATGTGACTGTCCACATTCTGCCTTAAATTGAGCTACTACAGAACTATGGAGAATTTTAATAGATGATGAATTAAAAGCACAAATCTCCATAAAATCACATAACATTACCCTAAATAGTGTTATAGCTAACCATTCTACATATACAGACTCATCACTGAAACTATACCAACATGTATGCCACTCTGGAATGGTCGACAGACAAAAGGGTACTGGCTTGGAACGGTCAGTCAAGAAATTTGCTTTATAACACAGGAGGAAAGGAAAAACAATGTTTTCTGAGTACTAGTGTATTGATACTATACCGATATGCGAAAACAATACACTTACGCCTAATTTTGGCAAATTTTGGAACAGCGTCGCGATGTCGCGCCACTTTCCAGAACTTCTTAATTGTCCATCAGCATGCCAATATCAATGAATAAAAATGAAAAACACACTATGATCACTGTTTTGCTGTATATTACTGTCACATTCCAAGCCCAATCACCTACAGGTAATTTGCATACACTGGTTTATTATATTTGACTAAATAAAGCTGAGAAATCAAGATTTTAGAAGATTTTGAAGCCGATAACTGTCCGTCTGAGATACAAAAAGAACAAATATGTTGCATCGCGGAGTCCGCTCGATTATTCTTGTCGCAGTAACTTTAAATTATGTTCCCAGAGACATAGCTACAAGAAACATAAACTTCCAACTTCAAATTCTACAAACAAACATATCTCACATAGGGCCTAGGCACACCTTATAGGTTAGACACCACCAAATAGTTTTACTATATAATTTAACCGAATGCCATCCAATAAGGCCAGTCTCTCCTACTTTCACTATTCGTATGGATGCTGTGGGACCCACTTGTACATGACCTGCAGCCAGTCTGTACTGGTTCTGCATGAACTAAACAATAGGTTCACTTACTCCTAAGAAAGAAAAATCCAACCTTGTCATATCCTCCAATATTGTGTACATTTTTTGGCCACGGAAACTCGTTTACATCAAGTGACCAACAGGGTCAGTGTTTTCTTTTAAATGCTACAAATATGCTGAAAACTGGTGTTGAAGGCACCCCAAAATGTTCCTCAAGTGAAACTGGGTAGTAATGGATCAAGATTTGCAAGCAAACGGTGTCTGTGACCTCAAAACACCCGCACTATTTTTTTATACCGGACTACTTTTGCATACACCCTGGGCGGTTTCGCACCATTTGGTGTCTTCTAACCTACAGGAATGCATGTGTGAAATATCAAGCATTTTAGATGAAGGAAATAGAAGTTATAACAATATTTCTCTGATGTTAAGTTTACGGACGCACGGACGGACGTTCTTACAAATGGATACTTATGTGGCTTATCACATGTTAAATATTAGCCACATAAAACGATTTTTAGCCACATAAAAGGATTTTTTAGGTGGCTAATTGTAACCAACCCTATCCTTTACTAAGTCCATAACCCTGTGGGGCTAGCCACATAAGTACCCTAATGTGTGCCCGGACGGACGGACGGACGGACGGGCGGGCGGCACGGGCGGACGGACGGACGGACAACCCGACTCCAGTATACCCCCCCACAACTCGTTGCGGGGGGTATGAAAAATTTCCAAACATTTATATATATACCAGTATGTGACCGAAGCACATATGTGACCAAAGCCAGCAGAAGATTAGCAAAAGGATTAACAACCACAACAAGAGCTGTAGGAGAACAGCATAGCTCGACTACGAGGGTGTCGATGTACACATAGCTTGACAAAGAAGGTGGCTGCGGCCTACATAAAAACCTTAACCAAGGTTGACTAAAAACATTAACCAAGGGAAACTAGAAATGTGGCCTGTCGGCACACGAATACCCCCACTGGCAGCCAAAGAAAACGAGGCATTTTTGATCATAAGCCATTTAGCCGAGCGTTAAGGTTTCAAACGAATCAAGTCTGTGACCTTCACCCTGGGCATAGTGTGATAATCCATGCATCGGTGTAGAAGATATAGAGCGGAAGGGAATTTCAATAGGTTTGACCTTTGACCTTCAACTATGACCTTGACCTTGGACGTAGGTGCGTGGTTATTGATCGAGACACACCTCATCCTGAGAAACATTTGTGCCAAGGCATTTGATAATGCATGCATCGGTGTAGAAGATATAGAGCGGAAGGGAATTTCAATAGGTTTGACCTTTGACCTTCAACTGTGACCTTGACCTTGGACGTAGGTGCGTGGTTATTGATTGTGACACACCTTCTCATCATGAGAAACATCTGTGCCAAGCCATTTGATAATCCATGCATCGGTGTAGAAGATATAGAGCGGAAGGGAATTTCAATAGGTTTGACCTTTGACCTTCAACTGTGACCTTGGACGTAGGTGCGTGGTTAGCAATTTGATAATCCATGCATCAGTGTAGAAGATAGAGCGGAAGGGAATTTCAATAGGTTTGACCTTTGACCTTCATCTGTGACCTTGACCTTGGACATAGGTGCGTGGTTATTTGATCGGACACACCTTCTCATCACGAGAAAACATTGCGCCAAGCCATTTGATAATCCATGCATCGTGTACGGAAATTTGGACCATTGTAGAAAGGGACGGTTGTAAGAAGGGACATAGAGAGGAAGGGAAGTTCAATAGGTTTGACCTTTGACCTTCAACAGTGACCTTGACCTTGGACGTAGGTGCGTGGTTATTGATCGCGACACACCTTCTCATCGTGAGAAACATTTGTGCCAAGCCATTTGGGAATTTATCATATTTTTTACCTTTGAGCTTCAACTGTGACCTTGACCTTGGATGTAGGGGCGTGGTTATTGATCGCGACACACCTGCTCATCCTGAGAAACATTTGTGCCAAGGCATTTGATAATCCATGCATCGGTGTAGAAGATATAGAGCGGAAGGGAATTTCAATAGGTTTGACCTTTGACCTTCAACTGTGACCTTGACCTTGGATGTAGGTGCGTGGTTATTGATTGTGACACACCTTCTCAACATGTGAAACATCTGTGCCAAGCCATTTGATAATCCATGCATCGGTGTAGAAGATATAGAGTGGAAGGGAATTTCAATAGGTTTGACCTTCAACTGTGACCTTGAACGTAGGTGCGTGGTTAGCAATTTGATAATCCATGCATCAGTGTAGAAGATATAGAGCGGAAGGGAATTTCAATAGGTTTGACCTTTGACCTTCAACTGTGACCTTGACCTTGGACGTAGGTGCGTGGTTATTGATGGCGACACACCTTCTCATCATGAGAAACATTTGTGCCAAGCCATTTGATAATCCATGCATCGGTGTAGAAGATATAGAGCGGAAGGGAATTTCAATAGGTTTGACCTTTGACCTTCAACAGTGACCTTGACCTTGGACGTAGATGCGTGGTTTTCCAAGTATGGTTGCTGTAGGCCCAGGAGTATTCCATATACAAGCTTGAGTAAAAAACGTAACCAAGGGGAGATAACTAAGTAATCCAAGGATAAATGTAGGTCAAGGTGAAATATAGGTCAGGGATTATTGATGTACATCACTAGGAGATTAAGTTGTCCAAGTATGGTTGATGTAGGCCCAGAAGTATTCCATATACAAGCTTGACTATAAACATTAACCAAGTAATTGAAGGTTAAATGTAGGTGAAGGTAAAATAAAGGTCAGGGGTTATTGATGTACATCCATATGAGAAAAAGTTATCCAAGTATGGTGTCTGTATGCACAATAGTATTCCATCTACAAGCTTGACTAAAAACCTTAACCAAGGTTGAGTAAAAACCTTAACCAAGGGGAATTAAGTAAGTAATTTAAGGTTAAATGTAGGTCAAGGTCAAATATAGGTCAGGGGTTGTTGATGTACATCACTAGGAGATAAAGTTGTCCAAGTATGGTTGGTGTAGGGCCATGAGTATTCCATCTACAAGCTTGACTAAAAACCTTAACCAAAGAGAATTAAGTAAGTAATTCAAGAGGAAATGTAGGTCAAGGTCAAATATAGATCAGGGGTTATTGATGTACATCATTATGAGAAAAGGTTGTCCAATTATGGTGTCTGTATGCACAATAGTATTCCATGTACAAGCTTGAGTAAAAAGCTTAACCAAGGTCGAGTAAAAACCTTAACCAAGGGGAATTAACTAAGTAATTCAAGGTTAAATGTTGGTCAAGGTCAAATATAGGTCAGGGGTTGTTGATGTACATCACTAGGAGATGAAGTTGTCCAAGTATGGTTGGTGTAGGGCCAGGAGTATTCCATCTACAAGCTTGACTAAAAATGTTAACCAAGGGGAATTAAGCAATTCAAGAGGAAATGTAGGTCAAGGTCAAATATAGATCAGGGGTTGTTGATGTACATCACTAGGAGATGAAGTTGTCCAAGTATGGTGGGTGTAGGGCCAGTAATATTCCATATAGAAGGTTGACTAAAAACCTTAACCAAAAGGAATTAAGTAAGTAATTGAAGAGGAAATGTAGGTGAAGGTCAAATATAGATCAGGGGTTATTGATGTACATACCTATGAGAAAAGGTTGTCGAAGTATGGTGTCTGGATGCACAATAGTATTCAAGTACAAGCTTGAAAAAAAACCTTAACCAAGGTTGACTAAAAACCTTAACCAAGGGGAATTAAGTAAGTAATTCAAGAGGAAATGTAGGTCAAGGTCAAATATAGATCAGGGGTTATTGATGTGCATCACTAGGAGATGAAGTTGTCCAAGTATGGTGGGTGTAGGGCCAGTAGTATTGCATATACAAACTTGACTAAAAACCTTAACCAAGGTTGACTAAAAACCTTAACCAAGGGGAATTAACCAAGTAATTCAAGAGGAAATGTAGGTCAAGGTCAAATATAGATCAGGGGTTATTGATGTACATCACTAGGAGATGAAGTTGTCCAAGTATGGTGGGTGTAGGGCCAGTAGTATTCCATATACAAGCTTGACTAAAAACCTTAACCAAGGCGTGACGGTGACGCCGACGCCGACGCCGACGCCGACGCCGACGCCGACGCCGGGGTGACAACATAAGCTCTACTTATTCTTCGAATAGTCGAGCTAAAAATGCATATTATGATGTGGTACAGGAGCCCCTCGACTCATATTAAAACGGGGCTACGTCTCAGGCGGGATTTTAAATCGAACTTATATCCCCGAATGTACCGTACCATCTGAGACACGGCCACTTTAATGTGCTTAACAGCCAAAAGTAGGTCAGCAGAAAAATGTGGAACAAACAGTGTATGATTTAGTCAACGGTACAGATCAAGATTCAAAGATTTACAACAAAAAGTCTGTGCCCATACGAGCTGGATAATACCAGGTCATAAGGGTTATTATGTGCCCAGTGTAGCCCCTGATCAGTATGGGCATTCACGCAGCCGGATCTGTGTCTACACTGTTAGCCATTCAGTCACTGAAACCCCAGTAATGCTTCTGAAAAACAGCATAATATCCATATCTAGTCGAATGTTTGTGATGGCAGACCAGGAGCTAGACTGCCAGCAAACGCCATATGACCCATTGTTTCAGTCAGGGCCACATATTGTGATTTCCTTGTTTTGTTGAAGAACGTTATGCTACTTCAGTGATGAATGGCGGACAATACAGACCCTGATCAGCCATTGCATCTGCAGCTATGAAGTATCCAGACCACAAATATGCCTGTGACTGGGGAAATGGGGCTTACGGCATTTCTGGCCAGTCTAGCTCTCAATCAGCTAGCCAACTCCTGCAACCTGATAAGGATCCATACTGTTTGTTATACCACATTTTATAGTACATGCAATAAGCAATTGGGAAGGGCTGTAACTAATGTTGCTAAAACTTGTAGCCGAACCCGTTTGCTCTTATTATAGTCAATTGTATATCTTGAAACTACTGTATACTGTCTAAATAGAGCAATAAAATATGTTTAAATCAATGTTAAACATATGACACGTGTTTCACTGACTGAATGCCAACCAGTGCATACCCTGATCAGACTGCGCAGATGCACAGGCTGATCTGGGTCTACACTGATTGCATTGGCCATAATCCCTATTTTTCGCAGCCAAAACCAAGTAAAAATGAGCGTAGAAGCCAGCACCCCAGCCATGCCTCCGTGGCTACCTACCCACAAACATTGTGGTCGTCCACGTAGAACTTGGTCCAATCCAGACAGCGCAAGAGCATCACATAGGCCACATAGTTGGGATCGCCACACAGTCCCAATGTCGGGTTAACCGGCTCGAGTTGGGGAATGGACATTTGCGCTGCTCAGAAAAGAAATGTATTGAATAAATAGGCTTTCGCAGTGTAATAACGCAGTGTATTAAAATGATAACACACAGTGTGATAAATATGGAATGTGCAAATGAGGCAGCTAACAAAAAACATGTTTGGTGATCAGTACACTTTCATAGGATGTTGCTGTGCTTATGGAATAAATAAAACCTAACATTTGCATCGACTGAAGTGATATTTATTAAGTTCTTTGACTGGTATCATACAAAATAACAAGTATAATAAGAAATGATCCTCTCAATATGTACTGTATATTCAACAAGGCGAGACAATTATTGTGAATAATGTGCGAGTGTTTCGGTCCTTCTGCTCATGGAACTGTAGGTAGAAAAGTGAGGTGAGGATTATTTCACAATAATCATACAGGCCCGTAACCAAACTAATGCATCAGGACTATTGACCCACCTCAATATTAGACTGTGCATGCACCATACCTTTAGTGACATTGAACGATGTATTTATTGCTCGACTGATTGGTTGGTTGGTTGATTTGATGATTCATTGATTGATTGGGTTGTTTATGTCATTATAGGAATGAATGGCATTGTTGTGGAATTTATCGGGGTATAAACTTGGAAAAGTCGCGGGAATACTGGACGAAGGCCGCGACTTTTCCAAGTTTATATCCCCGATAAATTCCACAAAAAGGCCATTCATTCCTTATAATTCCAGCATTTGAAATAAATTCATCAAGAAATTTGTTTATTTTCCGTTTTCTTAAGATTATTTTAACTGCGCCCGATGGTTACGGAATAACCCCTGCAGCGAATTGGATTGGCAATGCCAAAGGAACAAAATGAAGACATTCTAAATGACGTCCCTAATGGCGCAACAAAACAATGATGTATTGACTGACGTCATCATATTTTAAACATCATTATATTAGCAGCGATGGTGAATCAGTTGAATCACTATCACTATGATTGTTAAAGTGCGCTCCTGTTTTATTTGGTATGGGAACCTATAATGTGGCATATTAATAATATATTTATTGCTAGTATTAAAACTATTTTTCAGTGGAAATTTGATGTGAAAATAGTCAATGGCGTCTTGTAATGGAAACATATCAGATCTAAGTTTTCAGCTATGTAGAGTGTGATGTCATGTGATAGACAGAATCTCCAACTCAAAATTTATGAAGCCAGAGGCTCGGTGCATAAATTGTGCATGTCTCGTTTCATAAATCTCATATCAAATAACTTCTATATATGAAGTTTAAAGCCCAATTGACTTATGGTAACAAAGATAGTAGGTAGCCAAAACCTTTAACACAAATCTCAGACAGGCAGATAGATCGAAAGACAGCCAGACAGATACATTGGCAAATATATGTACTGCAACTATTTTTGGGAGGTAAATAAAAAGTCTTATTCCCTGGTCTGAGCGGATGAGTGCAGAATCAAATGACGCACGGCGACCAGTGTAGATCCTGATCAGCCTGTGCATCCGCACTGTTTGCGGTGGCCACAACGTATAGTCAAACTTGAAGTCTCTGAACTGACTGCCTGCATGTTGCTTTTCTATGAAGACAATCATGATAATGTATGTTAATGTCTTGTGCGAGTCTCTAGTGATGCAGTGTCTGTGAGGCTAATACTTACTCAGACAAACTTGATAGTCCGCCGTTACAGCAAGATAGTTGGCGAGAAATCTGTCTGTGCCTTCAATCATAATGTCCTTGATCGAGTCGACAGTGCAGCTCATGTTCGACCAGAGCTTTGTGTACGAGGCCACACAGCTCACATCTACCGTCAGCATACTGCAATATACAGTTGAACATCTCTCAACCGGACACCCTGGCACTGTGGTTTGCCTTGACGGGTCTCAGTGATATCGCTGAGCATGACATACGTATTGGAGTGCTCATATGGTTGGTTGGTTTGTTTGTTTGTTGGGGTTTAACGGCCTATCAACAGCTAAGGTCATTTAAGGCCCAGTAAATTTAGTACTAAGTCCCATATATTACCTTTACAAGTACATGTACATGTACAAGTACATGTACAAATGGGGGAAATATCACAAAACTCAGAACTGAATATTTACAATAAACGAGGATGGCCGTGGCCCGCATGTCGAGCCCGCCGAGGCATTTGATGGGTCTCGGAGTGTATTTATTTTAGTTTGATGCCCAATAAGCATACAAAGTTTCAAGCAAATCTGACTTACGGTTACAGAGATAGTATGTATGTGAAAACTTTAACGCAAATTTTGACAGAAACTTTAAGTTATTTGACCTAGACATAGGGGCACAAGGGCTGCATGAGTTGGACACAGCATGAATATATGGATGATGACTAATACGTATATGAAATTTCAAGTCGATGTGGCTTACGACTGCAGAGATATAAGGTATTTAAAAACTTTAACGCAGATTTCGGAATGCAAACTTCTAAGTCATTTGACCTTGACCTTGGGACGGACGCACGCACGCATGCATGAACACACAGACGTCATTGTGACCACTATGTCTCGCTTTCCGCAAGCGTGCTCGACAAAAAACTACATATTCAGCCCTGAAATCAGAATAATCCTGATCTGATGCCAGGTCCTCGCCACACCAGAATCACTTAGCCCCTCCCAAAAGCAGTTGGATCAGTAATAATCTTACTACTTTTATAATGGGCAATAACCCAATTCAACTCCCAGGTAACACAAGAATTCCGCCACGGAAGCGGTGTCGCGCCTACTGAGGCATTTGACCGTGAACATTACAAGTAAATAAATTACCTTGACCTTCAGAATTTGGATGTGGGGGTGTGTGTAATGAAGCATCATCTGTAGACAAACATTGATGTGAAATATTATCAATGTCTGGAAAGGGGTTAAAGAGATATTGTGAAAAACAATAACTTTAATGCATTTCTGTTACAAATCCGGTGAACATTACAAGTAAATAAATGACCTTGACCTTCAAAATTTGGATGTGGGGGTGTGCGTAATGAAGCATCATCCCTAGACAAACATTGATATGAAATATTATCAATGTCTGGCAAGGGGTTAAAGAGATATTGTGAAAAAACAATAACTTTAACGCATTTCTGTTACAAAACTGGTGAACATTATAAGTAAATAAATGACCTTGACCTTGAGAATTTGGATGTGGGGGTGTGCGTAATGAAGCATCATCCCTAGACAAATATTGATGTGAAATATTATCAAAGTCTGGCAAGGGGTTAAAGAGATATTGTGAAAAAACAAGAACTTTAACGCATTTCTGTTACAAAACCGGTGAACATTACAAGTAAATAAATGACCTTGACCATGAGAATTTGGATGTGGGGGTGTGCATAATGAAGCATCATCCCTAGACAAACATTGATGTGAAATATTATCAAAGTCTGGCAAGGGGTTAAAGAGATATTGTGAAAAAACAATAACTTTAACGTATTTCTGTTACAAAACCGGTGAACATTACAAGTAAATAAATGACCTTGACCTTAATAATTTGGATGTGGGGGTGTGCGTAATGAAGCACCATCCCTAGACAAACATTGATGTGAAATATTATCAATGTCTGGCAAGGGGTTAAAGAGATATTGTGAAAAAACAATAACTTTAACGCATTTGCCTTACAAAAACAACGGACGACACGGACGACACGGACGACCCGGACGACGCGGACGACCCGGACGACCCGGACGACGCGGACGACGCGGACGACGCGGACGACGCGGACGACGCGGACGACGCGGACGACGCGGACCGGACGACGACGACGGAAAATACGACGACTATAGTCACGCCTCTGCTAAAGCAGGCGCGACAAAAAGAGCCAAAGATAAAAACGTACCTGAGGGCCAAACCAAGCAAATCGTGATTCCTAAAGGAGGAACCCCTATTGTTAATTTACACCATCGCATTCACTCGACCAACCACCCACATGTCAAAGATGTATGTGAGGGCCAAACCTTGCTGACAGAGTTCCTTCCCAGTGGTACATGGTTTTATGATTGCAGCATTCACCACTAAATTGGTTCTGCACTCAGCGCCAGCATAAAATGTTTCATGTCAAAATAAGAGCCAGATTCCTGACGAATTCAGCTACATGCAAAATATACTGCTTAAACACATTTTTGTCTAGTAACCGATGCAAGAAATTGCCCCAGTTACTAGATGAACTAGTAACCGATGCAAGAAATTGCCCCAGTTACTAGATGAACAAGAAATGCATCTGTCGAACGAGGATGCCACCTGCAGCATATTTGAGAAACTGTGACAAAGTCGTTAAGTCATTTAAGTAACCTGGTGAAGGTGAAAAGGCGAAGGTCATATAAATTATGAAAAGGCAGGTGTGGCACACATACCAATGATGTCCGGGTATGGAAGGTGTTCGAGCCAATTCCCACCCTTAAATATGAGCCGAATGAATGAATGAACATACCAATGAATGAAGTGTTGAAGTATTGAAGCGATTAAGCAACTTATGTAGATGATATGGCCAGTTTGAGAAACTGTGACGAACTGGTTAACCAAAATTGTTAAGTCATTTAAGTAACCTGGTGAAGGTCAAAAGGCGAAGGTCATGTAAATTATGAAAAGGCAGGTGTGGCACACATACTAATGAATGAAGTGTTGAAGTATAGAAGCGATTAAGCAACTTATGTAGATGATATGGCCAGTTTAAGAAACTGTGACGAACTGGTTAACCAAAAGTGTTAAGTCATTTAAGTAACCTGGTGAAGGTCAAAAGGCGAAGGTCATATAAATTATGAAAAGGCAGGTGTGGCACACATACCAATGAATGAAGTGTTGAAGTATTGAAGCGATTAAGCAACTTATGTAGATGCTATGGCCAGTTTGAGAAACTGTGACAAAGTGGTTAACCGAAAAGTGTGACGGACGGACGGACGGACGGACGGACGGACGGACGGACAGATGGACGGACTCCGGACGGACGGACGGACGGACGGACAGACGGACAGACAGACAGACAGAGACAGACGGACGGTCCAAACACTATATGCCACCCGTTTCTTCGAAACCCGATGGCATAAAAATGTGTTTTTGCGATAGCTCACAGTAGAGCTGAGTGGAATCTCATCCGGAAACCGGTGCATGTCTTGACTATGCTGGTGCGGAGTGCAGCATCAGTGACTGCCAAGGCAGAACTTACCTGCAGAAGTCCTGCCCATTCATTGCCCAGTCATGTCCGAGATGGCAGTGTTCAGCGAAGATGGACTGGATATTTGGGGCCAGGCAGAACTCACCTGCAAGTAGCAAATAACCTCCTATACTGTACAATAGTTGCTCCCTCCTGTTCCATTATGAGAATATAACTACATGTACTTTTTGTTTGAAATGTCCAATTGGTGGACGTTCAAATAATCAAAAGAGTGTGCTGACGATCACAAAATAAGCTATCAAGGTGTAGTCTGTAAAGTGGAACAAGAAGAACTGTTTGTTTGTTTGTTGGAGTTTAATGACCTATCAACAGCTTCGGTCAATTAAGGCCGGGTCAATGGGTTTAATACTAAATCCCATATATTACCTGTACAAATAAGGGGAAAATCCAAAAATCAGAACTGAAAATTTACAATAAAACAAGAGTGCCGAAGGTCACAATATACGCCCGTTGAGCCAAGGCCAGTCAACAAGATAACCCATCTTGATTTGATAAACATGTAAACCAAATTTGGTTACGATCCGTCAAGTAGAACTTGACTTATTGCGTGGCTTCTTCAATAGGCTTCTTCGTCATGCCGTTATGAACATGTATACCGAATTTGGTTATGATCGGTCAAGTAGAACTTGAGTTATTGCGTGGACAAGGATACAGAGTGCGAAAATTAAAAATGGCTGCCAAGGGGAGATAAGTATCGGATTTTTTTAAAATCAATAGGTTTCTTGGTCTTGCCGTGATAAACATGTATACCGAATTTGGTTTTGATCGGTGAAGTCGAACTCGAGTTATTGCTTGGACAAGGATACAGAGTGGAAAAATTAAAAATGGCCGCCAAGGGGAGATAAGTCATCGGAAAGTTTTGAAAATCAATAACCTTCTTCGGCTTGCCGTGCTAAACATGTATACCAAATTTGGTTACAATCCATCAAGTAGCACTATAGTTATTGCGTGGACAAGCTGTTCCAGCCCGCCTGTACAAGATGAATACATAATACGTACCGTTTTTTCAAACAGGCGTATAAAAACTAAATATTCAGCCCTGACATCAGAATAATCCTGATCTGATGCCAGGTCCTTGCCACACAAGAATCACTTGGCCCCCTCTCAAAGCAGTAGGATCAGTACTAATCTTAGTACTATTATAATGGACAATAACCCAATTCAACTTCCAGGTAAAAAAAGAGCCAATGATAAAAACATACCCGAGGGCCAAACCAGGTAAATCGTGATTCCTATAAACAGGAACCCCTACCGTTAATTTACGCAGCCGGGTTTGCCCGACCAACCACCCACCAAGAAGAAAAGACTCGTCAGAAAATTAATGATGAAACAGATTAAAAACTATTATTTCAAATATTATCTCTAGACTAAGTTTAAACAAGCTACACTCACATGTTTCAATGCACAGTTGAAACAAGCTACACTCACATGTTTCAATGCACAGCTTAAACAAGTTACACTCACATGTTTTATTGCACAGCTTAAACAAGCTACACTCACATGTTTCAATGCACAGCTTATACAAGCTACACTCACATGTTTTATTGCACAGCTTAAACAAGCTACACTCACATGTTTCAATGCACAGCTTATACAAGCTACACTCACGTTTCAATGCGAAGTTTAAACAAGCCACACACACATGTTTCGATGCGAAGTTTAAACAAGCTACATTCACATGTTTCAACGTGAAGTTTAAACAAGCTAGATGCATAAACACATTTCAATATTAAGTTTAAACAAGCTAGATACATTTACTTGTTTCAATATGAAGTTTAAACAAGTTACACTTGCATGTTTCAAAACAAAGTTTGAACAAGCTACACTCACATGTTTCAATGCACAGCTTATACAAGCTACACTCACATGTTTTATTGCACAGCTTAAACAAGCTACACTCACATGTTTCAATGCACAGCTTATACAAGCTACACTCACGTTTCAATGCGAAGTTTAAACAAGCCACACACACATGTTTCGATGCGAAGTTTAAACAAGCTACATTCACATGTTTCAACGTGAAGTTTAAACAAGCTAGATGCATAAACACGTTTCAATATTAAGTTTAAACAAGCTAGATACATTTACTTGTTTCAATATGAAGTTTAAACAAGTAACACTTGCATGTTTCAAAACAAAGTTTGAACAAGCTACACTCACATGTTTCAATGCACAGCTTAACAAGCTACACTCGCATGTCGCAAGGTGAGGTTTAAACACGCTACACTCACATGTTTCAAGGTAAACTCACAAGTTTCAATGCAAAGCTAAATCAAGTTACATTCACATGTATTGCGGTGAAGCTTAAACAAGCTACACTCGCATGTGTCAATGCAAAGTTAAACAAGCAACACTCACATGTTTTATTGCACAGCTTAAACAAGTTACACTCACATGTTTTATTGCACAGCTTAAACAAGCTACACTCACATGTTTTATTGCACAGCTTAAACAAGCTACACTCACAGGTTTCATTGCACAGTTTCAACAAGCTACACTCACATGTTTCATTGCACAGTTTAAACGAGATGGTCGGTAAATCTGACAAATGCTCCCGGATGACTCCTGGATTGAAATTCAAAGTCCTTGACCCTGGCTATTGGTGTAGTATGCTTATTAATCACAACAAGAATCACGCCTGCCGAGGCATTTGACCGTGAACATTACAAGTAAACAAATGACCTTGGCCTTCAGAATTTGGATGTAGGGGTGTGCGTAATGAAGCATCATCCCTAGACAAACATTGATGTGAAATATTATCAAAGTCTGGCAAGGGGTTAAAGAGATATTGTGAACAAGAGTTGTCAGAGGACAACGAAGCGCGCCCAGTGGCAGCAAAGGAACCGAGGGCACATTTGAACGTGGATTTGCCACAGCGCAGTAGAGGACCCTTGGAGCAATGCGTGTGTGAAATATGAAGCAAATCCAAACAAGGAAACAGAAAATATAGGCCATTATTTATCCGAGCGACTGAGCGTTAAGGTTTCGAGATGCAAAAAGTATGTGACCTTGACCCTGGGCTTAGAAGGGGCGGCACGGACGTGGATTTGCCACAGTGCAGTAGAGGACCCTTGGAACAATGCGTGTATGAAATATGAAGCAAATCCAAGCAAGGAAACAGAAAATATAGGCCATTAAATACCCGAGCGACTGAGCGTTAAGGTTTCGAGATGCACAAAGTATGTGACCTTGACCGTGGGCTTAGAAGGGGCGACACGGACGTGGATTTGCCACAGTGCAGTAGAGGACCCTTGGAGCAATGCGTCTATGAAATATGAAGCAAATCCAAGCAAGGAAACAGAAAATATAGGCCATTATTTACCCGAGCGACTGAGCGTTAAGGTTTCGAGATGCACAAAGTATGTGACCTTGACCGTGGGCTTAGAAGGGGCGGCACAGACGTGGATTTGCCACAGTGCAGTAGAGGACCCTTGGAGCAATGCGTGTGTGAAATATGAAGCAAATCCAAGCAAGGAAACAGAAAATATAGGCCATTATTTACCCAAGCGACTGAGCAATGTGTGTGTGAAATATGAAGCGGACGACGCGGACGACGCGGACGACGCGGACGACGATGGAAAAAGCGCCGACTATAGTCGTGCCTCTGCTAAAGCAGGCGCAACAATAAATGGTGATCAATGTGTATATTGTGTTTCAAGATGATATTGCAAGCGGTCACAGAGATATAGCAATTTGAAAAACTTTTAACATAAAACTCGAACGGCGGACAAAACTAACGTAAAACAACTTTAACAACAAGAGCTGTAGGAGAACAGCATAGCTCGACTACGAGGGTTGTCGATGTACACATAGCTTGACAAAGAAGGTGGCTGCGGCCTACATAAAAACCTTAACCAAGGTTGACTAAAAACATTAACAAAGGGAAACTAGAAATGTGGTCTGTCGGCACACGAATACCCCCACTGGCAGCCAAAGAAAACGAGGCATTTTTGATCATAAGCCATTTAGCCGAGCGTTAAGGTTTCAAACGCATCAAGTCTGTGACCTTGACCCTGGGCATAGTGTGATAATCCATGCATCGGTGTAGAAGATATAGAGCGGAAGGGAATTTCAATAGGTTTTGACCTTTGACCTTAAACTAATGACCTTTGACCTTGGACGTAGGTGCGTGGTTATTGATCGAGACACTTCTCATCCTGAGAAACATTTGTGCCAAGGCATTTGATAAATCCCATGCATCGTGTAGAAGATATAGAGCGGAAGGGAATTTCATAGTTTGACCTTTTGACCTTCAACTGTGACCTTGACCTTTGGACGTAGGTGCGTGGTTATGATTGCGACACACCTTCTCATCATGAGAAACATCTGTGCCAAGTCATTTGATAATCCATGCATCGGTGTAGAAGATATAGAGCGGAAGGGAATTTCAATAGGTTTGACCTTTGACCTTCAACTGTGACCTTGGACGTAGGTGCGTGGTTAGCAATTTGATAATCCATGCATCAGTGTAGAAGATATAGAGCAGAAGGGAATTTCAATAGGTTTGACCTTTGACCTTCAACTGTGACTGACCTGCGAGGTGCGTGTTACCTTGATCGACCACCTTTCATCTGTGGTGCGTGGTTATTGATCGAGACACACTTCTACCTGAGAAACATTTGTGTCAAGGCATTTGATAATCCATGCATCGGTGTAGAAGATATAGAGCGGAAGGGAATTTCAATAGGTTTGACCTTTGACCTTCAACTGTGACCTTGACCTTGGACATAGGTGCGTGGTTATTGATTGCGACACACCTTCTCATCATGAGAAATATCTGTGCCAAGCCATTTGATAATCCATGCATCGGTGTGGAAGATATAGAGCGGAAGGGAATTTCAATAGGTTTGACCTTTGACCTTCAACTGTGACCTTGGACATAGGTGCGTGGTTAGCAATTTGATAATCCATGCATCAGTGTAGAAGATATAGAGCGGAAGGGAATTTCAATAGGTTTGACCTTTGACCTTCAACTGTGACCTTGACCTTGGACGTAGGTGCGTGGTTATTGATCGAGACACACCTTCTCATCCTGAGAAACATTTGTGCCAAGGCATTTGATAATCCATGCATCTGTGTAGAAGATATAGAGGGGAAGGGAATTTCAATAGGTTTGACCTTTGACCTTCAACTGTGACCTTGACCTTGGACGTAGGTGCGTGGTTATTGATTGCGACACACCTTCTCATCATGAGAAACATCTGTGCCAAGCCATTTGATAATCCATGCATCGGTGTAGAAGATATAGAGCGGAAGGGAATTTCAATAGGTTTGACCTTTGACCTTCAACTGTGACCTTGGACGTAGGTGCGTGGTTAGCAATTTGATAATCCATGCATCAGTGTAGAAGATATAGAGCGGAAGGGAATTTCAATAGGTTTGACCTTTGACCTTCAACTGTGACCTTGACCTTGGATGTAGGTGCGTGGTTATTGATGGCAACACTTTCTTCTCATCATGAGAAACATTTGTGCCAAGCCATTTGATAATCCATGCATCGGTGTAGAAGATATAGAGCGGAAGGGAATTTCAATCATTGGTTTGACTTTGACCTTCAACAGTGACCTTGACCTTGGACGTAGATGCGTGGTTTTCCAAGTATGGTTGCTGTAGGCCCAGGAGTATTCCATATACAAGCTTGAGTAAAAAAACGTAACCAAGGGGAGATAACTAAGTAATCCAAGGATAAAAGTAGGTCAAGGTGAAATATAGGTCAGGGATTATTGATGTACATCACTAGGAGATGAAGTTGTCCAAGTATGGTTGATGTAGGCCCAGAAGTATTCCATATACAAGCTTGACTATAAACATTAACCAAGTAATTGAAGGTTAAATGTAGGTGAAGGTAAAATAAAGGTCAGGGGTTATTGATGTACATCCCTATGAGAAAAAGTTATCCAAGTATGGTGTATGTATGCACAATAGTATTCCATCTACAAGCTTGACTAAAAACCTTAACCAAGGTTGAGTAAAAACCTTAACCAAGGGGAATTAAGTAAGTAATTTAAGGTTAAATGTAGGTCAAGGTCAAATATAGGTCAGGGGTTGATGTACATCACTAGGAGATGAAGTTGTCCAAGTATGGTTGGTGTAGGGCCATGACTATTCCATCTACAAGCTTGACTAAAAACCTTAACCAAAGAGAATTAAGTAAGTAATTCAAGAGGAAATGTAGGTCAAGGTCAAATATAGATCAGGGGTTATTGATGTACATCACTATGAGAAAAGGTTGTCCAATTATGGTGTCTGTATGCACAATAGTATTCCATGTACAAGCTTGAGTAAAAAGCTTAACCAAGGTCGAGTAAAAACCTTAACCAAGGGGAATTAAGTAAGTAATTCAAGGTTAAATGTAGGTCAACGTCAAATATAGGTCAGGGGTTGTTGATGTACATCACTAGGAGATGAAGTTGTCCAAGTATGGTTGGTGTAGGGCCAGGAGTATTCCAACTACAAGCTTGAGTAAAAACGTTAACCAAGGGGAATTAAGCAATTCAAGAGGAAATGTAGGTCAAGGTCAAATATAGATCAGGGGTTGTTGATGTACATCACTAGGAGATGAAGTTGTCCAAGTATGGTGGGTGTAGGGCCAGTAGTATTCCATATAGAAGGTTGACTAAAAACCTTAACCAAAAGAAATTAAGTAAGTAATTGAAGAGGAAATGTAGGTGAAGGTCAAATATAGATCAGGGGTTATTGATGTACATACCTATGAGAAAAGGTTGTCGAAGTATGGTGTCTGGATGCACAATAGTATTCAATGTACAAGCTTGAAAAAAAACCTTAACCAAGGTTGACTAAAAACCTTAACCAAGGGGAATTAAGTAAGTAATTCAAGAGGAAATGTAGGTCAAGGTCAAATATAGATCAGGGGTTATTGATGTGCATCACTAGGAGATGAAGTTGTCCAAGTATGGTGGGTGTAGGGCCAGTAGTATTGCATATACAAACTTGACTAAAAACCTTAACCAAGCTTGACTAAAAACCTTAACCAAGGCGTGACGGTGACGCCGACGCCGACGCCGGGGTGACAACATAAGCTCTACTTATTCTTCGATTAGTCGAGCTAAAAAGTTTATAAAGTCATTTGACCTTGACCTTGGGATCCTGGGCAGCATGGGTAGGGTATACAATGAAAATATGGATGGTGATCAATGTGTATATGAAGTTTCAAGTTGACATCGCAAGCGGTCACAGAGATAGAGCAATTTGAACAAGAAATGCGTCTGTCGAACGCGGATGCCACCTGCAGCATATTTGAGAAACTGTGACAAATTGGTTAACCGAAAAGTGTGACGGACGGACAGACGGACGGACGGACGGACGGCGGACGGACGGACGGACGTTCTTATATTAGGGTACTTATGTGGCTTATCACATGTTAAATATTAGTCACATAAAACGATTTTTAGCCACATAAAAGGATTTTTTAGGTGGCTAATTGTAACCAACCCTATCCTTTACCAAGTCCATAACCCTGTGGGGCTAGCCACATAAGTACCATAATGTGTGCCCGGATGGACGGACGGACGGTCCAAACACTATATGCCACCCGTTCCTTCGAAACCCGGTGGCATAAAAACTTTTAACATAAAACTCGGACTGCGGACGCCGGACAAAACTAACGTAAAACTTTAACAAAATGTTTAAAGTCATTTGACCTTGGAATCCTGGGCAGCATGGGTAGGGTATACGATGAAAATATGGAATAAATCAATGTGTATATGAAGTTTAAAATTGATTTCAAGCAGTCACACAAATATAGCAATTTGAAAAACATTAACGTAAAACTCCGACGGCGAACACCCGACAGCAGATGCCCAACAAAACTATATGCTCACCCGAAAAAAATATTTTTCAGGAACCATAACAAGCTACACTCACATGGTTCAACAAGAAGTTTAATAATGTACATATGTACATGGACTAACGCTATATCTCCTCTTGCCTATCGGCGACAGGATAACAAGCTAAACTCACATGTTTCAAGGTGAAGTTCCGTAATTTGGAATATCCGGTACTGGAAGTCTATAATCTTGGTGAGGCCGTAGTTTGCGGAGGGGTTCAGGTAGGTACACGTGACATCTGACTGACCACCATACACTTGTACTAGGATGGTCTTTACACAGCCCTCCAGATCTAGCACAGCACTGAAATATTGGTCACCCACACATACAATGGCTCCTACGACATGTGTGAAAAAAATAAATGTGTGATCGGTGTTGATCATGATCATCATTTCTAGCCATGCACTGAATAGAACTAGAGCTATCACAGGAGTGATCATAATACCCCACAAACATCAGTGACAAAATATTTGAAAATCCATTTAAGCTCATTGAAAGATCATTGTACTTCGATCATTCCTGTCAAGTTTCGTCGAAATCCGTCTGGCAGATCGCGAGAAGATTTTTTAAGAATTTGTACTATTTTTTAGATGGCGGCCATCTTGGATTGGCGACGACAAACAAATATGTAATTCCCCTACCATGTGTGTGAAGTTTTACCAACATCAGCACTGTGGTTCCCGAGAAGAAGACGTTACAAATTGTGGACGGATGACGACGATGGACGATGGACAAAAAGCGGTAACAATAGCTCATTTGAGCCTTTGGCTCTGGAGAGCTAATAAAAAATGAAATATTGTAAATTGACTCCGAAACCTGGCTAGATAGCTTGGAAATTATCTAACTAAGAAAACAGAAGTTAAGTTAAATATTGAAAATCGAACCACTATTTCTGAAATTTGAAAATTTTCGCTATATACATCTTCACTCTGTTCTGTAACAAGAGTTGTCAGAAGACAACGAAGCTCGCCTGTTGGCAGCCTTCATTTAAACTTGTCACAGTTGTATAACTAGATGGCCGCGGCCTGCATGTCGCACCTTGTGGTGAGGCATGGACACTAAAAAAAGAGATATAGTATAACGAAAAACTTTAACCAAAAAACTTAACCAAAAACTTTAACCGGACACACGTATGTACGCCAAAGTGCCGACTATATCGCGCTTACAGCAAGCGGGCGCGACAAAAACTTTAACCAAAAACTTCAAAGTAATTTGACCTTGGGCACAGGGGCCGCACGGGAGGGGGGTAGAATGAAAATATAGATGATGATAAACACCCATGTGAAGTTTCAAGGTAATGGGCAAAGCAGTTCCAGAGATATAGTATAACAAAAAACATTAACCAAACAACTTAACCAAACAACTTAACCAAAAACTTCAAAGTAATTTGACTTTGACATTGGGCACAGGGGCCGCACGGGAGGGGGGTAGAATGAAAATATAGATGATGATAAACACACATGTGAAGTTTCAAGGTAATAGGCAAAGCAGTTCCAGAGATATAGTATAACGAAAAACTTTAACCAAAAAACTTAACCAAAAACTTTAACCAAACAACTTAACCAAAAAACTTAACCAAAAACTTTAACCAAAAAGCTTAACCAAAAAGCTTAACCAAAAACTTTAACCAAAAAACTTAACTAAAAAACTTAACCAAAAACTTGAACCGGACACACGTACGTACGTACGTACGTACGTACGTACGCCAAAGTGCCGACTATAACGCGCTTTCCGCAAGCGGGCGCGACAAAAACTTAACCAAAAACTTTAACCAAAAAACTTAACCAAAAACTTCAAAGTAATTTGACCTTGACATTGGGTACAGGGGCCGCACGGGAGGGGGTAGAATGAAAATATAGATGATAATAAACACCCATGTGAAGTTTCAAGGTAATGGGCAAAGCAGTTGCAGAGATATAGTATAACGAAAAACTTTAACGAAAAACTTTAACCAAAAAACTTAACCAAAAATCTTAACCAAAAACTTTAATCAAAGAACTTAACCAAAAACTTTAACCAAAAAACTTTAACCAAAAAACTTAACCAAACAACTTAACCAAAAACTTTAACCGGACACACGTACGTACGCCAAAGTGCCGACTATATCGCACTTTCCGCAAGCGGGCGCGACAAAAAACATGAATATTATATAACTTGACCTTGGGATAAGGGGTGTGCGGTGGACCTTGACATTGAGGTCAGTGGTGGAATGTGGGCCGTGGATTTGATATAGCATGATATAGCATATTAAGATGAATCCATGTATGAAATATCAATGCGCTCCCTGAAAAGAGACGGAAAACAAAATTTAACCCAGCGTTAAGTTTATGAACACACTAAGTTGGTGATTTTCTACAGCATGATAGCTATTCACATGAGGAATGCATGTATAAATGTGCTAGGTTTGTGACCTTGGCCTTGGCGAAAGGGGTGGGGGTGGATCATGGATTTGCTGTAGCACAATAGAGTATCATCAGATGAATGCATGTATGAAATATGAAGGTGTTTCCTGTAAAGAAACAGAAGTTATATAAAGACATTTACTCCAACGTTAAATTTATGATGTTGATCTTGGGGAAAGGGGTGGGGTGGGTGCGTCATGGATTTGCTGTAGCACAATAGAGGATCATCACATGAATGCATGTATGAAATATCAAAGCGTTAAAAGTGTAAAGAAACAGACGTTACACAACATTTACCCCAATGTAAAGTTTATGAACATGCTAAGTTTGTGACCTTGGGGTAAGGGTTGGGTGGTGGGTTGTGGATTTGCTACAGCATGATAGAGGGTCATCTGAGGAATGTCTGTATGAAATATCAAGGCGTTCCATCAAAGGAAACAGTTGTTATCAGACATTTACACCAACGTTAAGTTTATGAATGGGCTAAGTTTGTGACCGTGACCTTGGTGAAAGGGGTCATGGATTTGCTATAGCACTCTAGAGTATCATCAGATGAATGCATGTATGAAATATCAAAGTGTTCAAAGTGTAAAGAAACAGAAGAGAAGTTACACAACATTTACCCCAACGGTAAGTTTATGAACAAGTTTGTGACCTTGACTTTTGGGTAAGGGTTGGGTGGTGGGTTGTGCATTTGCTACAGCATGATAGAGGGTCATCTGAGGAATGTACGAACTAGCAAGGCGTTCCATGAAAGGAAACAGACATTTACCCCAACGTCAAATTTATGAACGTAGGGTCATCTGAGGAATGCATGTATGAAATAACAAGGGGTTCCATGAAAGGAAACAAAAGTTATAAGACATTTACCCAACGTTAAGTTTATGAATGTGCCAAGTTTATGACATTGACCTTGGGGTAAGGGCTGGGTGGTGGGTCATGGATTTGCTACAGCATGATAGAGGGTCATCTGAGGTATGCATGTATGAAATATCAAGGTGTTCCATGAAAGGAAACAGAAGTTATAAGACATTTACCCAACGTTAAGTTTATGAATGTGCCAAGTTTGTGACCTTGACCTTGGGGTAAGGGTTGGGTGGTGGGTCATGGATTTGCTACAGCATGATAGAGGGTCATCTGAGGAATGCATGTATGAAATAACAAGGTGTTCCATGAAAGGAAACTGAAGTTATAAGACATTTACCCAACGTTAAGTTTATGAATGTGCCAAGTTTGTGACCTTGACCTTGGGGTAAGGGCTGGGTGGTGGGTCATGGATTTGCTACAGCATGATAGAGGGTCGTCTGAGGAATGCATGGATGAAATAACAAGGCGTTCCATGAAAGGAAACAGAAGTTATAAGACATTTACCCAACGTTAAGTTTATGAATGTGCCAAGTTTGTGACCTTGACCTTGGGGCAAGGGCTAGGTGGTGGGTCATGGATTTGCTACAGCATGATAGAGGGTCATCTGAGGAATGCATGTATGAAATAAGGTGTTCCATGAAAGGAAAAAAAAGTTATAAGACATTTACCCAACGTTAAGTTTATGAATGTGCCAAGTTTGCGACCTTGACCTTGGGGTAAGGGCTAAGTGGTGGGTCATGGATTTGCTACAGCATGATAGAGGGTCGTCTGAGGAATGCATGTATGAAATAACAAGGCGTTCCATGAAAGGAAACGGAAGTTATAAGACATTTACCCAACGTTAAGTTTATGAATGTGCCAAGTTTGTGACCTTGACCTTGGGGTAAGGGCTGGGTGGTGGGTCATGGATTTGCTACAGCATGATAGAGGGTCATCTGAGGAATGCATGTATGAAATAACAAGTTGCTCCATGAAAGGAAACAGAAGTTATAAGACATTTACCCAACGTTAAGTTTATGAATGTGCTAAGTTTGTGACCTTGACCTTGGGGTAAGGGCTAAGTGGTGGGTCATGGATTTGCTACAGCATGATAGAGGGTCATCTGAGGAATGCATGTATGAACTAACAAGGTGTTCCATGAAAGGAAACAGAAGTTATAAGACATTTACCCAACGTTAAGTTTATGAATGTGCTAAGTTTGTGACCTTGACCTTGGGGTAAGGGCTAAGTGGTGGGTCATGGATTTGCTACAGCATGATAGAGGGTCGTCTGAGGAATGCATGTATGAAATAACAAGGCGTTCCATGAAAGGAAACAGAAGTTATAAGACATTTACCCAACGTTAAGTTTATGAATGTGCCAAGTCTGTGACCTTGACCTTGGGGTAAGGGCTGGGTGGTGGGTCATGGATTTGCTACAGCATGATAGAGGGTCATCTGAGGAATGCATGTATGAAATATCAAGGCGTTGCATGAAAGGAAACAGATGTTATAAGAAATTTACCCCAACGTTAAGTTTATGAATGTGCCAAGTCTGTGACCTTGACCTTGGGGTAAGGGCTGGGTGGTGGGTCATGGATTTGCTACAGCATGATAGAGGGTCATCTGAGGAAAGCATGTATGAAATATCAAGGCGTTGCATGAAAGGAAACAGATGTTATAAGAAATTTACCCCAACGTTAAGTTTATGAATGTGCTAAGTTTGTGACCTTGGGGTAAGGGGTGGGTAGTGGGTCATGGATTTGCTACAGCATGATAGAGGGTCATCTGAGGAATACATGTATGAAATAACACGGTGTTCCATGAAAGGAAACAGAAGTTATAAGACATTTACCCAACGTTAAGTTTGTGGACGATGCTGACGCCGACGCCGACGACGCCGGGGTTATGCCAAAAGCTCTTATGCACTTCGTGCAGGCGAGCTAATTATGCACTTCGTGCAATTGAGCTAAAAATGTCTATGGGGTTTAACATCAGGAAATTGTTTTTTCGTAATAAAATCAATATTGGACCAAATTTCACAAATAAAAAAAGGCCCATTCTTAAAAGTACATGCCCACTCAGTAGGCACAAAATGTTCTTTATATCAAGAGACATCATTGGAGACATTTTCTTGCAAAATAAACATTCATTCACAATTACCCCACATATTGATTGGTATTATTATACATTTTATAGCAGACGTAAATTTACACACTGATATCAGGGGCGATAACCATGTTTCCTTAAAATGTTAATAGACATTACTATTTATTCTCTGTATTTACTTTTTGATGGGCAATGATCATACTTTATAATCTGTCGAAAAGATATTTTTTCAGGTGACGTATTTACTTAGTAAAAATAATTAAAAAATATCATGCCTCATTTGCATATGAAAATAGCCTGATACCAGCGAGAGTCACTATCTTAAAATAAATATTACTAAATGATTATACAGTGAAATTGTGATGGCTCGAAAGCCCACGGGCCTGCACATTTTTTTTTTCGAGTGATCGCATCTTTCAAGCCATCACATCTTGCGATTTTGGTATATTTGTCGACTGCTGTACCCGTCAGATTTAGGAAATAGCGAAGCATAATAGAGTGTATCCATGTTTTAGATGATTACGGTAATTTATTTGCAGATTAAAGTTATCATGTGAAATTAAATAAACTGTATTTAAATGTATTTACAAAACTGTCTCTATTTCAATTATTATCAAAGGAGAAAAGCTCCCGTATTTACTATAAATAGTGGCGCACATAATTAATGTCGCAGGTGGTTGTGACGTGACTCGAAACCAGGCGTGGATACAGAAATAATGGCGGGGGGGGGGGTCTGTAATTACAAGTCTGCATATCCGACCTCTGCGAGTGCGAAATTGTAAAGTAGGGGGGTCTGGGGGTCCTTTTTTAGATGCCAGATCGCCGCAGATGCGATTTCCCGACACCTAGGCCACGAAAAAAGTCGGGTCCGGAGCCCCTGGACCCCCCCCCCCTGTATCGCGCCTGGAAACATTTGTGTATGGGCCCAGCTCAAGCGATGTTGTTATACGGCACCCATAAAAAATATGGAATCAGTCATGAATCGTAAAATGTTGCAACGCAACAAAAGGTGATTTTACTTAGTTACCAGTGTAAACGCTGTCGGATCAACTTGCAGACTCATGCAACTTGATATGGGTTTACTATTTCACTATATTGTGCATCATGAATAGCTGTTGAGGACGAACAATTCAGGTCCTGAACTGAATGTGCAGGTCGACTGCACTGATCGGAAATTCAGTAGAGCAAATCCTTTTTGTCACGACCAGAATTTCGACATTTGAACCTTACTCGAGTAACTTTAATCGGAATCATGCCGGGTGGTGGATTTACATTTATTGAACACATGCTGCATATGCAGCATATGCTCAATAAATGTAAATCCATCGGGTTACTAGAGTTCCAACTGAAACGACTTTGGTTGCACCACTTTAAGCAATTAACTGCACTTGAAAAGAAAGCACATTTCATAGACAGGTAGAGTGCGGCTCGGCCTTTGATCGTAATAAGTCAGATGCGGAGGTGTGAAAATTAGTGACTTTCGAGTCATCGTATAGCAAAATAGCGAGAAATGTGTCCACGGGACTTGAAAAATGTTTCAAAGGATCGCATTTTTCGAGGATTTCATTTTAAGCCATCGCATGTAAAATACATTAAACATATAAGAAAAAGGATCAGGACCGCGACGCTATTTTGAGCGAGCCCGACATTATGAGCCATCGCATTATGAGCCATCGCGATTTCACTGTATCTGTATAGCGTGCAAATGTAATTTTTATAACTGGTGGAATAGTGACACAATTATATACTTATTTAATTCCTATAAACAACATTTTGTGCCTACTGATTGGGCATGTACCTTTAAATTTTAATGAAATTTAACATTATCGAAAAAAATATTGTTTTTGTATTGTTTATATAGCCGTAAAATTTGGGCAGCTTTCGTGAAACAGAGTGACAGTAGTTTACCTGCACATTTCCGGCTGCTTGCCCATGTAATGCCCCTGTACGATAGCTTTCACGTCGTCTGCACAGTGGTACTGGGCGACAATGAGCATATTGTTGCCATCGCGACACGGGTTGGTCGGGTTCACACTGTCCACAGGCACAAAGTTGAAGAAATTAGCTGAAATATTGACAAGCAGTTTTAAGGAACTGGGTCTCGGTTATAACTAATATACAGGCTACGCTCGTTTACTCAAAGTCGCTTACGTCGAAATCACCGGTTACGTTGAATTACTAGCACGGTCCCGTTTAAAATCCTATTATTTTCCATATAACTAAGTTCGGTTAAGTCAAATTTTCCGTTTATTCAAAGGTGTATTTAGGTCCCGAAAACGTAAATCTACTGTATTTCACACTCGTTAAGACGAAATGTCAATTTGCGGAGGTAAGTAGAAGTTTGTCACCTGCAGTTTTCCTGATCAAAGTCGGGTATTCAGACCGTAGTTAAAGGTGTTTGCGTTGACACTGATTAAACAGGCCTCCCGAAATGACTGTCGGTGATCATGAAGTGGTGAGCAATAAATGGCAACTAGACAAAAGTACAAGGTTAAGATGGTTACAAGTTAGAATAAATCATAATATATTAGTGACAAATACCTACTTATACAAGATAGGAGCTGTTAATAACAATTTATGTAATCTATGTAGCTCGAATACAGAAACCATTAGACATATTTTTTTGGCAGTGTCCCCAAACAGAAAAATTGCTAACTAATTTGACAGAATTGCTAAGAAATAATAACATAACAATAGAACTAACAGAAAAATCTTTCCTATTTGGGCTTTTCGAAAATACGACGTCTGAAGTAGTCAAAATTATTTGCCGATTTATACCGATCAAGAACAATAAAACAGAATTTATATTTCACTGCACTAAAATCAAGACTGACAGAAACATACAAAATTCATCGTCAAATTGCGCACGACAACAATACATTAGATAAATTTGACGCAATATGGGACAATAATTACAAAACTATATTCATGAATTGAATGCACAACACCCTTGATAAATAGCTAATAAACAATGATAATATTAAATAGAATTGCATGTCAACTTTATAACAATACCTTAATATAATCAACCAGCCACCAACCTTCCATGTCTTTTACTTGATTGATAATTGCATCACACTTTTTTCCTTCTTTTTTTTTTTTTTTGTATGCAGAATTATTATACTGAATTTATTACATTATCATAGCCAAAATGGCTATGGTGGTGTGATAAATTCATTATAATAAAAATTAATAAATAAATCTCTGCTTTTGTGCAGTTTTTTTTCCTTTCTTTGTTTTAACCCCTTCCCCACCCCCTCTCCACCCCCCATTCCACCTCATATTATAGGTTTGGGAAATAAAGACATCATAAATATGAATCTAGTAGATGAATATAATATACACAGAGTAATACAGGTTCAAGCAAAGACCATGATCCGACGGAGCCAGCCGCGTTTTGTTTTATAACCAGTGTGGGGATCGGAACAGATTGTACATTGGCTTGTCAATACATAATGTTACCAATAACTTTAACTTTAACCCTTTCAGCCCCAAATAACTGGAATGGATTATATATAATATGTTAATTTTCAGTCAATTCCATTCAACACAAAATACTTTTCAAATAATCGATTTATAATTTAATTATTTTTTTTAACAAATATGAAAATTACTTGCAAAGAGTGCAGATCCTGATGAGCCGGCGCGTCTGGATCTGCACTGTTTAAAAACACCTATATAAACGGCTGTAGTGTTGAAAGGGTTAATACACGATTTAAACATGTAGATGCACAGTAGGATTGAACTTCACTTTTTACAGAGTGGGGCTGGTTCAGTTGGATCATGGGTAATATGAATGATAACATATAATCAATTACATGTATTACATATGCTAAATCAAACTTTGGCTCTTGCAGTGCTGGAGAGTGACATTGTCATCTGCGGGTTTATTATAAGTATTTATACTGTCTTTTTTTAATAATTAAAAAATCAGGTCTCTCATTAATGACGATTCTAATGTACCACTCAATCATGAAGTCTTAATAGAACAGTGATTTCTACCCAGTACTGCAAGAGCAAAAGAGGGTGAATATCTGTAATTGTATATTTTGTATTTGTATCTGACTATTACATGTATATTATGTACGGTTTGTGAGGGATGGCCCCGACCCACCACAAACCTGTTACGGGGAAAATAAATATTTTCAAACCAAAAAAATAAATAAATGGCAACTATTTTAATTGGACTGGTATTAAATGCTTTTACTCGAACGTTAATTAAAGTGAACACAAGTTGCGCGATTAGAAATGAGTGAAATATTTCACACTCGATTGTGTGTATATATCTATGTACCCGGTACCCAACCTCGATTGTGATATTATTCTAACTGTATTTACTGTGTACATGTATGGGACGTTTTGTGTTTAATTTAAAACTGTAATTACATACAGTGCAACAATCGAAACTGGTGTGGATTCAGATTATACAGTATAGGGACGAAACATTGACTGGGCGAGTTTTATGTTCTAAACATTATTAGTTTGTACAATCAAGTCTGGTCAGAAATAATCATTTATAATAATGTTACAAATCAGTATTTCTTGTTGTTTTGTGTTGTTTCCGTGTATAATTTATTAAAATAATTCATAAAATATTATGTTCTTGTTATTATTTATTTCATTGGTGAACTGAATATGTACATATCGCTACATGCGCATGTCACATGTGCCACATCCGGGTTATCTATTAATTACACACAGACATGCATATGTGTATTTGTAAACAAACCGAAAGTGTTTAAATATGATTTGTCTTAGAAACAGCATTTAACATGTATCCATGTACATTTAATTGCTAAAATAAATCATTTGGTTCTAACTGTCAATAAAATAGTTTGTTGTCCGACAGGTTGCGTACTACGGATACGTCAAACTACGGTTAACTCAAAGTATTTTTTATCTCCCTTCGAATTTGAGTAAGTGAGTGTGGCCTGTACACAGAAATTTACCAAACAGGTTAGTATAAAATAAGTTAACTTCAGATTTGTATGACATTTCTGAACCCAATTGTACATACGGGTTACCTGAACTCCAAAATTGGTAAAAATCAATTATAATATGGAACAGTAATTAGCGATGCGAATACTACTGTCTGTTCCACGTTTTGCTGCCGACGAACACTAGGCCATTAAACACATTAAATCTAAAAAATATTTAAAAGTAAGTACTTTTTCATCAATAACGAAAAGGTCACCCTCCCCAAAAAAAATTATTTCATGAAATTCCATCAAATATTGATTTTATTGCGAAAAAAATTATTTTCCTATGAGAATTTAACAAGAAAATTAATATGTTTAATAGCCAAAAGTTTGTCGGCAGAAAAACGTGGGACAGTAGTTTTTCTGCAATTGATGGCTATACTATGATACACATTATTTAAATTAACTACTGTCTATGATGGCAGCTTCTTTTTCTATTACCCACAAGTCATATTCCTTATTACCAGTATGTGTATAGCGAAAGTGCACAGCCAAATGATCTCCGCGGGGAGCTAATTGCTAATGTATTCGTGGCTGTGACTGGAGAAACAGGGCTTATGGGTCTTGTGACCAGTGTAGATCCAGATCAGCCTGTACATTCGCAGTCTGATTAAGATCTGCATTGTTCGTCATTCCATTAATGACTTTGTAGTTGTGCAATTAAAATATTAAATCCCAACAGAAGTGGATGTCCAATGGTTGAATTAGTTTAACGGACGGATCATCACCTTCTAACAAGAATCAAAGTAAAACTTTGGGCACATTGAAGTGCATACATGGTCGAGCTAGCATAATGAATAATATATTTAACCTCCTACAACAGCCTCCTCCTCTCTACAACAGCCAGTTTTATTTTTCTTACCATGGATGGCTGTTGCAGAGAGGTTGCTCTGTGTATTCCATGAAGTCTATAATTTATGGGCCTTATCAAGAAGATGAACATTTTGTCAACTCTCCAAGCAGTATGGGCCTTAAGCAAGCATGTGACTATTTTGACATGATAGAGGCAGGCAGGGACAGACGGACAGACAAAAGTAAAACATGTTCACGCCCACTGCCAGGGGCATACATAGTACCTGGAACACAGTGGTGTTGGGACAGTGTGTGATTGCTAAACCACAGGGCAACCGCTGCTTTCTTCTCCAAATGTGCTCTCATTGAGTTCCATTCACAAGTAATGCCATCATAGGCATAGCGAACCGCTAGGCAGAATAGCAACTCATTGTATGCTCTGTAATGGAATAGAGTGGACATTGGTCAATACAAAAGGGCTGTCACAGATATAGCCGATGGCTAGACAGAATAACAACACAGATATAGCCAATGGCCAGACAGAATAGCAACACAGACATAGCCGATGGCTAGACAGAATAACAACACAGATATAGCTGATGGCTAGACAGAATAACAACACAGATATAGCCAATGGCCAGACAGAATAACAACACAGATATAGCTGATGGCCAGACAGAATAGCAACACATATATAGCCGATGGCCACACAGAATAGCAACACAGATATAGCCGATGGCCAGACAGAATAACAACACAGACATAGCCGATGGCCAGACAGAATAACAACACAGATATAGCCGAAGGCCAGCCGATGGCCAGACAGAATAACAACACAGATATAGCCGATGGCCAGACAGAATAACAACACAGATATAGCCGATGGCCACACAGAATAACAACACAGATATAGCCGATGGCCAGACAGAATAGCAACACAGATATAGCCAATGGCCAGACAGAATAACAACACAGGTATAGCCGATGGCTAGACAGAATAACAACACAGATATAGCCGATGGCCAGACAGAATAACAACACAGATATAGCCAATGGACAGAGAATAACAACACAGACATAGCTGATGGACAGACAGAATAACAACACAGATATAGCCAATGGCCAGACAGAATAACAACACAGATATAGCTGATGGCCAAAGAGAATAACAACACAGATATAGCCGATGGCCAGACAGAATAACAACACAGATATAGCTGATGGCCAGACAGAATAGCAACAAAGACGTAGCCGATGGCCAGACAGAATAGCAACACAGACGTAGCCGATGGCCAGACAGAATAGCAACACAGATATAGCCGATGGCCAGACAGAATAACAACACAGATATAGCTGATGGCCAGAAGGCCAGAAGGCCAGACAGAATAACAACACAGATATAGCCGATGGCCAGACAGAATAACAACACAGAAATAGCCGAGATAACAACACAGATATAGCCGATGGCCACACAGAATAGCAACACAGATATAGCTGATGGACAGATGGCCAGACAGAATAACATCACAGACGTAGCCGATGGCCAGACAGAATAGCAACACAGATATAGCCGATGGCCAGACAGAATAACAACACAGATATAGCTGATGGCCAGAAGGCCAGAAGGCCAGACAGAATAACAACACAGATATAGCCGATGGCCAGACAGAATAACAACACAGAAAATAGCCGATAAACAACACAGGTAATAGCCGGATGGCCACACAGAATAGCAACACAGATATAGCCTGATGGGACAGTGATGGCCACCAGACAGAATATAACACACCTGAATATAGCCGATGGCCAGATGGCCAGACAGAATAACAACACAGAAAATAGCCAATGGCCAAGGATGGCAGACAGGAATAAACATTACAGAATAGCTGTATGGCCAGAGGCCAGACCAGTATACAACACAGATAGCTGATGGCCAGATGGCCCAGACCAGAATAACAAACACCGATATAGCGATGGCCAGATGGCCAGAGAATTAACAAACCACAGATAGCCGGATGGGCCAGAAGAAGAACAAATACAGATATAGCCAATGGACAGACAAAATAACAATCAGATATAGCTGAATGGCAGAAGGCCAGAAGAATAAACAACAGATAGCCGATGGCCATGGCCAGACAGAATAGCACAGGATAGCATGGAACAGACAGAATAACAATACAGATATAGTGATGGCAGAAGGCAGAGAATAACAAAATCACAGATGCCGATGGCCAGATGGCCAGACAGAATACAACAGATATAGCCGGGCCCGAAAGAATAAAACAACAGACATAGCCATGGCAGCGATAAAAACACAGATATAGCCGATGGCCAGACAGAATAGCAACACAGATATAGCCGATGGCCAGACAGAATAACAATACAGATATAGCTGATGGCCAGAAGGCCAGACAGAATAACAACACAGATATAGCCGATGGCCAGATGGCCAGACAGAATAACAACACAGATATAGCCGATGGCCAGAAGGCCAGACAGAATAGCAACACAGATATAGCCGATGGCCAGACAGAATAACAATACAGATATAGCTGATGGCCAGAAGGCCAGACAGAATAACAACACAGATATAGCCGATGGCCAGATGGCCAGACAGAATAACAACACAGATATAGCCGATGGCCAGACAGAATAACAACACAGACATAGCCGATGGCCAGACAGAATAGCAACACAGATATAGCCGATGGCCAGAAGGCAGACAGTAATAACAACACAGATATAGCCGATGGCCAGATGGCCAGACAGAATAACAACACAGATATAGCCGATGGCCAGATGGCCAGACAGAATAACAACACAGATATAGCCGATGGCCAGAAAGAATAAAACAACAACAGATATAGCCGTGGCAGATGCCAGGCCAGACAGAATAACAAACAGATATAGCCGTGGCCAGACAAGGACTAGATAGAACTAAACAACACAGATATAGCTGATGGCCAGACAGGAATACAACACAGATATAGCATGCCAGACAGATACAAACAGATATAGCCGATGGCCAGAAATAACAACAGATATAGCATGGCCAGAACAGAATAACAACACAGATTTTAGAGGCCGATGGCCAGACGAATAACAACACAGTATAGCCGATGCCACAGAATAACAACACAGTCCGCCATGGCCGAAAATAAGAACACAGATATAGCCAATGGCCAGATAACAACACAGATATGCCGATGGCCAGAGAATAACAAGATATCCAATGGCCAGGAATAACAAGATATAGCCTGGATGCGAGGCCAGACCAGAATAACAACAAGATATAGACCGAAATGCCAGATGCCAGGCAGAAATAACAACACAGATATAGCCGATGGCCAGAATGGCCAAGACAGAATAACACACCAGATATAGCCGATGGCCAGAAAGAATAACAACACCGATATAGCCGATTGGCAGAAAGAATAACAACACAGCTCGCATGGCCAGAAAATAAAACACAGTATCGGCCAGTAATGCCGATGGCCAGACAGGAATAACAAACACAGATATAGCCGGATGGCCAGACAGAATATGCAACACAGATATAGCGAGGCCAGATGGCCAGACAGAATAACAACACAGATATAGCCGATGGCCAGACAGAATAACAACACAGATATAGCCGATGGCCAGACAGAATAGCAACACAGATATAGCCGATGGCCAGATGGCCAGACAGAATAACAACACAGATATAGCCGATGGCCAGACAGAATAACAACACAGATATAGCCGATGGCCAGACAGAATAGCAACATGGAGAAGCCTCATTTCAACAAGTTTGTGAGGGTAAAAAAGATCATGCTTATGCAAATTGTGGCATGGGTATGTGCCAAATGCTCACATGTATCAAGAGTCCAAATATTGAACAATCCATTAAGTAATATTAAAGTTATTTCATGATGAAGAAACTTGTACAAAGTAGTGGATGTAAAATATTACAAAGTTTTTCCGGTTGAAGTGAATGTGAAAAAGGCCAAGGTCATGTTAACAATGGCATGAGTGTGTGGCAAAATGCTCATATGTGTGTATCAATTGTCCAAATATTGAAGCAATCCATCAAGTAATATTAAAGTTATATCATGATGAAGAAACTTTTTTGACATTTGTCGAGGCGGACGACATAGACAACGAAACAAGAGGCAACTGTAGTCGCACCTGCTGCTATGTTTGGGAAGAAAACCTTGCAGATTTAACCATTTTTATATCACTGTGCATGTACTGTGCAGAGTTTCAGGGAAATCTGTTCTACATTTTCATTTCAATGCACATGCACTCAACCTCTAGAGGAATTGCTATGTCATGAAAAATGGCATTGTCATTGAATAAGAAAACCAGAAAAGGTAAAACGGTTTGAACTTGAAAATGCCAGTTTTCAGATGTTTGCAAATGAACATACAGTTGATCAGCTAATAGGAATGCAGGAAACATGTGAAATGAACATACAGTTGATCAGCTAATAGGAATGCAGGAAACATGTGAAATGAACATACAGTTGATCAGCTAATAGGAATGCAGGAAACATGTGAAATGAACATACAGTTGATCAGCTAATAGGAATGCAGGAAACATGTGTTTGGATCATGTTCACTTTTGGTTTCCAATAGGAACACAAACTCAAAAGTTTTACAAGCCCAGTAACAGCTACCTGCAATTCTGGTCCACACTGTTTGTCTTTGAGGCATTTATGATCTTCTCCAGGATTGGGGCACAAATGCTGTGGTTAGCGTAGGATATCATCCGGCTTGCATTCTTGCACGGTGGCTCTGTAACAGAACCAGATTGATTTACACATTGTTTTAAAGTCACTCATTTTATTAAATTTTCGACAACATGGTTGTTGACCATGTGGTCCAAAATTTCATAAAAAGAATGAAGACATGTGGTCAAAAACTTAATAAAAAGAGTGTTAGACCATGTGGTTGAAAATTTAATAAACGGAGTGAAGACCATGTGGTAGAAAAATTTAATAAAAAGAGTGTAAGATCATGTGGTCGAAAATTTAATACCGCGGTATAAAGAGTGTAAGACCATGTGGTCGAATAATTTAATAAAAAGAGTGAAGACAATGTGGTCGAAAATTTAATAAAAAGAGTGTAAGACCATGTGGTAGAAAATTAAATAAAAAGAGTGAAGACCATCTCGTTGAAAATTTAATAAAAAAGTGAAGACCATGTGGTCGAAAATTTAATAAATAGAGTGTAAGACCATGTTGTCGAAAATTTAATAAAAAGAGTGAAGACCATGTGGTCGAAAATTTAATAAAAAGAGTGTAAGACAATGTGGTTGAAAATTGAATAAAAAGAGTGAAGACCATGTGGTCGAAAATTTAATAAAAAGAGTGCAAGACCATGTGGTCCAAAATTTAATAAAAAGAGTGAAGACCATGTGGTCGAAAATTTAATAAAAAGAGTGTAAGACCATGTAGTCGAAAATTTAATAAACAGAGTGAAGACCATGTGGTCGAAAATTTAACAAGATGTGCTCACCCGACTCCATGAACACCAAAGGACATGAGTTCATGTGTTTTAAAAAAATTATGCTATTTTTAGATGGAGGTAATCTTGGATTAAGCGATGACTCTCATTTTACCAAATCTGAAAATGCTTCACCCAAGGATCTGAACTTCCTATGAAGTTTGGCCAGCATCGGCCATGTGGTTCCTGAGAAAAAGACGTTTAAAATCTTGAATAAATGGACCTTTTGGTGGCCATCATGGATGACATAATCATCCGATTCCGACAAATACTGCACCAGAGCAATCGCCTCATCGATACCTTCAATTTGATATATGACATGAGCATATTCGGTCAAAAACAAATTTGACCCCACAGGCCACGCCCATTTTTGACCCCAGGGTCACCATTTTCACAACTTTGAAAGAGCATTGTAAATCGATCATTCCTACCAAGTTTAGTCGAAATCCGGCCAGCGGTTCATGAGAAGATTTTAAGAATTTATGCTATTTTTAGATGGCGGCCATCTTGGATTAGTGATGACCTCCATTTTAACAAATCTGAAAAGGCTTCACCCATGGACCATAACTTTTAAGTTTGGCTACCATGGGCCAAGCGGTTCATGTGAAGAAGAATTTTGAAATCTCTAATAAAAGAACGACCTTTTGAGATTTCGGCGGCCATCTTGGATGACATAACAATCCGATTTCAACAAAAAATGTACCAGAGTGATCGCCTCATTGATACCTTCGATTTTATATATAACATGACCATATTCGGTCAAAAATAAAATTTGACCCAACGGGCCACACCCATTTTTGACCCCGGGGTCACCATTTTAACAAATATGAAAGAGCATTGTACATCGATCATTCCTACCAAATTTCGTCGAAATCTGGCTAGCGGTTCATGAGAAGAAGATTTTTTAAGAATTTATGCTATTTTTAGATGGTGGCCATCTTGGATTAGCGATGACCTCCATTTTAACAAATCTGAAAAGGCTTCACCCATGGACCATAATTTTTAAGTTTGGCTACCATGGGCCAAGCGGTTCATGTGAAGAAGAATTTTGAAATCTCTAATAAAAGAACGACCTTTTGACATTTCGGCGGCCATCTTGGATGACATAACAATTCGATTTCAACAACAAATGTACCAGAGACTGAGAGTGATCGCCTCATTGATACCTTCGATTTGATATACAACATAAACATATTCGGTCAAAAATAAAATTTGACCCCAATTTGACCCCACGGGCCACGCCCATTTTTGACCCCGGGGTCACCATTTTAACAACTTTGAAAGAGCACTGTACATTGATCATTCCTACCAAGTTTCGTCGAAATCCGGCTAGCGGTTCATGAGAAGATTTTTTAAGAATTTATGCTATGTTTAGACGGCGGCCATCTTGGATTAGCGATGACCTCCATTTTAACAAATCTGAAAAGGCTTCACCCATGGACCATAACTTTTAAGTTTGGCTACCATGGGCCAAGCGGTTCATGTGAAGAAGAATTTTGAAATCTAATAAAAGAACGACATTTTGACCTTTTGGCGGCCATCTTGGATGACATAACCATCCGATTTCGACAAGAAATGCACCAGAGTGATCGCCTTATTGATACCTTCAATTTGATATATGACATGACCATATTCGGTCCAAAATAAAATTTGACCTCAATTTGACCCAACGGGCCACACCCATTTTTGACAACTTTGAAAGAGCATTGTACATCGATCATTCCTACCAAGTTTTGTCGAAATCCGGTTGGCGGTTCTTGAGAAGAAGATTTTTGAAGAATTTGTGCTATTTTTAGACGGCGGCCATCTTGGATTATGTAATGACGTCATTTTAACAATTTTGTAATCTCCTACCGAAGGACCATGACCATGAAGTTTGGTGACTATAGACCCAATGGTTACCGAGGAGAAGACGTTTGAAAATGTTCACGGACGACGGACGGACGACAGACGGACACATTGCGGTAACAATAGCTCACATGAGCTTCGCTCAGGTGAGCTAATAAGAAGAGTGTAAGACCATGTGGTCGAAAATTTTATAAAAAGAGTGAAGACCATAACCGGACACACAACAAAAAGTAATTTGACCTTGACATTGGGCACAGGGGCCGCACGGGTGGGGGTAGAATGAAAATATGGATGATGATAAACACCCATGTGAAGTTTCAAGGTAATGGGCAAAGCAGTTGCAGAGATATAGCATAGGAAAACTTTAACCAAAAAACTTTGACCAAAAACTTTAACCAACCAAAAACTTTGACCGGACACACGTACGTACGCAAAAGTGCCGACCATATCACACTTTCCGCAAGCGGGCGCGACAAAAAGTAATTTGACCTTGACATAGGGCACAGGGGCCGCACGGGTGGGGGTAGAATGAAAATATGGATGATGATAAACACCCATGTGAAGTTTCAAGGTAATGGGCGAAGCAGTTGTAGAGATATAGTACAAGGAAAAACTTTAACCAAAAAACTTTAACCAAACACTTTAACCAAAAACTTTAATTGGACACACGTACGTACGCCAAAGTGCCGACTATATCGCGCAATCTGCAAGCGGGCACGACAATAAAAAGAGTGAAGACCATGTGGTCGAAAATTTAATAAAAAGTGTGACTTTAAAACAATGTGTATTAAATGTGCTTCCCTTCGAAGGTTATTGGAAATTACCATATTGATTTATCTGGGACTTACGTCTGTTTAACAGGAAGGTCATATATGCATACGGTGGTGCAACATTATGGGAAATCACTGAACATTTAGAATTAGAACTGAAATTCCTATGAAAACTTTCAGCTCAGAAAAACAGTGTTCAGATCGGGTACTGGCACAACCTTACTACAGTAGATCAGTAAGATATATTTTTAAGACATGAATCCACGGACCATTGGTTTGTTGGTCCCAGGGTCATAGTTCAGGCCGGTATAGCTCAGTTTTCACTAATAAAGTGTACCTTCTTTTTGTCGTACAACAACTGATTCTGGTTGCACTGCCTTAAATATATCTGTGGTATTGTCAGCCTTGATAATGTCGATGGCTTTAGTGATGAGGACGAGGGCCTTCGCCTGGATGATGTCGGCCAGTTGCTGGACCTTCTCCACAGTGTCCATGTCTGTGTCCGCCACAATCTCCACAAAAATGTACACACCCGTGTACACGAAAACCACACTCCCCTCTCTACAATACACCAGGGGCCCATTTCACTAAACTTTGTAATACTAAAATGTTATTAAGTGCAAAATTATGGTAGTCTGTAAATTTCACATTAAGTTTTCTTGTAAACAATTATTGGATTTACATTTATTGAGCATAGACTGCATATGTTCAATAAATGTAAATCCATTAATTGAAACTTCCAGACCCCCAGGGACCCGTTCTAATAAACTTCACAAGACTAAGAATAGTGTAACTTTACACTGAGAGCAGATGTTGGAGAATATTTAGTGGATATGTTCAGCCATAATGATGTGTACATGTTGGTGCAAATTAATACTAAAAAATCTTCGTAAAAACATATGTATTGTAAGAAGTTTAGTAAAACGAGCTCCAGGCACCGGTTCTTACTATGTAAGATCATTTTTATTTCAACTTGGTTCCCTAATTCAGCCATTTTCTACATGTACCTACATAGTTAACACAGTGTTAAATGTAAGCACTTCCACCAACTATCAATTCAAATATATGTTACTGGAAATTTCAAATTTACACAAACATTTCAGTTGTACAAAGTTTAGCTTTATAAATAGGTTATCGACGTTGGAAAATCAACAATAACTAGAGAGTTGTTTTTCACACAAAACATCTGTTTCCCCCCACACCAACACTGCATGTTATCAGGACTTGGAAAATTAGAAGTTAAGGCAACAACAGCATATATGTAGCTACCTTGTTGTTCTGCGTAAGTTACCTGTATACTGGGAGATAATAAAATAAAAAGAGACACCATATGCAATTTTCACTTGTCAAGGGCCATAACTCTGCCAATACTAGATGAATCCGCATACAAAATCAGGGGCACAACTGCACAGTGACAAACATTTGTGATGAAATTTGTGATGGACAAAATTGCCAATTTTCTCTAAGTTAATGGTCATAACTCCATCCTTACTGGATGATTGCGCAAAAAAACAACCCAGGTGCACAACTACACATGTTGATTAACATTCCTATATATATAGTTTCATGCCTGTAACTCGAATACACTTTGTGTTACCGGTGACACAAGTTAACAAGAGCTGTAGGAGAACAGCATAGCTCGACTACGAGGGTTGTCGATGTACACATAGCTTGACAAAGAAGGTGGCTGCGGCCTGCATAAAAACCTTAACCAAGGTTCACTAAAAACATTAACCAAGGGAAATTAAGTAAGTAATTCAAGGTTAAATGTAGGTCAATGTCAGATATAGGTCAGAGGTTATTGATGTACATCACTAGGAGATAAAATTTTCCAAGTATGGTTGCTGTAGGCCCAGGAGTAATCCATATACAAGCTTGAGTAAAAACCGTAACCAAGGGGAGATAACTAAGTAATCCAAAGATAAAAGTAGGTCAAGGTCAAATATAGGTCAGGGATTATTGATGTACATCACTAGGAGATGAAGTTGTCCAAGTATGGTTGATGTAGGCCCAGAAGTATTCCATATACAAGCTTGACTATAAACATTAACCAAGTAATTCAAGGTTAAATGTAGGTGAAGGTAAAATAAAGGTCAGGGGTTATTGATGTACATCCCTATGAGAAAAGGTTATCCAAGTATGGTGTCTGTATGCACAATAGTATTCCGTCTACAAGCTACACTAAAAACCTTAACCAAGGTTGAGTAAAAACCTTAACCAAGGGGAATTAAGTAAGTAATTTAAGGTTAAATGTAGGTCAAGGTCAAATATAGGTCAGGGGTTGTTGATGTACATCACTAGGAGATGAAGTTGTCCAAGTATGGTTGGTGTAGGGCCATGAGTATTCCATCTACAAGCTTGACTAAAAACCTTAACCAAAGAGAATTAAGTAAGTAATTCAAGAGGAAATGTAGGTCAAGGTCAAATATAGATCAGGGTTTTATTGATGTACATCACTATGAGAAAAGGTTGTCAAGTATGGTGTCTATGCACAATAGTATTCCATGTACAAGCTTGAGTAAAAAGCTTAACCAAGGTCGAGTAAAAACCTTAACCAAGGGGAATTAAGTAAGTAATTCAAGGTTAAATGTAGGTCAAGGTCAAATATAGGTCAGGGGTTGTTGATGTACATCACTAGGAGATGAAGTTGTCCAAGTATGGTTGGTGTAGGGCCAGGAGTATTTCTCCATCTACAAGCTTCACTAAAACGTTAACCAAGGGGAATTAAGTAAGTAATTCAGAGGAAATGTAGGTCAAGGTCAAATATAGATCAGGGGTTGTTGATGTACATCACTAGGAGATGAAGTTGTCCAAGTATGGTGGGTGTAGGGCCAGTAGTATTCCATATAGAAGGTTGACTAAAAACCTTAACCAAAAGGAATTAAGTAAGTAATTGAAGAGGAAATGTAGGTCAAGGTCAAATATAGATCAGGGGTTATTGATGTACATACCTATGAGAAAATGTTGTCGAAGTATGGTGTCTGCACAATAGTATTCAATGTACAAGCTTGAAAAAAAACCTTAACCAAGGTTGACTAAAAACCTTAACCAAGGGGAATTAAGCAAGTAATTCAAGAGGAAATGTAGGTCAAGGTCAAATATAGATAAGGGGTTATTGATGTGCATCACTAGGAGATGAAGTTGTCCAAGTATGGTGGGTGTAGGGCCAGTAGTATTGCATATACAAGCTTGACTAAAAATCTTAACCAAGGTTGACTAAAAACCTTAACCAAGGCGAATTAACCAAGTAATTCAAGAGGAAATGTAGGTCAAGGTTAAATATAGATCAAGGGTTATTGATGTACATCACTAGGAGATGAAGTTGTCCAAGTATGGTGGGTGTAGGGCCAGTAGTATTCCATATACAAGCTTGACTAAAAACCTTAACCAAGGCGTGACGGTGACGGTGACGCCGACGTGACTACATAAGCTCCAACTATTCTTCGAATAGTCGAGCTAAAAATTAGCCTGGATGACATCCATTATCATGACCCTACCCCTGGTGTCATTTTTCAGCTTTATTGTTTCTAGTCTATATTGGGTGACATATGGTTGGTTTACTTACTCGATACTATTGAGCTGAATGGTGACTCCAGTTTGATTCTGTTCTCTGAGTCCATTCTGCATCTATCAACACCATCAATAGAACAGGTTGAATAAATACACAATATAAAACCTTTAAAAGCACTGTCTCCCTGGGCCCGGTTGCTCAAAGCTTCAGTTAGCTTAACAGACTGTTAAATCCTTAGCAATGCTAAGGATTTAACAGTCTGTTAAGCTAACTGAAGCTTTGAGCAACCGGGCCCAGGTTATATAGCAGATAATCAACATGTACTTCTTCACTTTATGAACTGCAAATGACCTATATAAACCAAACAAACCATTTTATTTCATACATGTTTATGGAGTTTGTTTGTATTTTAGTCTATTATATACTACCATATACTTGATCAATAGGGGAGCTAAGTTGAGATAAGTGCATTTCTGCTATTACAGTACCAGTAGTCTATTTCACCAACATGGCAAAGTATACTTATCTAGCAAAGTACATGTATATTTCGAGGAAGAAATTTTAAATTTAAGGATAAATTTATTCATTTTTATTATACTGAATTTATTAAATTATCACAGCCATTTTCGCTGTGATAATGTAATAAACTCAGTATAATAATTCTGCATACTTTTAATCATCAAATATATGCAGTCGTTAGTTCTATATGAAATAATGCATTTCGGGGGAAAATAAATGATTACTCCCTCAAAGTATACTTTGCTAGATAAGCATAATGTGCAATTTTTATGAAATCGGCTACTTGAAGTACACATTGTAAAAGAGAACATGTTCTAGTTGTGAAATAATACCACATATACATAGGATAGTCTAGATACTAGTTGAAATAATTAAACAAGAACACCGCCAACAGCATGTATCCCATCACTGTGGTGGTTGGATCATAAACATGCACATGAAGTTTCAAGCCAATAGTTGATATGGTAAACATGTTATGTGAGATATGGAGAAACCCGGATGCATCTACTGAATCAGAAATTTCAAAGTCATTTGACCTTGACCTTGAGCTTGGGAAAGCAAGAGTGAGGCAGGAAATGAAAATATGGATAATGATAAACATGCATATGAAGCTTCAAGTGAATCATTCACAAGATGAAGCAGTTATAGCAGAATAAATCTACTGACCTGCCAACATTTAAAATCTAATGAACCAGAAATGTGACAGGAATATGTAAGTGACAGGTAAGTGTGATAGGGGAATATGGTAAGTGACTGGTAAGTGTGATAGGGGAATATGGTAAGTGACTGGTAAGTGTGATAGGGGAATATGGTAAGTGACTGGTAAGTGTGATAGGGGAATATGGTAAGTGATTGGTAAGTGTGATAGGGGAATATGGTAAGTGACTGGTAAGTGTGATAGGGGAATATGGTAAGTGACAGGTAAGTGTGATAGGGGAATATGGTAAGTGACTGGTAAGTGTGATAGGGGAATATGGTAAGTGACTGGTAAGTGTGATAGGGGAATATGGTAAGTGTGACAGGGGAATATGTAAGTGACTGGTAGGTGTGACAGGGCAATAAGTAAGTGATGTGTAAGTGTGACAAGGGAATAAGTAAGTGATATGTAAATGTGACAGGGGAATATATAAGTGATTGGTAAGTGTGACAGGAGAATATGTTAAGTGACTGGTAAGTGTGACAGGGGAATATGTTAAGTGATTGCTAGGTGTGACATGTGGAACTGTTCAGTGGCTAAGTGTGACAGGGGGAAATATTAAGTGGTTAAGTGTGACAGGGGAAAATGTTAAGTGACTGGTAAGTGTGATAGGGGAATAAGTCAGTGATTGGTAAGTGTGACAGGGGAATATGTTAAGTGACTGGCAAGTGTGACATGGGAATAAGTAAGTGATTGCTAAGTGTGACAGGGGAATATGTTAAGTGATTGGTAAGTGTGACAGGGCAATATGTTAAGTGACTGGTAAGTGTGACAGGGGAATATGTTAAATGACTGGTAAGTGTGACAGGGGAAGATATAAGTGATTGGTAAGTGTGACAGGGGACTATGTTAAGTGACTGGTAAGTGTGACAGGGGAATATGTTAAGTGATTGGTAAGTGAGAAAGAGGAATATGTGGGTAGTAAGTGTGACAGGCAATATGTAAGCGATTTGTAAGTGTGAGAGCGGAATAGGCAGCATACATTGGAGACAAAGTCCTGCTTCTTGGCCATGTACTCATCGCTGGAGGAGTTCCCATAGGCCGGGACATACGGCTCGTCTACGGCCACCTCCCCGTCAACATCTGAAACAACACACCATACAGGATTACCGGTGTCACCCGCCATAACTGGCTGATTCAGTTCTTGACCAGTGTAGTTCCTGATCAGCTAGCACTCTCCTGGCATCATGCATCCAGATACAGATCTACAGTTGTTGTTCGAGGTAAAAGGAATGTCTCTCTGGATCAATAGCTAACTAGAAAATTGTTTGTAAAACAAAATGCCACCGCTGATGAGCATTCATTAATACAACAGCAATCACTGAGTGAGTGATTGGAGAAAAAATTATTTTCAGAGTCGAAAAAGGGGCATAACTGCGGATGTTTATGTTACGCACTCCTGTACTGGATGGTAGGGACGCATACCAAATATGAAGAGATTTGGCCAAAAAGTGTAGAAGTACTTTGCCGGACAAGGAAAATTGTCTACTGACAGACGGACATCAGGACAAATGGACGGACGGACAGGGTAAACACTATATGCCACCGACAACTATCATTGTGGTAGCATAACAATGTAGGTAGCATTAGTCACACTCAGTAATCCATTTTATCTCACCAGGATGTTCCCCAACTCAATAACGAACAGTGTAGATCATATTCGGACAACGCGACATATTGTATGTTTTTTCTTAAGATTCGAGAATTTTGTCTAGATGAACTCTGCTTGATTCTTCTGCAAACTGCCAATATATGATATATATACTTCCAAGTAGCAAACTATCATATAAACTATCATATAAACTATCATATAAAGCAAACACTGCTATAGTTGCTGAACCATATTATAACATAATATCTTGAGCCGTTTGAAAGTTATTAAAGGTAAATTATCTAAAATTACATATAACATGATGTTACACTTTTTGAGACCATGTGATCTAACACCCTGGTTGTAACCAAATTACCTGATGGAACTAGATTGGTCAGTAAGCGAGGCTTACGGAATACCCCCCGTGTGGGCCCAGGTACCCCTAAAATATGTAAACATTTCCAAGTGTGTGGGCTTGTGACCTTGACTCTGGGCTTAGCGGGGGAGGCACAAACGTGAATTTGTCACAGGCTGGTAGAGGTCCATTGGAATGTGAAGCAGATCCGAGCAAGGAAATAGAAGTTATAACCGATTTCTCTGATGTTAAGTTTTGTAAAGAGACTAAGTATGTGACCTTGACCTCGAGATCAGTGGGGATTTATCACAGCATGATAGTAGAGCCTTAGAGGAATGCATGCATGAAATATTAAGACTTTTTGATGAAGGAAATAGAAGTTATAACATATTTCTCTGATGTTAAGTTTTGTAAAGAGACTATCTATGTCACCTTGACCTTGGAATCGGGGGGTTGGACGGTTGTAGATTTCTCCCAGCATGTTAGTACAACCTTAGATGAATGCATGTGTGAAATATTAAGAATTTTCAATGAAGGAAATAGAAGTTATAACTTATTTCTCTGGTGTTAAGTATTGTAAAGAGACCAAGTATTTGACATTGACCTTGGGATCAGCGGGGGTTGGACGGTCATGGATCTGGCACAGCATGGTAGTAGAGTCTTACAGGAATGCATGTGTGAAATATTAAGCATTTTGGATGAAGGAAATAGAAGTTATAGCAATATTTCTCTGATGTTAAGTTTTGTAAAGAGACTAAGTATTTGACCTTGACCTTCGGATCAGTGGGGGTTGGAGGGTCATGGATTTGGCACAGCATGGTAGTAGAGCCTTACAGGAATGCATGTGTGAAATATTAAGCATTTTAGATGAAGGAAATAGAAGTCATAACATATTTCTCTGATGTTAAGTTTTGTCAAGAGACGTAAGTATTTTACCTTGACCTTGGGATCAGCGGGGGTTGGACGGTCGTGGAGTTGGCACAGCATGGTAGTACATGTAGAGCCTTACAGGAATGCATGTGTGAAATATTAAGCATTTTGGATGAAGGAAATAGAAGTTATAACACTATTTCTCCGTTAAGTTTTGTAAAGAGACTAAGTATTTGACCTTGACCTTGGGATCAGCAGGGATTGGATGGTCGTGGATTTGGCACAGCATGTTAGTAGAGCCTTACAGGAATGCATCTGTGAAATATTAAGCATTTTAGATGAAGGAAATAGAAGTTATAACAATATTTCTCTGATGTTAAGTTTAGTGACGGACGGGCGGGCGGACAACCGGACTCCAGTATACGAACAGCACAAATGCACAGGCTAATACTGGATCTGTACTGTGTGTGGCTGTGACTGGAGAAATGTTATGTGCTAGTACAAATGTACATGCAGATTCATGACCTGCATGCCCCATGTGTTCAAACACCTACTTTCAATCATATAAATGTGCGATAGGTGATATTCTTACATGCACATTTACATATTCCCGTTTGTACCAGTATATACATAATGAACCCGAAACTGTCTACACATTGCATGTTCCACTTTTGTAAGACTGATGTATTTTTAGTTTGTAACTTCGGGTTACACCAACATTGTAAATAGACAGCTTAAGGTGTGATCAGAACTGGTGAACAACAGTTTTTCACATTGCAATACTGCAAATTAAATATGTGTACAAACTCGTCTTTGTATAAAGTTTTCCTATTTTTGCAAGCTTAGCATCAGTTTATAGCTTAGAATACCTAACATGAGAAATTACATGCACACATTGTTAAAATGCATGTTTTAGGCTTTTATAAGCATGTTTAAGAAATTAATTTAAGATAATGTAAAATCATTACTAATGGTCCGATTTGCGACAATATTAGAATCAAAATACTCATCGCTGATCAAGGATTTCAACTATTTTATTTATTTTTCAGTTAGACGAGACTTATATTACGTGAAATTATTATTTTATTGTTAAAAACAGTCCAGTACAATGTCTGCATCTACATAGACTTTGTAATTGCTAGGACACAAACTTATCCATTTTCTTTGCAGTATTTCCTTGAAAATCGGGGGGAAAAAAACAACATAATTGCTACTTTCACTTTCAAAAACGGAAGCGAAATTCAGCTTTTTCCGGTGTCACAGTAAATTCCTCATCGGCAGTAGCTATTTGCACGGACACAGGGCGATCAGAATTTACACGGTTATGGAGATGCCATTTTCAAACCCATCTCATATAATATGTGTGAAATTTACATCATGTTGGATTGTTGGCCGATATTTCCTACGCGATGAGCAAAAATAAATATGTCTTGTTCTGGACGTGGCCTTGGGCCGAAATTAATCACACCGATACAGACCGAAACGTACACGGGCCGAAACGTCCATGGTCCGAAACGTCCATATGCGTAAATCTGATCAGCATTAATGATTGACGTTGTATTGATATATGCATTACAAGTATTTAAACATTTTGAATGACCAAAGTGGGCCGATACGTCTTGGTCTAAAATGTCCATAAACTGACAGACACTACAATCAAGTCAGGTCAGACGTTTAAGAGTAACGTGACTTCGTTATGTTTTTGTTCAGATAGTAGAAAATCGTATATCTTTATCATTTTCCCTTCGCTGAATAATACTTACCTCTATTAAATGCACACACAGGACTTCGGAACCAGTGGTGATTCTAATAGACGCCCGGACAAAATTTAGTACATTCAGAAAACTGTAAAAAAGAAATGACGCCATTTATGGAAAATATTGTAAATTTTGTAAACGTACGTCATGAAATTATGCAGATGTCCGAAGGTTCAAAATCACATGGCGTGTCTCATATATGTACAAACCGACAGTGACAGGAACGTCTGGAGCGGCTGTTGTGGTCGGGATTGTTGTAGTAATTGTAGTACTGGCTGGTGTAGTGGGAACTGCAGTAGACATCGTAGTAGGTGGTGTCGTTGATGTTGTTGGAACTGAAGAAAAACATAAGGATCCAGCGCCGTAGCCACGTTGAGGCGCACTGAGGCAACTGCCTCGGTGATATTTTCCGGACTTCTTATGTTTTTAATTTGTTATGCTTTCATTATAAAAGCAGATTGTGACTCGACTCGTGACCATGTATTGTTATGCCTCAGTGTTTATCCCGGGGGACAAGCCCCCCTGGTAGCAAATATTATAGGAATGAATGGCCTTTTTGTGGAATTTATCGGGGTATAAACTTGGAATAGTCGCGGGAATACTGGACGAAGGCCGGAAGGCCTCGTCCAGTATTCCCGCGACTTTTCCAAGTTTATATCCCCGATAAATTACACAAAAAGGCCATTCCAGCATTTGAAATAAATTCATCAAGAAAATGTGTTTATTTTCCGTTTTCTTAAGAATTATTTTAACTGCGCCTGACGGTTACGGAAAGTAGTTCGGTATGGGAGTTTACTGGGATATAAATTTTGGACAGAGACTTGCTACGGACCAATCAAATGTTAGGGAATTGTGTAAATATTTTTGTGCTGGAATTATCATCAATTATTCTGCCATTCTCTATGATTTCAAAAATATTCCTATAAAAAGAGCAAAATATGTTGTTGAACATAGTTATCTAAAATACGTCAGGAAATGCGATGTAGATTTCAAAAAAATATCGTTGGTGGGGTACCCGGGGCCCCCATACCAAACTCCCTCGCTCCGCTACATCAACACAGACAAATTCTATGGCCTCGGTGTTTTAGAGTCTGGCTACATCACTGGGATCAAACAGAAAGGTTAACAAGGTCAGTCAAAGTCACCTGAAGACACAGATATGGATATTTTGTCAGTATCAGGAATGTTTCCTCAATTCAATAACAAACAATGTAGACCCTGATAAGACAGCACAAATGCATTGGCTGATCTGGGACTAGACATAGCACTATGGTTTCACTACCGTTACAGCCATAGACCTCAAAGATACCTACTGTAGCGACTTGATTTCAAGATTTGAAATGTGTCGATTAATGTCTAAATACGCGTCTAATGGTGCTAAACCAGCAGTGCAAAGCCAGAAATTATATTAAATAGCCTGTATGAGTTACAATGGGTGACTTGCCTATTAAAATAAAGTGTTTTATCGCTCCTTTTGTCCGACTACATAAAGTTTACACAGTTTACAACGCTACGGTCGCCATTTTGCCAAAGAATTTCCGGCAGAATAAATTAACTTCCGTAATTATGTTTTTAGTCCGGCGGCCAAAGGCTGATTTTGGGACTTAACCTTATTTTGAATAACTTGAGTTTTTTATTACTGATTTTGCCTATGTTGTCTTTCTAGTTTTAGAATCCGACTGATGACAATCTGTTACCCTTGAGCATTTGGAGAAATCTGCATAAATTCAAGATGACTGCCACCAAGATATATTGTGCCATATAATTGCATCCCCAGGAGGAAATTAAATCATCTAAGAGAGTATAATGAATGTATTAACGTGCTGACACAAATGGGCAACTTTAAAATTCAATTCCTTAACTGCATATAAAAAAAATCCAAGATGGCCGCCAAATGTGACTATTTTACTTACTTTCACTACCGTAATTAGTCATATTAAAGAATATACGTTTTTAAATTATGTGTTTAAAACAATGAATTTGTGTTTTTTTTGTAACTTTGATGTGAAATTATATACTAATCTATATAACACAAGTCCAAGATGGCAGCCATATATGAATATATTACAATGTACTTGCAATCGTATCTTGAAATAAGAAACACTATATATTTGCAATCATATCAGAGCGAATTTGCATACCAATATTGTATTTAGGTATATAATTATTCCAATACATTAGGTATGTATTTATACACATGTTTCAATTGAATTAGTCATAACAATGGGTATGTATCACATTGATTGATTATTCAATACTTTAGGTATGTATTTATACATGTTTCAATTGAATTATTCCAATACTTGGTATGTATTTACTGTTTCAATTGAATTATTCCATAGGTATGTATTTATACACATTGTTTCAATGAATTATTCCAATACATTGGTAGTATTTATCACATGTTTCAATTGAATTTATTCCAATACATTAGGTATGTATTTACACACAATGTTTCAATGTAAGTATTTATACACATGTTTCAATTGAATTATTCCAATACATTAGGTATGTATTTATACACATGTTTCAATTGAATTATTCCAATACATTGGTATGTTTATAATTAACCAACAGTTTCAATTGAATTATCCAATACATTAGGTATGTATTTTATACACATGTTTCAATTGAATTAGTCCAATACATTAGGTATGATTTATACACATGTTTCAATTGAATCCATACATTAGGTATGTATTTATACACATGTTTCAATTGAATTAGTCCAATACATTAGGTATGTATTTATACACATGTTTCAATTGAATTATTCCAATACATTAGGTATGTATTTATACACATGTTTCAATTGAATTAGTCCAATACATTAGGTATGTATACATGTCAATTGAATTATTCCAATACATTAGGTATGTATTTATACACATGTTTCAATTGAATTATTCCAATACATTAGGTATGTATTTATACACATGTTTCAATTGAATTAGTCCAATACATTAGGTATGTATTTATACACATGTTTCAATTGAATTAGTCCAATACATTAGGTATGTATTTATACAAATGTTTCAATTGAATTAGTCCAAGGTGACCACCAAGTATCGTAGATAGCTTATGTAATTACACCTTGATATACACCAGTAGACAGCATCGGCAATAACGTAAGTCTAATATGGCCGCCGGATATGATATATAGTACCTTATAAGAGTAATACAATTATATTATAATATAAGATTTAAATTTGTGCATTCAGTTAGATATGTTGATATTGTTTTGTCTTGTCTTGCCATTCCATAGCAGCATTCATACTTCTATTGTTGGCAGGGAGATATATTGTGCTTTACAATATACTTCAAGGACTTCCCAATTTGTAAAAACACCAGATGTCGTCGTTTATATCATTGGCTCCAAAAACTCAAATGCTCAACAGCTCCAGATAAGCTGCGTATTTGCGTAAATACCCAATTAAAATTGCCAAAAACCCAATTGAAATCAGAAGTAGTGCGTATCGAAAAGGAATGAAAAATTTGTGGTATCTTTATCATGCTACAGAAAACAATAAAAACACATCCATGAAAACACATCTTGGTATTTCCAAGTAGACAATTCTAATGAAATGCCAAGACATGTTTTCATTTAGAAGCAAACTATTCAATAATTGCGGTCTGCTGATGTGTTAACAGTAGTGTAATTTTATTTTACCAAATTAAAATTTTGAAATACCCAATTTCTTCAGAAATGATGGAGTGGCAATACTCAATTACTAATTCCTTATCTGGAGCCCTGGCTCAATGTGATTTACTGTGCAACATCGCATGAAATGGCTCCTCTATGTAGCGTCATTAACAAATTGAGTGTCTGGATATAGCAATTGAACAAGTACAAATGGATGATACGTCTATATACTTCTGTCACAATCAGTGACTACGTACAATAACATAGTTCAGCCATCCAGTAGCTTATTCCAGTTTCTGGCTACCATTACGTGCTTTCAACCTACTTAGTACAACCACTTAGCTGATATTATTGGCCAAATGTTTTCTTTCTGTGAAAGTAGTCAGTTTCCACAAAGCGGATGTATGCACACCACTTTAATATCACATATTACTTTGTAAGCTGCAAGTAATTGATGTCTTTTCAGACCACTATCACCGATGTAGAGCAACATATTTATATGATGAGGTAATGTGTGTACACCAATTTTCTCTGTGCATTGTTTCTCTGTGCGGCCCGCTGTCAAATCCATAGTATCCCCCGACGGAGTCCGGGGGATACAATAATTGCTAGAAGCACATGGAGATGCTATATATTAAATACCACAGGGAGGACACAACTAATACAAATGTAATTGATATTATATGACAGACAATCAAGTTGTGCCACTACTAAACACTCACGATAACAAAAAAGATTATAGTACCTGCAGACAGCAATACACATGGTACACAACCATATATAGAATGTGACAAACTTCAAGGTACCATAATATGGATATGAGGCATACAGTATTCATGCAATTTAATAGACTAATATGAAAATTCTGAACAATATAACTGTCTAAATTGTTTGTGTCATCATAATTATATCATTGTTTTCTTATAGTTATATTTACAATATTAGCTTTCAATTACGGAAACCGATATATTTTGTGTCATTAATGTCTTGTTTGTACAGTATACATGCATTAATCATTTTTGATTCATCATTGCCTTGTATAATACTGTCCGTTTCACGTATGATGAAGAGGTTTTCGGGAGAAATTCTATGGTGGCTAATCAGGTTCAACCACCCAACTGGACTGTTTTGACAATACTAAAGCGGCATCCTTGTTGTCATGTCTTCGTGTACTGCACTTTTTTTTTTTATGTTGGGACTGTTGGGTAATAGTTGTTGTCCATGTATACTGCATCTCTAGAGCCTCCATTATCCATATATTTATTTCCTTTGAAATGTAATATTTTAATCATTACACGATATGATTGCCATTGCGAGGTAATTTATCTTTATATGTATACGTCTGCCATGTATATAAGTATCTAATAATGCAGATATATTTACTTATAATCCTAGTAATTATATCTGCTATTGGTAGTTATCTAATTGTATTCCCAAGTTAGTAAAAACATTCATAGTATATATAAATTCAGTACTTTTATTCCAATTTACTACGATATGACATCCATGTGCAATTACATACTTAATTATTATTCTCTGTAATAATCGTCATGGGATAATTTCTGTATATATGGCTGCCATCTTGGACTTTTGCTCTTCACAAATGTGTCTAGTTACGTATCAAATTTACTGTAAGCGTTCATCATGTCAATATATCCAAGATTAGTATACACATGTTGTTTTCATATGGAGTGTACGTGGGAGCAGTCATATGCAAAATATCATGTTACGTTTGGCGGCCATGTTTGATTTTTACCATTTAACAGTGAATTGAAATTTAGTGTTGATCACTTATCTCGATAGGTCAAGTAAATCCACTTTATGCTGTTAATGTATGCTAATATGTCATGTGGAAACAACTATATGACACACTATAACTGTTTGGCAGCCATTTTGGAATTATGCAAATTTCTCAAAATGATCAAATATGACATAGTGTCATCAGTCGGATTCTTGATGTTGATGATCCGGGCCCGGTTGCTCAAAGCTTCAGTTAGCTTAACAGACTGTTAAATCCTTAGCATTGCTAAGGATTTAACAGTCTGTTAAGCTAACTGAAGCTTTGAGCAACCGGGCCCTGGGCAATCAAAATCGCCAATAAAAAAACTATTTTATTCAAAATAAAGTTAAGCTCCTGCATGGAACGTGGCATACACTTGGCTGCCAGACTATCTGAGCGGGAAACCCCCACATACGTCAATCGATTTCATTGGTCGCTTACTTTGCAGATTTCCGATATTGTACCTTGGAAAAAAAAATGGCGACGGTGATAAACTGAAAGTGTTATGCACGCTGTTTTACAAAGAAATGTTGAGAAATAACTATTAAGGAAAGTAGATGCATATAAATTATGAATGAAATTTGATGTATTAATATTATTTAAGTAAGCCATGGGCGCACGTTTCACCCAAATCCTCATTTTCCCCCAAATCCTCCCCAAATCCTCATGTAATGAATAAGTTATCCAATTAATATGTCTCAAAATCTTTTAATATCGTTCTCATAGGCGTCGCCAGAGGGGGTTTGGGGGGTGTGAACGAACCCCCTTTTCAGTTTTAACTTTTGGATGCAAATATGACTGTTGGTAAGGAAAGTACATAATATGTCTCTGCTATTGGATATAGACTGTTTCTATTTCAGGAATACATGTTGAATATGTATGATCGCGATGTCTACTAGTCTAGAATCGGCTTCGCCCTCCAATTTAACTCCAGTCTCTGTGGCTGTTGAGAGATTGTGGCGAAAAATAAGCTCCTGAATTATAGACATACAACAACAGCAACAACAACAACAATAATTTGTCTGCATCATGAAAAACTCTAAAGATAAAAGCCAACGGAAGTTGGACTCCTACTTTGTACCCGGGTAAATGATATTTTCATATGTGTACATATTCATCCCCCACCCAAAAAACCACATCTACAGCCCCCCACCCCGCTCCCTGGCCAGATTAAATTCATGTCGTGTTTGGACCCCACCACCTAGACACGACACGCGGCAATTCCACTACGATTCATGGTGACAATATTCAAACGTATACTATACTAAAATGTTGTGTTTTCATAATGTGCCTAAGAGTTTAAGCATCAGCAATACGACGAACTTGCGTCTCAGACAACTCCTATCACGATTTGTGATAAGAGTTGTCCGAGACGCAAGTTCGAGTCTATTTCCTTGGAGGAGTGTTGAAAGTCATTTTCTACGATTTATCTTAAGATTTACAGATATTTTTCTTACGGAAATTCGGTGGTGCGATTGTGGAAATTATAGCTCTAAAATGCATTAGAACGTCGGAAATTGCACATAGAAATAAAAAATACCCCCCATCTAACGACAGGGGACACCCCTCTCGTGCACTCCCCGTCTCAAGCCTTCGGCTGTCGGCATCTACCGTTGGTAGATGAACCCCGCTGGAAAATTCCTGGCGACGCCTATGGTTCTTAAGAAGTTATTGAACCTGATTTGAATACGTTTTTATGGTAAAATGAGTCTTATTTCGATGTTTTAATTTAACTTAGGCATTCTAGCAGCCAAGGGAGATCATCCAAAATAAATTATGAGATAAATGCAAGGGAGATAAATGTTGTTTGACCCATTTTGGTCAATTGAAACATGCAAGTTATTTACATTTCCAAATGTTTATTCATCTGTTTTTTTTTATCTCAATCAATCAATCAAATTCAGCACATATAGCTTGAAAATATGACCACGTCCGTATATGTCATAAAAATGTATTCAAATCGGGTTCAATAACTTCTTAAGAACGATATTAAAAGGTTTTGAGACATATTAATTTGATAACTTATTCATTACATGAGGATTTGGGTGAAAAATGAGGATTTGGGGAGGATTTGGGTGAATCATGCGTAAGCCAGAATATAGTTCTGGCGAGTAACCTGTTTGACGTAACATTTATTTAGTATGTGTATGTACGAGTACCTGTTGTAATGTTGGTTGAAACTCCATGTTCTGTTGTTGTATCTGTACCAGATGCTGGTGTTGCTGCTGCTGTTGTTGTTGTTGATTCAGTGGCAGCTGTAGTGTGCAAAGTAGTTGAAGTGGTAGTAGTCGTGGCTGAAATAAACAGCAGACACCATGTTGTTGGAGGCTACACACCACGGCTTGTGTTTTTTTAATTGGACGGCTATCCCGACAAATCACGGCTTATTACATCAGCGGAAAATCAATCTAGAAGACCAATTTGCAGTTATTATGGTTTACGTTTGAAATTCACTCAATAAATTATTGATTAATAGGGCCAACATAAATGGGAAATGTGAATCAGTACTAGGCCGTTTATATACCCAGGGTGAATATACTTGATCCAGTTGGTTACTGCATGGTTTATAACTAGCTGTTTCATAATTTGGAAATCCTTAATACCTTATTTGATTTAAACGATAACAATAAGTCTCGATCATTAATTTCTAGAATTCTAGTTTATGTGTTTATGAAATCTCTTACTGTTGTTTTGATCTTAATTTACATAAGAAATTTATGTTTAAATCAAAATAATTGATGCTTTGTTTTGAAAAAACGCGGTTATTGTTGTTGTTGTTGTTGTGTCTATAATTCAGGTGCTTATTTTGTTGCCTCTATCTCTCTATCGACCCAAAGACACAATATGTCCTACAACCCATATGTGCATGCATAATTGTCCATGTGTCTGTCAGTCTTTTGCCCAGTCTGTGTGTATTGTATATTATAATTATATATGCTTGTTTTTTATGTGTAAGTGTATTAAAAGTGTGTCTGTAATGTGCTGGAAACACAAAATTGTCATCAGCAGAAACGACAAAAATCTAATTGGCAAATTCTATCATATGTACTGTTTGAGCATTATAGTAGTTGCACAAAACTATTTGTAAATTACCCCAAACCAACAAAATCCACCCAAATCCACTCAAAAATCGATATGACACCAAAATAATTAATGGTCATCTGTTCAAATACCTAGCTGTGGTTTACAGAACTTAAATTGAATAATAAAATGTGTTCTGTAAATAATATATTATCCATGCAAAAAACTGTGATGCAATATGGAAGGTTATTTGAGAGTTCAAATACTACTATCTGGAATCGGTTCATCAGTACAATTGTTTCATAAGTGAATGTGACTGGAGAAGTGGGGCTTATGGGTTTTCTGACCAGTGTATGTCCAGATCAGAGTCTCGTCAAAATCTGCCCTGTTCGCCATTACATCAATGAAACACCTGTCATGCTTCTAACAAGCGATGTACATTGTTATCAGGCTACAGGAGTGTGCTATTGGATCAGGAGCTACACTGGTCAGAAATGCCATAAGCCTCATTTCTCCAGTCACAGCCACATAATTATGAGAAATCATCAAAATGCTTTGATTACAAATATAATCTACGCTTGTTTACTCAAAGTCCAATGGACTGAGGAAATAGTATGACTTAGCGAACATTTCAGTTAACAAGAGTTATACTATATAGGAAAACATGTAATTGGGACCAATAATTTGACTTTTGAGTTATCAGTATTTTGATTATGAGTATGTGTCCCAGTTATACTAGTGGCCGTGAAATCTTGATACCCATATACAATGTAGTACATTATGATTATGTGTCCCAGTTATACTAGAGTGGCAGTGAAATCTTGATACCCATATACAATGTAGTACATTATGAGCATGTGCGTCACATTTTTGTTCAGTTCAATGATGTGTTAATTTCCATTGGCCACCATCATAGTATCTTTACATGCATGTACATCGTATTACATACCGGCACATATGCGCAATTGCTTGCTGCAGTGTACGCCGAACGCAGTGTACGTTGTATGTCAACACAATATCACAATTATGTGTTACCATGGATATCTGTGTGTGTATGAGGACGGGGTGGAGGGTGGCTGTACATGTTTAGCTTGTTGAATGCCAAAGTCAATTGCATCATAATAACCAATGGAATTTTGAAAGGTATTCTAACGTAAAATAAAAACATATAGCATTAACTGTTAATCCCCCCCCCCCCCATCACACCCCAGCATACGATGTGACAGGCTTTTTTTAAAAATTTGTCTGCCTGATGAAAGAATAGAAATAAACCCTATTTCCGACGTATTTGTCTGGTAGAACTTATGTTCATCAATTTTCAGGGATCGCTCGACATCTTGTCGGATTTCGCAGCATTCTCGATGATGTGTGTCCGTATGTACGTCCGTCCGTGTACATTTACATTAAGAAGTTTGTAATAGTTACTCCTTCATGTAATATCTTCAATTTTACTTGAAGAATTTCTTCAATATTTGGGTACATGCTCCACCTGAATGTGTGCGACAAACTCACACCCCCATTGACATGACATTGACCTTCGAAATGTCGCTGCAACATTCTGTAACACTTAGCTATTTTTTAAAAATTCAAAACGTTTCTCCATCATATTATATCTTCAGCTGGGTTACATGATTAGGATAAATTTATGGTCAAAAGAGACCAAGTAAAATAATAAAGCATTGTAGTACTTGTGAAAATGAACAAATTTCAACCATTTACTATCAGTGGACCATAGAAAAAGACCCAAAGTCCAACACTGTACTATTAATGTACAAGGTACCAATCATAATGCACAAAGTCCATCAATGTACTATCGGCGTACCAGTAAAGAGGAATGAAGTCTAACACTTTACTATTAATGTACCAGTGAAACAGAACAAAGTGAAACAATGTACTATCAGCTAGTGTACCAGTGAAAAGAAACAAAGTCTGATACTGTACTATTAACAAAGAATCATCACTGTACCAATGGTGTACTCATGGTGTACAGTAACCAGTCGGCTAGAAAGTACACCATTAGTATAGTGTCTAATGTGGAACTATCAATGTACTGTATCAATGTACCAAACAGTATACGTTTGGTACTTTATTGGTTCCATGTTAGTATAGTGATATATATTATTTTTTGTCTGGGCATGTCTCACACGCAACTATGGTTGATTTACTTAAATGTGGGATTATGATTGACACAGCGAGGTCAGCTAGCCCAATGTAATGTATATACCGCTTCGTTCGCCGACAAACTCCTCCACTGTTTGGAGTTGGTTTGCGGACGAGTTATCAAAAGACAAAATTGATTCAGCAGTTCTGTTTCTGGGTCAACAATTGCAATGAAAACATGTTATTTCCAAAATTGGCCACAAAAGTTAATACGGTAGTGCACGTGGTCATACCACGAATGATAATCATATATATATCCATTATGGCCAAGTACGAAAATCGCGAAATTTAATAGACGCGAAATTTAGTTGGTTTACAGTAGTCTTATAAAATATTATCAAATCTGCGGAATTAAGAAGTAATTCTCTGAACAAAAAATGGGTACAAGTATTTACCAAGTCCTTAGTGACCATGACCTTGTGCAAGTGGTCATGGGTGTATGCATAACAAAGCATTTTTATGGGGTGTAAATGCGCAAAGTGAATTTTGATTTTGTATTTGATCCCCTGGGCATGCAATATATCCCTCTTTTGCACTTGGAATGTCATAATTTGCAAAACATTTAAATCGTTATAGCTGGAAATTTCCTATTTGGTAGGTGGCTTCCCTATGGTGTGTAGATGTGCAAAGTGAATTTAGATTTTTAAATTCGATCCCCGGGTCATGGATTATCTCCCCATTTCAGACTTGCAAATTTAGAAAGGTGGGTATATTCTGATGGCGCGCTATCGACTTCCCGCTAGGTATGTGCCTGTTTAGCCCAATCCATTGGATACAGATACACAAGTACCAAGTGGTATAAACATTCATATGTAATTTGTTTTATTTCTTCATGAAAGTATATGTTGTTACCACTCATATGAACCGTCTCAATGAGACGGTTCAAATGAGTGGTAATAACATATACTTTAGAGTGGAAATAAAACAATATTTATATTTGTCATCAGGGAAAGGGTGAATGTTCAGCATCACAAGGGTTAGTTGCCACAAGACAATGCTGCATATTCTGACCTCATCCATGGGTATCAAGCGTACATGTCAATACAATACAGGGCTGTATTTACGGTAGCATAGGAAAACAGTTTGTTAAAGTTTTGAGCAATGTCGAGTTGAAATATTTAAACATGTTACATAATACGAAATATATACATGTGTTTGTTTGTTTTTTTGTTTGTTTATTGGTGTTTAAAAGCCTATAAACAGCTAAGGACATGTACGGCCGGGCAAACGGGTTCGGTCCTGTTTTAACCTGCTGCATTGGGGGGAAAATCCCTAAATCAGAACGGAATATTTACATCGAGAACAAATATATTCAGCCCTGAATAACCTGACCTGGTGCCAGGTCCATGCAACACCAAAGTCACTTGGCCCCTTCCCCTGAAATAGGATTACGAATAATCGTAATACTCAGATAAGGGGTATAACCAGATTCAACTGTCACATACAAAATGGCAAAGACGTATGCGAGTGCCAAACCAGGTCTCCGGTCGAAATTCCGGTAAGGATGAACCCCAATCATTAAATTACCAATCGCATACTCCCACCTGCCACCCACTATACATGGAGTGTATATATGACAGCCGGGTATGAGACCAATTTATTTATTACTTGCAAAGTTTTAAGTTAAAAGTTAAAAGCTCAGAGTTAAAATATTATACCTTAAAAGGCGGGAAATAACTACATGGGGGATTGTATTGTCATCAGCTGTTTTTCATGTTTAATTTATTTTTTCAACAAAAGCATATTTTTGTGTAGCACATTTGAAAAGTTTTCATCAATATCCAGATGGCCGTGGCCTGCATGTCAAGCTCGCTGAGTGATTTGATGGTTTTGTAGTGTATATATTTAAGTTAGAAGTAAATCGGAGTAAGGGTTATGGATATATAAGGTATGTAAAGACTTTAATACAAACATTAATGCAAATTTTAAAGTCATTTCACCTTGACCTTGGGCACGTGGGCCACATGGTTGGACTATAAAATGAAATTATTTTAAGTTTGAAGTAAATCCACATAAGTTGTTTGTTTGTTTGTTTGTTGGGGTTTAACGGCCTATCAACAGCTAAGGTCATTTAAGGCTGGGTCAATGGGTTTAGTACTAAATCCCATATATTACCTGTACAAGTACATGTACATGTTCAAGTACGTGTACAAATGGGGGGAAAATCCCAAAATCAGAACTGAATATTTACAATAACAAAACAATATATTCAGCCCTGAAATCAGAATAATCCTGATCTGATGCCAGGTCCTCGCCACACCAGAATCACGTGGCCTCTCCCAAAAGCAGTAGGATCAGTAATAATCTTACTACTTTTATAATTGGCAATAATCCAATTCAACTCCCACGTAACTAAAGAGCCAAAGATAAAAACGTACCTGAAGGCCAAACCAGGCAAATCGTGATTCATATTAGAAATCAGAGTAAGAGATGTGCAGATAAAGGGTATGTAAAACTTTTAAGTACAAAATTCAAAGTCATTTCACCTTGACCTTGGGCCACATGGTTGGGCTATAGAAATTATTGATTTATTTAATTAATGGTCTTTAAAGGCCTGCCAATAACTAACTAAATGTCATTTTAGGTCGGATTAACGGGTTCAAATACTGCATTTCACCGGTACAGATGGGTGGAACATTCTGATCTGGTGCCAGGTCCTCACCACAACAGTCAGCTAGCCCAACTCCCTGTTGGTAATAAGGTTTAGTTAGTACTAATCCTACTACTTTCATAAAGGGCATAATCGGATTCAACTCGTCAATAAATTACCGCCCGCAGCTGTGTGGATACTAAAGAAGTATTTGATGTTTGACGTAAATCGGAATAACTGTTGTTGAAATCTAATATATGTAAAAAGAAACGCAGAATCTGAACACACAGACACACAAGCAAACACATATGCACGGAAACCCAGATGTCATTGTGATCACTATATGTCTCACCTTCCACAAGCACTCAACAAAAAAAGCAGAAAACACAATTTAAGTCGGTGTTGGAAAGGTTAATTTTGTTATCTGAATGACAAGATAAGATCATAAACTTGTTAATGCATGTACATGCATTTATCCCATCAACTATGTCGCTACTAGACGTGAAAAGCAGGTACGTGTATTTTTTCTCGTTCACGTCTAGTAGATACGTCATTATGTATGACGTTACGTCATTATGTGAATGACGTAACACGATAATCTTGTCGCTTCAGAAGACAAACTTATGCGGCCACAAATGCATTTTTAGAGACATTTGAACAACTTTGATGTGGTTAACGGGATAAATAGAATATTATTATAGTGTCATGAACGTGAATAAATATCTGACTCGGCTCGAAATCAGGATGTGCTCGGCAAGCCTCGCCCATCCTGATTTCTCAGCCTCGACAGATATTTATTCACGTTCATGACACTATACTAATATTCTCTATGTATGTGTTATAATGTTGTTATTTACTTGAATATTTGGGAGAGGTGTCTATGCCCAGTCCTCTATTAACACATGCACATGGAATAAACCCTGAACAACGACTCATGGTGTATAGATTTGCTTACATCTGCATTATCAGGGTTGTCCCAGAAAGTCTTCTTAACCTTTTCACCCCTAAGTAACTGGAAAGGATGTTAAGTTTGCAACCAATCCATTTGTCACAAAAGGATTTTCAGACCAGTCCATTTACAGAAAGGGGGTGTTTTTTCTCACAAAAATATGAAAAGTACTTGCAAACAGTGCAGGTCCTGATGAGATGGCTCGTTACGAGCCGGCTCATCTGAATCTGCACCATTTGCAAACACCGCTATAGCGGGCTTTCGGGTTCAAAAGGTTAAGTCTTTTTGCGTGATTGTGTTGGTGGACCCCCAAACCGCTAACCACAGTGTGCCTTTCAGAGCATGTGGAAGACTGTGATTTATGTTGTAACCTAACGTGTTTTAAATTGTTACATTCCAATTCACCATGGTTCTTCAAGGGCATACCAATTTTCAAAACAAAATAACATTAAAAATAGTACATTTCAGCAATCTTATGCTGATGCTTTAAGCCATGCATGCATGACATTGTTCTGCTTTAATTATTCCATTCTGATTGGCATAAAATTAATGCTGTACATTCGAATATTATGACGTTTGGTAGAATACTTTCTCATGAAGTATATTATATGTACTATGCAATTGTAACATATAGACAGCATCTACCTATTTCTGGGACAACCCTTGTACAGGGTCTGGAGTCAGTGAAAACTTGAGCCACATTAGGCTAATGACAACTGCCAACAGAGACAAAAATGCACATCTATAGTCTGTTTCACGAAAGCTGCCCAAATTTTACGGCCATATAAACAATTCAAAAACAATATTTTTTTCGATAGTATTAAATTAAAGGAAAATTTAAGAATGAGCCTTCTTTTTATTTCGTGAAAATCGGTCAAATATTGGTTTTATTACGAAAAATTGATTTGTCTATGGGAATTTAACGTGGGGGAAAAAGAGGTAAAGGAGTGTGGGAGGAGTCAAAAAACGAAAAAATTTGGAAATCGACTCCGAAACCTAGCTAGATAGCTTGGATATGATCTAACTAAGAAAACAAAAGTTAAATTTTAAAAATCGGTCCAGTATTTCTAAAATTAAAAAAAATTTCCCCATTTTAAATCCCCATAGACATCTTCACTCCGTGAAGATGTCTATGGGGATTTAACATGGGGAAATTGTTTTTTCGCAATAAAATCAATATTTGACCAAATTTCACGAAATGAAAAGAAGGCTCATTCTTAATTTTTCCTTTAATTAAGTATTATCAAAAGAAATCTTGTTTTTGAATTGTTTATATAGCCGTAAAATTTGGGCAGCTTTCGTGAAACAGACTATAGTTAACTGAACTATAACCTGATGTTTCTGCTGCTGTCGTCTGTTCTGTACTAGGCTTTCTGGTACTTGGGGTATCAGTAACTTTAGCCATAGTAGTCGTGGTTTCAGTCACTGTGCTACTTGTAGGAGTAACTTTAGCCGTGGTAGTCGTGGTTTCAGTTGCTGTGCTGCTTGTAGGAGTAACTTTAGCCGTGGTAGTCGTGGTTTCAGTCGCTGTGCTACTTGTAGGGGTAACTTTAGCCATGGTAGTCGTGGTTTCAGTTGCTGTGCTACTTGTAGGAGTAACTTTAGCTGTGGTAGTCGTGGTTTCAACTTTAGCCGTGGTAGTCGTGGTTTCAGTTGCTGTGCTACTTGTAGGAGTAACTTTAGCCGTGGTAGTCGTGGTTTCAGTTGCTGTGCTACTTGTAGGAGTAACTTTAGCCGTGGTAGTCTTGGTTTCAGTTGCTGTGCTACTTGAAGTGGTAACTTTGGTGGCTGTGGTCGGCGCTTGTGTTTCCGTGATACTTGTGGAAGTGGTATCTTTACCAGTAGTTGTGGTAACTCTCGTTGTTGTGGGTGGGGCTCGAGTTGTTGTGGGAGGGGCTTGAGTTGTTGTCATAGTGGTACTGGTTGTGGTAGATGTTGTAGCTTAAATAACAGCAAATATATAGACATACATGCACACAAATATAGATTAGATACGATCTAGGGCAATAATAGCTCGGCAAATGTTACTAACTCCCATGGTCCGATATACAGGTAGTTTAACCCTTTCACCCCTAAGGAACTGGAATGGATTTTCATATGTTAATTTTCCAACTAACTGGCACAAAATGATTTTCAGACTAGTCCATTTAGGAAATGGGGGTGTTTTTGTTTGTCAAAAATATGAAAATTACTTGCAACAAGAGTGCCGCAAGTCACAAAATACGCCCGTCGAAGATGGGCCAGATAGCGAAGATGCAGAAATGTGAAGCTGTCACCAAGGCAAGAAACATTAATGAAAATTTGAAAATCTATAGCATTATTTCTTCCTCTTGCTCTGATAAACAGGTATACTAATTTAGGTAGAGATGTGTGAAGTAGAAATTAGAATATAAAAATGGATAAAAAAATGTAGTTTTTCGGCATAAAAACACCATGGCAAGGTGCACATCTTAATATTAAAGTTATACCATGATGACGAAAGCTGTACACATGTTTTGACGCAAGAAAATGGCTAAGAGTTTCCGCAAAAATATGAAGGTAAAAAAGGTCAAGGTCATGTTAGTGGTGGCATGAGTGTGTTCCCAATGCTCATATGTATTAAGTGTCCAAATATTGAAGCAATCCGTCCAGTAATATTAAAGTTATACCATGATGAAGAAGGTTGTACAAATTTTTTGATGCAAGAAAATGGCTAAGAGTTTCCGCAAAAATATGAAGGTAAAAAAGGTCAAGGTCATGTTAATGGCGGCATGAGTGTGTTCCCAATGCTCATTTGTATCAAGTGTACAAATATTGAAGCAATCCGTCCAGTAATATTAAAGTTATATACCATGATGAAGAAGGTTGTACAAATTATTTGACGCAAAAAAATGGCTAAGTGTTTCCGCTTAAAGTTACCGCATACAATGAATGACGAAGCATGTACAAACTTTTTGACATTTCGGACTCGGACGACAATGCGGACGACGACGATGGAAAAAGCAGCGACAGCAGGCGCGACAAAATGAATATTACAGCTGGACATACACATGAACGTATACACATACGTAGATGCACACACACACACACATGCACAAATACATGCATGGATATCACTGTGACTATCAAGTAACCACCAGAATGCCCAACATCTACCCATCATGCCCATTTGAGCCAAGGAGTGTTTACGTCGTACGAGACACCCCATATGATTTCATACCTAGGAACATGTCACGTGTGATGTTCCATGAAATATATTTACAGAAACTAGGATATGATATCGAAATTTGATGAAATTTGCATAGCAAATGTGCAATTAAATATTTCGTTAAATTTCGACATCATTTATGGAAAATATTGTAAATTTTGTAAATATTTTTCACGAAATATCGCTCATGTTTTAAGGAACACAATACATGTACTTCTATTATTGGCGGTCATGTTCATGGCTGCACATGTGTGTTCCAAATGCTCACACATGTATGAAGTGTCCAAATATTGAAGTAATCTGTCAAGTAATATTAAAGATATATGATGAAGAAACTTGTACAAATGTTTTGACGTAAACAAATGGTTAAGTGTTTACACAACCATGTGAAAGTCAACAAGGTCAGGGTCATGTTAATAAGTGCATAAGTGTGTTCCAAATGCTCACATGTATCACATAATATTAAAGGTATATGATGATGAAGAAACTGATACAAACTTTTTGATGTAAAAATGTTTCTGCAACGATGTGAAGGTCAACAAGAATGCCGTGTCCTGTCGAGACATTTGACCGTGTTGTCCATGGTGTCCAAATATTGAAGTAATCTGTCATGTAATATTAAAGTGAAATGATGATGAAAAAACTTGAACTTTTTTATGTAAAAGAAATGGCTAATTAAGTGTTTCCACAACCATGTGATCGCGTTAATGGGGGCATAAGTGTATTCCAAATGCTCACATATATCAATATTAAAGGTATATGATGATGAAGAAACTAGCACAAACATTTTGACATAAGTTTTCTGCAACAATGTGAAGATCAAGGTCATGTTAATGGCAGCATTAGTGTGTTTCAAATGCTTACATGTATCAAGTGTTTACATATTGAAGCAATCCATCAAGCAATATTAAACTTATATGATGATGAAGAAACTTGTACAAACTTGTTGACGTAAAATAATATGGCGAAGTGATTCCACAACCATGTAAAGGTCAAGAATGTCAAGGTCATGTTAATGGGGGCATGGGTGTGTTCCAAATGCTAACATGTATCAAACATCCAAATATTGAAGTAATACATCAAGTAATTTTTCTAATTTCAGAAATAGTGCACCGATTTTAAAAATTGAACCTTTGTTTTCTTAGTTAAATCATTTCCAAGCTATCTAGCCAGGTTTCGGAGTCAATTTTTTACTCCCACTCGATCAGCACCTGCACCTCCTTTTCCCCCATGCTAAATTCCCATAGACAAATAATTTTTCGTAATAAAATCAATATTTGACAAAATTTCGCAAAATAAAAAGAAGGCTCGATCATTCTTAAATTTTGATAAAATTTAATATTACCAAAAAATATATTGTTTTTGCATTATTTATATGGCCGTAAAATTTGGGCAGGTTTCGTGAAACAGACAGTATGTGCATCTACACACCAAACTTGCAAGTTCAAAAGAGGAAGATAATCCATGATGCAGGGGACAAATCAAAAGTCAAACACCAAAAGGAAGCTATGTACCACATTTCATATAAACATCAGATTTAGAGATTTAGAGTAACAAAGGATGCAAATTAGCCAATTATATGCAAGATACAGATGAACAGATTATCAACACTTTCAAGCATTTTGTCTAATGAAAGTCTGTTGTTACCATTCATTTAGGTTCAAGTGAATGGTGAAAACATGTACTTTCTGTGGGAAACTAGATTGGTCAGTAAGCGAGGCTTACGGAATACCCCCCCCCCCCCTCCCCCGCGTGGGCCCAGGTACACGTAAATATGTAAAAAAATCCATGTGTGTGGGCTTGTGACATTGACTCTGGGCTTAGCGGGGGCGGCACGAACGTGAATTTGTCACAGGGTAGTAGAGGTCCATTGGAGCAATGCATGTGTGAAATGTGAAGCAGATCCGAGCAAGGAAATAGAAGTTATAACAGATTTCTCTGATGTTAAGTTTTGTAAAGAGTATGTGACCTTGACCTCGAGATCAGCGGGGATTTATCACAGCATAATAGTAGAGCCTTAGAGGAATGCATGCATGAAATATTAAGAATTTTCGATGAAAGGAATAGAAGTTATAACATATGTCTCTGATGTCAAGTTTTGTAAAGATACTAACTATGCCACCTTGACCTTGGGATCAGTGGTGGTTGGACGGTCGTAGATTTGTCACAGCATGATAGTACAACCTTACAGGAATGCATGTGTGAAATTAAGCATTTTGGATGAAGGAAATAGAAGTTATAATAAAATTTCTCTGATGTTAAGTTTTGTCAAGAGACTAAATATTTGACCTTGAGCTTGGGATCAGCGGGGGTTGGACGGTCGTGGATTTGGCACAGCATGGCAGTAGAGCCTTACAGGAATGCATGTGTGAAATATTAAACATTTTAGATGAAGGAAATAGAAGTTATAACAATATTTCTCTGATGTTAAGTTTTGTAAAGATACTAAGTATTTGACCTTGACCTTGGGATCAGCGGGGGTTGGACGGTCGTGGATTTGGCACAGCCAGCATGGTTGTAGAGCCTTACAGGAATGCATGCCTTGTGTGAAATAGTAAGCATTTTGGATGAAGGAAATAGAAGTTATAACAATATTTCTCTGATGTTAAGGACGGACGGACGGACTCCAGTATACCCCCCAACGAGTTATGGGGGGTATAATAAGAAAAATAATCAGTACTATCCACAATAACAAGAATTCCGCGGAATCGAATGTCTCACCTTGTCCCGCCACCTTGACCTCGAGCCTGGGCCCGAAAGCAATTTTCACTGGCCCGAACATATTATACAATTATAGTAGAATGAAAATATGGATGATTATAAACACCCATGTGAAGTTTCAAGGTAATGGGCGAAGCAGTTGCAGAGATATAGTATAACGAAAAACTTTTAACCAAAAAACTTTAACCAGACGTACGTTAAAAAGTTAACGTTGAAAATGGCGAAGTCAATTACGTAGAAATAATAGGTGAAGGTAAAAAAAATGGTCACATGTTGGATAGTTGTATATGGTAGGCACTCCTTGGTTATGAAGCTGTGAAAGTTTGGTGGTCCTAGGTGGTACAGTACCAAAGAAATGGACTTAAACACGAAAACTTAACATTGTAAACGCGAAAACTTAACATTGAAAATGGCTAAGTCGACTGCGCGGAAAAAATGGGTAAAATTCAAAAAAAGGTAACATGTTGGATAGTGATATGTGGTGGGCACCCCTTGATTATGAAGCTGTGAAAGTTTGGTGGTCCTAGGTGGTACAGTAACAAAGAAATGGACTCAAACACGAAAACTTAACATTGTAAACGCGAAAACTTAACATTGAAAATGGCTAAGTCGACTGCGAGGAAAAATGGGTAAAGTTCCAAACAAGAAACGAGGCAAAGCCACGAAGGCCAGGTTTTTTCCAAGCATGGACACTTGGATAACATAATTATACCCACTTTTTGTACACTAGATTGCCGTGGTCCGCATGTCGCGCCTTGCGGTGAGGCATGGACACTAAACAAATAGATATAGTAGATGGAAAAACTTTAACGAAAAAACTTTAAACGGACACACGGATGTACGGACGGACGGACGGACGGACAGACGTATGCCAAAATGCCGACGATATCGCGCTTTCCGCAAGCGGGTGCGACAATGATGATAAACACTCATGTGAAGTATCAAGGTAATGGGTGAAGTAGTTGCAGAGATATAGTACACGAAAAAAACTTTAACAAATAAATTCAAAGTAATTTGACCTTGAAATTGCGCACAGGGGCCGCACAGTTGGGGGTTAGAATGAAAATATGGACGATGATAAACACCCATGTGAAGTTTTCAAGGTAATGGGCGAAGCAGATTGCAAGAGATATAGTATAACGAAAAAGTTTTATTTTCAACTAAAAAACTCTAACCAGACGTACGTTAAAAAGTTAACGTTGAAAATGGCTAAGTCAATTACGTGAAATGAATAAGGTAGAAGGTAAAAAAATGGTCACATGTTGGATAGTTGTATGTGGTAGGCACCCCTTGGTTATGAAGCTGTGAATGTTTGGTGGTCCTAGGTGGTACAGTACCAAAGAAATGGACTTAAACACAAAAACAAAATTAACATTGTAAACGCGAAAACTTAACGTTGAAAATGGCTAAGTCGACTGCGCGGAAAAAATGGGTCAAGTTAAAAAAAAAGTAACATGTTGGATAGTGATATGTGGTGGGCACCCCTTGATTATGAAGCTGTGAAAGTTTGGTGGTCCTAGGTGGTACAGTAACAAAGAAATGGACTTAAACACGAAAACTTAACATTGATTGTGGACGCCGCCTGCCCGCCCGCCCGCCCGGCTTCCGCCAATCCAATAGCCTGGATTTTTTTTCAAAAAACCTGGCTAAAAATGAAAACAAGAAACGAGGCAAAGCCACGAAGGCCAGGTTTTTTCCAAGCATAGACACTTGGATAACATAATTATACCCACTTTTTGTAGACTAAATGGCCGTGGCCTGCATGTCGCGCCTTGGGGCGAGGCATGGACACTAAAAAAATAGATATAGTAGATGGAAAAACTTTAACCAAAAAACTTTGACCGGACACACGGACGAACGGACGGACGTATGCCAAAATGCCAACGATATCGCGCTTTCCGCAAGCAGGTGTGACAATGATGATAAACACCCATGTGAAGTATCAAGGTATTGGGTGAAGCAGTTGCAGAGATATAGTACACGAACAAATTTTAACAAAGAAATTCAAAGTAATTTGAACTTGACATAGGGCACAGGATCGCGCTTTCCGCAAGCAGGTGCGACAATGATGATAAACACCCATGTGAAGTATCAAGGTATTGGGTGAAGCAGTTGCAGAGATATAGTACACGAAAAAACTTTAACAAAAAAATTCAAAGTAATTTGACCTTGACATTGGGCACAGGATCGCGCTTTCCGCAAGCAGGTGCGACAATGATGATAAACACCCATGTGAAGTATCGAGGTGAAGCAGTTGCAGAGATATAGTACACGAACAAACTTTAACAAAACAATTCAAAGTAATTTGACCTTGACATTGGGCACAGGGGCCGCACGGTTGTGGGTTAGAATGAAAATATGGATGATGATAAACACCCATGTGAAGTTTCAAGGTAATGGGCGAAGCAGTTGCAGAGATATAGTATAACGAAAAAGTTTTAACTAAAAAACTCTAACCAGACGTACGTTAAAAAGTTAACGTTGAAAATGGCTAAGTCAATTACGTAGAAATAATAGGTGAAGGTAAAAAAATGGTCACATGTTGGATAGTTGTATGTGGTAGGCACCCCTTGGTTATGAAGCTGTGAAAGTTTGGTGGTCCTAGGTGGTACAGTACCAAAGAAATGGACTTAAACACGAAAACTTAACATTGTAAAGGCGAAAACTTAACATTGAAAATGGCTAAGTCGACTGCGCGGAAAAAATGGGTGAAGTTAAAAAAAAAAGTAACATGTTGGATAGTGATAGTGGTGGGTACCCCTTGATTATGAAGCTGTGAAAGTTTGGTGGTCCTAGGTGGTACAGTACCAAAGAAATGGACTTAAACACGAAAACTTAACATTGTCAACGCGAAAACTTAACATTGAAAATGGCTAAGTCGACTACGCGGAAAAAATGGGTGAAGTTAAAAAAAAAGTAACATGTTGGATAGTGATATGTGGTGGGCACCCCTTGATTATGAAGCTGTGAAAGTTTGGTGGACCTAGGTGGTACAGTAACAAAGAAATGGACTCAAACACGAAAACTTAACATTGATTGTGGACGCCGCCCGCCGCCTGCCTGCCGCCCGCCCGCCGCCCGCCCGGCTTTCGCCAATCCAATAGCCTGGATTTTTAAAAAAAAAAACGGGCTAAAAAGGAAAAAGGTAACATGTTGGATAGTGATATGTGGTGGGCACCCCTTGATTATGAAGCTGTGAAAGTTTGGTGGTCCTAGGTGGTACAGTAACAAAGAAATGGACTCAAACACGAAAATTGAACAATGATTGTGGACGCCGCCCACCGCCCGACGCCCGCCCGCCCGCGCCGCCCGCCGCCCGCCCGCGCCGCCCGCCGCTGCCCGCCCGCCCGCGCCGCGGCTTTTCGCCAATCCAATAACCTGGATTTTTTTTTAAAAAACCTGGCTAAAAATTGAAAAAGAATTTGAAAATAAAAATGGAAAAAAAAATGGAAAAAAAAAGTTAAAAGAAAAAAGTTTAAAAATTAAAAAAAAATAATGCTCGCTACTGGAGTTCAGAATTGTTTTTAATAGTCCTATATTTATCTACATATCATATCTGCACAGGTCCACATATTGCCACAATATTGTCAACACAGTTTACGGAGACGTAATATAATAATTTACCTGTATAAATTACCTGTAATAAGTTAGTGGTCAGTTAGTGGTCAGTCTGGACATATGCACATGCTGGCACATGCACAGGTGAATCGTTCTCCCAGTCACTATTGTTCAACCGGAGAAGGCTATTGTTCTCTCTACAGGTAAGGTGTACAGAGCACAGGAGAAAACGGGTTTTCATGCATTAATGTTCAGTTTGTAGCACAGACAGAAATAGTTTGACCTTGACCCTGGAGTCTGGAATTTTTTTTAATAGTCCTATATTCATCTACATATCATAGTAAAGGTATGTATAAAGTTTGATGACTGTAGCTAACACGGTGTTGAAACAATGACTGTAACACAAAAACTTAACATTGAATGATGACGCCGCCGCCGCCGACGACACCGACTCCGGAAAAGCAAAACCTATGTCTCTGTTTCCGCTTCGCGGGCGAGACAAAAAGTATACGTATCTGCGTGATGTATGAAATGGGTTAGCAAAAACTGTGACTGTGCAAGTTTTTTTTCCATAAAATAAATTGTGTGTCTCAGCATTAAATCGATTAACCCTTTCAACACTACAGACCTGTATAGTGGTACTGGCGAACAGCTCGTGACGAGCCTCCTCATCAGGATCTGCACTTTTTGCAAGCATTTCTCATATTTACACCCCCTATTCATAAATGGACCAATCTGAATATCATTTAGTGAGGATTGGATTGGTCAGAAAATAACACATCAAAGGCCATTCTAGTTACTTAGGGTCGAAAATAACACTCAGGTCAGAGGGTTCATCAGGTACTTATTGGACACATCACCGATGGCATTTTCTATGGTTGATTGACACACACAGGTTCCATTCAGGGTTACTAGCCTTGGGACAATAACACATCAGGCCATTCAGTAAAATACCTTGATGGGACAACATCACAGGCCTTCCAGTTATCAGGACTTGGGACACCACCAGTCATCACATCACGGCCATTCCAGTTCTTAGGCTGACAGTACGGGTGATCACTCACAGGTCATTCATATTTTGACTCCTTCAGGCTGATTGACACATCACAGGCCATTCCAGTTACTTAGGGCTGATGACACTTATCACAATACACCTTCCACAGGGCATTCCAGTTACTTAGGGCTGAAAAGACACATCATTATTAGGGCGATGGGCATTCCAGTTACTTAGGCGTAAAATCACAGCCATTCAGTTACTTAAAAGTGGGACATACACCATTGGGCTGGACACACATCACAGGCCATTCCAGTTACTTAGGGATAAAATCAGCCTTCAGTTCTTAGGGCTGAAAATGACACATCAGGTTCCATTCCAGTTACTTAGGGCTGATATGACCACATCAGGCCATTCCAGGTACTAAGGCCTTGATTGACACATCACAGGCCATTCCAGTTACTTAGGGTGATAACACTCACAGTCCATTCCATTACTTAGGGTGACAATAGGGCCATCCAGTTACTTAGGGCTGACACACACCATCATTCATTACATAATTAACACAACACAGCCACATTAGGGGCACACCTTAACACATCACAGGTTCCACTTAGGGCTGACAATAACACTTACGGCCATCCAGGTTACTTAGCTGACATACCTCATCAGGCCTTCAGTTACTTAGGGCTGACCAATTCACAAATCACAGTTCCATTAGGGTCTAGGTTGACATAAACACATTGGTTGTATTACACATCACAGTTCCATTCAGTACAGGCCTTGGGAAAAAACACACATCCACAGGCAATAATTCACCCTTGGGAAAAGGCTTGGGAAAATGGACCACACACACCTTCAGGTTACTAGGCCTTGACATACACATCACACATTCATAATTAACACATACACCACAAGGGCAATATTATTAGGGTGCCTTGGGAAAATGACATCACAGTCCTTCCAGTTACTTAGGGCTGATTACAATACACATCCCCACTAGGCATTCAGTTACTTAGGGTGAAAATGACATCACAGGACCATTCAAGGCCATTCCAGTTACTTCGCTGACATACACAAAACAGGGCCATTCGTTAAAATTAGGGAAAATGATACACATCACAGCTCAGGTTACTTAGGGTTGATGACACATACATTCATTCAGGGCTGACAATAACACTCACGGCCATTCCCAGTTACTTAGGGCTGAAAATAAAACATCAAGTCCATTCTAGTTCAAGGGGCTGAAAATGACACATTCAGGCCATTCCAGTTACTTAGGGTTGAAAAATAACATCACAGGCCCATTCAGTTCTTAGGGTTGAAAATGACACATCACAGTCCATTCTATTAGGGCTGACAATAACATCACGGCCTTCCAGTTACTTAGGGCTGACAATAACACATCACATGTTTACTTAGGGTTGAAAATAACACACAGGCCATTCCAGTTACTTAGGGCTGACAATAACATCACAGCCATTCCAGTTACTTTAAGGCTGACAATAACACATCGGCCATTCCAGTTACTTAGGGTGACAATAACATACAGTCCATTCCAGTATTGGGCTGACAATACACATCACAGGCCATTCAGTTACTTAGGGCTGACAATAAAAACACATCACGTCCATTTAGTTACTAGGGTTGAAAATAACATCAGGCCATTCCAGTTACTTAGGGCTGACAATAACACATCACAGGCCATTCCAGTTACTTAAGGCTGACAATAACACATCACAGGCCATTCCAGTTACTTAGGGCTGACAATAACACATCACAGTCCATTCTAGTTACTTAGGGTTGAAAATAACACATCACAGTCCATTCCAGTTACTTAGGGCTGACAATAACACATCACAGGCCATTCCAGTTACTTAGGGTTGAAAATGACACATCACAGGCCATTCCAGTTACTTAGGGCTGACAATAACACATCACAGGCCATTCCAGTTACTTAGGGCTGAAAATAACACATCACAGGCCATTCCAGTTACTTAGGGTTGAAAATGACACATCACATTCCATTCCAGTTACTTAGGGTTGAAAGGGTTAACAAACAAAGTACAGTATACTCACTCTGTAGACAGGACTCCGTGGAGTCTGACCGGTACGTGTCCACGGCTGGACACTCACAGCGGTTGGCAACACACTTGGCGCCCTTGTACAGGCACTGGAGATCAGCCGTGCATGGACCGTCTATCTGTTGTACTGCAATACAGTGATTCATTGATTCATCAAGGCTACATTGTATATGCGGCTGTGATTGGAGAAATCGGGCTTATCGGTTTTCCGACCAGTGTAAATCCAGATCAGACTGTGCATCTGCAGTCTGAGCAGCATCACTATTGGCTATTCCATCAATGAAATGCCCGTCATGCTTCTAACAAGCAATATAGATCATTATCATTATCAGGCTACAGGTCACAAATCACATAAGCCCCATTTTTCCAGTCACAGCCACATAGGAGACACTTCATGTGATTTTGTACCTAAGGATATACTTACAGAAACTGTGATATATTCTGTAAATGACGTCAAAGGATGACGAAAGCATTATAGCAAATGCGTAGTAGAATTCTGCATTTGATATAAAAATTTTGACGTAATTGACGGAAAATATCGTAATTTTTGTAAATATTTTTCATACGATATATCAAATGTTCTTAGGTACAAAATCACATGGTGTGTCTCATATGTGGCTCTGACTGGATAAATTGGGCTTATGAGATTGATGACAAGTGTAACTCGTTATTAAATAGCACACTCCTGTAGCCTGATATCCACACTGCTTGTTTTACGCATGATGACTGTTTCATTGATGGAATCGCGAACAGTGCAGATCCTAATAAGACTGTGCAGATGCACAAGCCATAAGCCCCGTTTCTCCAGTCACAGTCAACTATACAGACTTCTGTATGCGGGAAGCAGCGACACGTTCAGCACGGAATTACGTGCAGTTGCCCCATTCTTCCACTGGCCCCCATCAGTTCAGAACATTAACCCTTAGAATGCGGGAAACGAAAATTGTCGTCTGCTGTTGTTTTTAATTTTGTTGTTATTCTCAACAAAAACATGGTTTGGCAGCATTTTAGAATCATTTCCAATGGAAATGATTCGAAAGTGCTGTCAAACCATGTTTTTGATAAGAAATATGGAAAATAGAAAACAAACAGCAGATAAAAAAAAAAAATTCAGCAGTGTAAGGGTAAAGTCAACATTCAGAAACAATCCATATGAATTGTCAGGAATAATTCAGACATATTCAGGTAAAATTCAGAAAGGCTGTTCATGAGTGTAGTTACTTACAGAGTGGGCAGGCCTGAAACGAGTTGTCCACATACGTCCCCGCCGGGCACTCACACGTCATAACAGACATCGTGTCGTCGTGCTGACACTCCGAGTCCCCATACAGGCACTGACCCATGGCCGTACACGTGGCACCAAGCTCCAGCTCTGTGGAGTGATCGATTGGTTCGTGTTTTATGTCCATTCAAGTTCATATGAGACAATGACGACGCAATTTTCATAGCAAATGTGGAATTCCATTCAGCGTTTGCTATGTAAATTTCGTGAACTTTTGATGTCATTTACTGAAAATATCATACATACTGTAAATATTGTTCACGTTCTTAGGTACACAATCACATGATGTATCTCATATAAGACAAGTCATGTGATTTTGTACCTAAGATTTTGTACCTCCGGAATCAATTCTATTGAGATTGCAAAGACATATTCATGATATTTACAGGGAGAAATAAAAGGAAATATAATGAATAGTTGTTTGTTATTTTTTAATTATTTATAGCCCCCAAGTTTCCCAGCATGCAAAGAGTTAACTGGACATCCAAAAACCTTGGTTTGTTTAATTTTGACAGATTAACTGTTTAATATTTGTTTAATGGTGTTTAATGGCTTGTCATTTTAGGCCGGTGGTTTAACTGTACTTTCTAATGATACATGTGGCTGTGACTGGAGAAATGGGGCTTAAGGGTTATGCGACCAATGCAGCCCCAGATCAGCCTGCGCATTTGTGCAGTCTGATCTGGTCCTGCACTGTTCGCCATTCCATCAATGAAACGCACGCCGTGCTTCTAACAAGCAATGTTTATCATTATCAGGCCACAGGAGTGTGCTGTTGATCAGAAGCTACTGGTCACAAATCCCATAAGCCCCATTTCTCCAGTCACAGCCACATATATACATCACTGTGAAGTACTCATACATGTCCTACAGGCAGTGTACATGTACATTTAAATGACAGCGGAACTGCTCTGAACTAGACGCCATGGACCCTCAGGGTGTTTGGTATAGATAGGTTCCACTGTTACAGTACTGGAAAACATTTTATCCCGTCAACAAAGTGCGTATGTGCCGTGAAACACGGTGCCGTGAAACATTTTTGATATCCAGTCAATACAATTTTTGCATTTTACAGCCATTTGTAGGTGTTGACGGGATAAATAGAATAGTAGGTTAGTGCCGTGAATGGGAAAAATATCTGGCGCGGCACGGAAACGGGATGTGCTCGGCAGAGCCTCGCCCATCCCGTTTCCTGAGCCTTGCCAGATATTTTTTCCCATTCACGGCACTAACCTACTATTCTCTATCTATTTTCCTTATTTCTGAACTGAAGTATATGTTGTGACCACTCATTTGAACCGTCTCGGCGAGACGGTTCAAATGAGTGGTCACAACATATACTTCTGATGAGAAATAAAGAAATTCTTGAGCCTTGCCAGATATTTTTTCCCATTCACGGCACTAACCTACTATTCTCTATAACACAAACAAGAAAATGTGGTCTGCACTTAGGGCCCCTATAGGTCCTATAGGGCACCGCTTAATATCGGCGGGGTCCTTATTATGGAAAGACATATGCCCAATGTATGCAGGAACAAGTCTAATGCTAGATACCACAGACGTTTCTAGCATAAATATGTACTAAAACATTTTATGTAATGGAATTTGGTTAGAGTAGTTTGTTTCTCCGATCACACCACCACAATCTTTCACAAATTCTTTAAAAATTAGAAAATGCACTAAAATTATACAAATAATTTGCCAGATCTTGCAATTGGCGAGTGTAATTTGGCAAGTGGAGATGATGAATGAAGAGTTGGTTTACTTGGTTGGCAGTGGTTGGACACAGCACTGTCGTAGTAGCTGTCCGCTGCACATAGACATCTCGCGCTGGAATCACACACTGCCCTGACTGTCACACAATTCGTGTCCACGTCACAGCCAGTCTGGTTGTACAGAATTTCTGAAATGAATGCGTAATTCTTGAGTAACAAGGTACTGCATTAATTCTAATATTAACACCCTCTCTAATAGTAGCCCCCTCCTATATTTGTATTCTATACAATATTATGTTACTTTCACCTACAAAAGTCATTTAAAACATTGTTTTAAATGGCTTTTGCATGTGAAAAAAACACAATTATTTTTATCCTATTTTTCATGTTTTGATCCCCACGAATTGCATAGCCCCAGGGGCATTTATTAGAATAAATATGGGAAGACCGATTTGTATATGCAACCAGTGTAGCCTAACTGGAATATTATGCAGTAACAGGCAATTTATATGTATGAAACTTAACGGGAACTGTGTGGAACTATATGCCCATATTGGACACATGCATCTTGAATGTGATATGGTGACCTATCTCCTTCAAATGCATAGTTTATTGAGAAACGTTATATGCCCAGTAACATTGTATATACCCATTGTAATATCAGCAGGATTTGAATATTGAAAATGACATCTTCATCACAAAACCTTTCAATATATGTTATGTCATAGCTTCAGCATGGGAAAGCAAATAACAAATATATTTGTATGAAGAAAATGCCCAGTAACATTGTATATACCCATTGTAATATCAGCAGGATTTGAATATTGAAAATGACATCTTCATCACAAAACCTTTCAATATATGTTATGTCATAGCTTCAGCATGGGAAAGGAAATAACAAATATATTTGTATCAAGAAAATGCCCAGTAACATTGTATATACCCATTGTAATATCAGCAGGATTTGAATTGAAAATGACATCTTCATCACAAAACCTTTCAATATATGTTATGTCATAGCTTCAGCATGGGAAAGCATATAGCAAATATATTTGCATCAAGAAAATGTTGAACTTTCAAATGGTTTAATTTTTATGTTGATTCATGATAAAGCAGTACAATCAAACTAACCTTAAATATTGGGACACTCTTTATATATTTTTATGTCCTATTTGTGTGAGCGAATATTTAGTGTTATTACAGCATAAGACATGATCATCAGTGTAGCAATACAGTGAAACCTCTCTAAACCAAACAACCTGGGAGGTCCCCAGGTTGTCTGGCTTAGAGAGGGTTCACTGCAAATCAGACATTTGATCATTCTCAGTAGGAAGCCTGGTAGACGTACTGGCGATACACTGCGTGTCTTGTAGAAGTCGCTGGTGCTGCAGCCACAGTCGCTCCCATCACACACAGCACTGGGTGCGGCACAGTCACTGTCCGTCGTACAGCCCGACTGGCCATGCACTATCTCTGTAATATACACCACAACGGTTATATAAAAGGGGCATAGCTTTGGATGCATTGGCGCCATAATGAAACGTTTATGTTATGCACTCCAGCAATTGATGGTTGTGATGCATACCAAGTATGAAGAGGATCGGCTTAAAACTGTATAAGTAGTTTGCTAAACAAACAAAAAATGTCATTTTCAGAGTCGATAAAGGGGCATAACTCTGGGATAGCGAAACGTTTTATGTTACACACTCCTGTATATGAGCCTTTCACCTGTCTATGAACCCACTTCTATATGCGAGCCTTTCACCCATGAACCCACTTCTATTTTTGAGCCTTTCACCGGTGAATCCACTTCTATATGCGAGCCTTTCACCTGTGAACCCACTTCCACACGTGAGCCTTTCACCCATGAACCCACTTCTATTTATGAGCCTTTCACCGGTGAATCCACTTCCATATGCGAGTCTTTCACCTGTGAACCCACTTCCACACGTGAGCCTTTCACCCACTTTCACATGTGAATCCAATTCTATATGTGAGCCTTTCACTGTGAATCCACTTCTGTATGTGAGCCTTTCACCTGTGAACCCACTTCCATATGCAAATGTGAACCCACTTCCACATGTGAGCCTTTCACCTGTGAACCCACTTCCATATGCGAGTCTTTCACCTGTGAACCCACTTCCACATGTGAGCCTTTCACCTGTGAACCCACTTCCATATGCGAGTCTTTCACCTGTGAACCCACTTCCACACGTGAGCCTTTCAATACTCACTGTTGAATCACTTCTATATGTGAGCCTTTCACCCGTGAATCCCACTTCCTGTATGTGAGCCTTTCACCCTTTGAACCCACTTCATATCAAATGTGAATCCACTTCTATATGTGAGCCTTTCACCCGTGAATCCACTTCTGTATGTGAGCCTTTCACCTGTGAACCCACTTCCATATGCAAATGTGAACCCACTTCCACATGTGAGCCTTTCATCTGTGAACCCACTTCCACATGTGAGCCTTTCATCTCTGAACCCACTTCCACATGTGAGCCTTTAACCTATGAACCCACTTCCATATGCACCTGTGAACCCACTTCCACATGTGAGCCTTTCACCTGTGAACCCACTTCCATATGTGAGCCTTTCACCTGTGAACCACAGGAGAATAACCAATTATTTTGATCCTATTTTTCATGTTTTGATCCGCACGAACTACATAGCCCCAGGGGCATTTATTAGAATAAATATGGGAAGTCAGATTTGTATATGCGACCAGTGTAGCCTAACAGGAATATTATGCAGTAATATGCAATGTATATGTATGAAACTTAACGGGAGCTGTGCGGAACTATATGCCCATATTGGACACATGCATCTTGAATGTGATATGGTGACCTATCTCCTTCAAATGCATAGTTTATTGAGAAATGTTATATGCCCAGTAACATTGTATATACCCATTGTAATATCAGCAGGATTTGAATATTGAAAATGACATCTTCATCACAAAACCTTTCAATATATGTTATGTCATAGCTTCAGTATGGGAAAGCAAATAACAAATATATTTGTATCAAGAAAATGCCCAGTAACATTGTATATACCCATTGTAATATCAGCAGGATTTGAATATTGAAAATGACATCTTCATCACAAAACCTTTCAATATATGTTATGTCATAGCTTCAGCATGGGAAGGCATATAGCAAATATATTTGCATCAAGAAAATGTTGAACTTTCAAATGGTTTAATTTTTATGTTGATTCATGATAAAGCAGTACAATCAAACTAACCTTAAATATTGGGACACTCTTTATATATTTTTATGTCCTATTTGTGTGAGCGAATATTTAGTGTTATTACAGCATAAGACACGATCATCAGTGTAGCAATACAGTGAAACCTCTCTAAACCAAACAACCTGGGAGGTCCCCAGGTTGTCTGGCTTAGAGAGGGTTCACTGCAAATCAGACATTTGATCATTCTCAGTAGGAAGCCTGGTAGACGTACTGGCGATACACTGCGTGTCCTTGTAGAAGTCGCTGGTGCTGCAGCCACAGTCGCTCCCATCACACACAGCACTGGGCGCGGCACAGTCACTGTCCGTCGTACAGCCCGACTGGCCATGCACTATCTCTGTAATATACACCACAACGGTTATATAAAAGGGGCATAGCTTTGGATGCATTGGCGCCATAAGGAAACGTTTATGTTATGCACTCCAGCAATTGATGGTTGTGATGCATACCGAGTATGAAGAGGATCGGCTTAAAACTGTATAAGTAGTTTGCTAAACAAACAAAAAATGTCATTTTCAGAGTCGATAAAGGAGCATAACTCTGGGATAGCGAAACGTTTTATGTTACTCACTCCTGTATATGAGCCTTTCACCTGTCTGTGAACCCACTTCTATATGTGAGCCTTTCACCCATGAACCCACTTCTATTTTCGAGCCTTTCACCGGTGAATCCACTTCTATATGCGAGCCTTTCACCTGTGAACCCACTTCAATGACATGAGCCGTTTCACCTGTGAACCCTCTTCCACATGTGAGCTTTTCATCTGTGAACCCACTTCCACATGTGAGCCTTTAACCTATGAACCCACTTCCATATGCACCTGTGAACCCACTTCCACATGTGAGCCTTTCACCTGTGAACCCACTTCCATATGTGAGCCTTTCACCTGTGAACCCACAGGAGAATAACCAATTATTTTGATCCTATTTTTCATGTTTTGATCCGCACGAACTACATAGCCCCAGAGGCATTTATTAGAATAAATATGGGAAGTCAGATTTGTATATGCGACCAGTGTAGCCTAACTGGAATATCATGCAGTAATAGGCAATGTATATGTATGAAACTTAACGGGAGCTGTGCGGAACTATATGCCCATATTGGACACATGCATCTTGAATGTGATATGGTGACCTATCTCCTTCAAATGCATAGTTTATTGAGAAATGTTATATGCCCAGTAACATTGTATATACCCATTGTAATATCAGCAGGATTTGAATATTGAAAATGACATCTTCATCACAAAACCTTTCAATATATGTTATGTCATAGCTTCAGCATGGGAAAGCAAATAACAAATATATTTGTATGAAGAAAATGCCCAGTAACATTGTATATACCCATTGTAATATCAGCAGGATTTGAATATTGAAAATGACATCTTCATCACAAAACCTTTCAATATATGTTATGTTATGTCAGCTTCAGCATGGGAAAGCAAATAACAAATATATTTGTATCAAGAAAATGCCCAGTAACATTGTATATACCCATTGTAATATCAGCAGGATTTGAATATTGAAAATGACATCTTCATCACAAAACCTTTCAATATATGTTATGTCATAGCTTCAGCATGGGAAAGCATATAGCAAATATATTTGCATCAAGAAAATGTTGAACTTTCAAATGGTTTAATTTTTATGTTGATTCATGATAAAGCAGTACAATCAAATTAACCTTAAATATTGGGACACTCTTTATATATTTTTATGTCCTATTTGTGTGAGCGAATATTTAGTGTTATTACAGCATAAGACACGATCATCAGTGTAGCAATACAGTGAAACCTCTCTAAACCAAACAACCTGGGAGGTCCCCAGGTTGTCTGGCTTAGAGAGGGTTCACTGCAAATCAGACATTTGATCATTCTCAGTAGGAAGCCTGGTAGACGTACTGGCGATACACTGCGTGTCCTTTGTAGAAAGTCGCTGGTGCTGCAGCCACAGTCGCTCCCATCACACACAGCACTGGGCGTGGCACAGTCACTGTCCGTCGTACAGCCCGACTGGCCATGCACTATCTCTGTAATATACACCACAACGGTTATATAAAAGGGGCATAGCTTTGGATGCATTGGCGCCATAATGAAACGTTTATGTTATGCACTCCAGCAATTGATGGTTGTGATGCATACCGAGTATGAAGAGGATCGGCTTAAAACTGTATAAGTAGTTTGCTAAACAAACAAAAAATGTCATTTTCAGAGTCGATAGAGGAGCATAACTCTGGGATAGCGAAACGTTTTATGTTACTCACTCCTGTATATGAGCCTTTCACCTGTCTGTGAACCCACTTCTATATGTGAGCCTTTCACCCATGAACCCACTTCTATTTTCGAGCCTTTCACCGGTAAATCCACTTCCATATGCGAGCCTTTCACCTGTGAACCCACTTCGACATGTGAGCCTTTCACCTGTGAACCCTCTTCCACATGTGAGCTTTTCATCTGTGAACCCACTTCCACATGTGAGCCTTTAACCTATGAACCCACTTCCATATGCACCTGTGAACCCACTTCCACATGTGAGCCTTTCACCTGTGAACCCACTTCCATATGTGAGCCTTTCACCTGTGAACCCTCTTCCACATGTGAGGTTTTCATCTGTGAACCCACTTCCACATGTAAGCCTTTAACCTATGAACCCACTTCCATATGCACCTGTGAACCCACTTCCACATGTGAGCCTTTCACCTGTGAACCCACTTCCATATGTGAGCCTTTCACCTGTGAACCCACAGGAGAATAACCAATTATTTTGATCCTATTTTTCATGTTTTGATCCGCACGAACTGCATAGCCCCAGGGGCATTTATTAGAATAAATATGGGAAGTCAGATTTGTATATGCGACCAGTGTAGCCTAACTGGAATATCATGCAGTAATAGGCAATGTATATGTATGAAACTTAACGGGAGCTGTGCGGAACTATATGCCCATATTGGACACATGCATCTTGAATGTGATATGGTGACCTATCTCCTTCAAATGCATAGTTTATTGAGAAATGTTATATGCCCAGTAACATTGTATATACCCATTGTAATATCAGCAGGATTTGAATATTGAAAATGACATCTTCATCACAAAACCTTTCAATATATGTTATGTCATAGCTTCAGCATGGGAAAGCAAATAACAAATATATTTGTATGAAGAAAATGCCCAGTAACATTGTATATACCCATTGTAATATCAGCAGGATTTGAATATTGAAAATGACATCTTCATCACAAAACCTTTCAATATATGTTATGTTATGTCAGCTTCAGCATGGGAAAGCAAATAACAAATATATTTGTATCAAGAAAATGCCCAGTTAACCATTGTATATACCCATTTGTAATATCAGCAGGATTTGGAATATTGAAAACTGGACATCTTCATCACAAAACCTTTCAATTTATATGTTATGTCATAGCTTCAGCATGGGAAATGATATCCCTTAATAGCAAATATATTTGCATCAAGAAAATGTTGAACTTTCAAATGGTTTAATTTTTATGTTGATTCATGATAAAGCAGTACAATCAAACTAACCTTAAATATTGGGACACTCTTTATATATTTGTATGTCCTATTTGTGTGAGCGAATATTTAGTGTTATTACAGCATAAGACACGATCATCAGTGTAGCAATACAGTGAAACCTCTCTAAACCAAACAACCTGGGAGGTCCCCAGGTTGTCTGGCTTAGAGAGGGTTCACTGCAAATCAGACATTTGATCATTCTCAGTAGGAAGCCTGGTAGACGTACTGGCGATACACTGCGTGTCCTTGTAGAAGTCGCTGGTGCTGCAGCCACAGTCGCTCCCATCACACACAGCACTGGGTGCGGCACAGTCACTGTCCGTCGTACAGCCCGACTGGCCATGCACTATCTCTGTAATATACACACAACGGTTATATAAAAGGGGCATAGCTTTGGATGCATTGGCGCCATAAGGAAACGTTTATGTTATGCACTCCAGCAATTGATGGTTGTGATGCATACCGAGTATGAAGAGGATCGGCTTAAAACTGTATAAGTAGTTTGCTAAACAAACAAAAAATGTCATTTTCAGAGTCGATAAAGGAGCATAACTCTGGGATAGCGAAACGTTTTATGTTACTCACTCCTGTATATGAGCCTTTCACCTGTCTGTGAACCCACTTCTATATGTGAGCCTTTCACCCATGAACCCACTTCTATTTTTGAGTCTTTCACCGGTGAATCCACTTCTATATGCGAGCCTTTCACCTGTGAACCCACTTCGACATGTGAGCCTTTCACCTGTGAACCCTCTTCCACATGTGAGCTTTTCATCTGTGAACCCACTTCCACATGTGAGCCTTTAACCTATGAACCCACTTCCATATGCACCTGTGAACCCACTTCCACATGTGAGCCTTTCACCTGTGAACCCACTTCCACATGTGAGCCTTTAACCTATGTACCCACTTCCATATGCACCTGTGAACCCACTTCCACATGTGAGCCTTTCACCTGTGAACCCACTTCCACATGTGAGCTTTTCATCTGTGAACCCACTTCCACATGTGAGCCTTAACATGAACCCACTTCCATACACCGTGAACCCACTCCACATGTACCTTTCACCTGTGAACCCACTTCCATATGTGAGCCTTTCACCTGTGAACCCACAGGAGAATAACCAATTATTTTGATCCTATTTTTCATGTGTTGATCCGCACGAACTGCATAGCCACAGAGGCATTTATTAGAATAAATATGGGAAGTCAGATTTGTATATGCGACCAGTGTAGCCTAACTGGAATATTATGCAGTAATAGGCAATGTATATGTATGAAACTTAACGGGAGCTGTGCGGAACTATATGCCCATATTGGACACATGCATCTTGAATGTGATATGGTGACCTATCTCCTTCAAATGCATAGTTTATTGAGAAATGTTATATGCCCAGTAACATATACCCATTGTAACATCAGCAGGATTTGAATATTGAAAATGACATCTTCATCACAAAACCTTTCAATATATGCTATGTCATAGCTTCAGCATGGGAAAGGAAATGAACAAATATATATTGTATCAGAAAATGCCCAGTAACATTGTATATACCCTACCCATTGTAATATCAGCAGGATTTGAATATTGAAAATGACATCTTCATCACAAAACCTTTCAATATATGTTATGTCATAGCTTCAGCATGGGAAAGGAAATAACAAATATATTTGTATCAAGAAAATGCCCAGTAACATTGTATATACCCATTGTAATATCAGCAGGATTTGAATATTGAAAATGACATCTTCATCACAAAACCTTTCAATATATGTTATGTCATAGCTTCAGCATGGGAAGGCATATAGCAAATATATTTGCATCAAGAAAATGTTGAACTTTCAAATGGTTCAATTTTTATGTTGATTCATGATAAAGCAGTACAATCAAACTAACCTTAAATATTGGGACACTCTTTATATATGTTTATGTCCTATTTGTGTGAGCGAATATTTAGTGTTATTACAGCATAAGACACGATCATCAGTATAGCAATACAGTGAAACCTCTCTAAACCAAACAACCTGGGAGGTCCCCAGGTTGTCTGGCTTAGAAAGGGTTCACTGCAAATCAGACAATTGATCATTCTCAGTAGGAAGCCTGGTAGACGTACTGGCGATACACTGCGTGTCCTTGTAGAAGTCGCTGGTGCTGCAGCCACAGTCGCTCCCATCACACACAGCACTGGGCGTGGCACAGTCACTGTCCGTCGTACAGCCCGACTGGCCATGCACTATCTCTGTAATATACACCACAACGGTTATATAAAAGGGGCATAGCTTTGGATGCATTGGCGCCATAATGAAACGTTTATGTTATGCACTCCAGCAATTGATGGTTGTGATGCATACCGAGTATGAAGAGGATCGGCTTAAAACTGTATAAGTAGTTTGCTAAACAAACAAAAAATGTCATTTTCAGAATCGATAAAGGGGCAAAACTCTGGGATAGCGAAACGTTTTATGTTACACACTCCTATATATGAGCCTTTCATCTGTGAACCCACTTCTATATGTGAGCCTTTCACCAATGAACCAACTTCTATTTTTGAGCCTTTCACCGGTGAATCCACTTTTATATGCGAGCCTTTCACCTGTGCACTCACTTCTATATGCGAGCCTTTCACCTGTGAACCCACTTCTATATGCGAGCCTTTCACCTGTGAACCAACTTCTATATGCGAGACTTTCACCCGTGAACCCACTTCCATATGTGAGCCTTTCACCTGTGAACTCACTTCTATATGCGAGCCTTTCACCTGTGAACCCACTTCTATATGCGAGCCTTTCACCTGTGAACCAACTTCTATATGCGAGACTTTCACCCGTGAACCCACTTCCATATGTGAGCCTTTCACCTGTGAACCCACTTCCACATGTGAGCCATTAACCTGGGAACCCACTTCCATATGCACCTGTGAACCCACTTCCATATGCACCTGTGAACCCACTTCCACATGTGAGCCTTTCACCTGTGAACCCACTTCCACATGTGAGCCTTTCACCTGTGAACCCACTTCTATATGCGAGCCTTTCACCTGTGAAGCCACTTCCACATGTGAGCCTTTCATCTGTGAACCCACTTCCACATGTGAGCCTTTCACCTGTGAACCCACTTCTATATGCGAGCCTTTCACCTGAACCACTTATATGCGAGCCTTTCACCCCCTCCACGTGAAGCCACTCCTCCCACATGTGAGCCTTTCACCTGTGAACCCACTTCCACATGTGAGCCTTTCACCTGTGAACCCACTTCTATGTGCGAGCCTTTCACCTGTGAAGCCACTTCCACATGTGAGCCTTTCATCTGTGAACCCACTTCTATATATGAGCCTTTCACCTGTGAACCCACTTCTATATGTGACCCTTTCACCCATGAACCCACTTCCACATGTGAGCCTTTCACCTGTTAACCCACTTCCACATGTGAGCCTTTCACCTGTTAACCCACTTCCACATGTGAGCCTTTCACCTGTTAACCCACTTCCACATGTGAGCCTTTCACCTGTTAACCCACTTCCACATGTGAGCCTTTCACCTGTGAACCCACTTCCACATGTGAGCCTTTCATCTGTGAACCCACTTCTATATGTAACCCTTTCACCCATGAACCCACTTCTATATGTGATCCTCTCACCCGTGAATCCACTTCCACATGTGAGCCTTTCACCTGTTAACCCACTTCCACATGTCAGCCTTTCACCTGTTAACCCACTTCCACATGTGAGCCTTTTACCTGTGAACCCACTTCCACATGTGAGCCTTTCATCTGTGAACCCACTTCTATATATCAGCCTTTCACCTGTGAACCCACTTCTATGTGCGAGCCTTTTACATGTGAACCCACTTCCACATGTGAGCCTTTCATCTGTGAACCCACTTCTATATATGAGCCTTCACCTTTGAACCCACTTCTATATGTGACCCTTTAACCTGAGAATCCACTTCTATATGTGACCCTTTCACCCATGAACCCACTTCTATATGTGAGCCTTTCACCCGTGAATCCACTTCCACATGTGACCCTTTCACCTGTTAACCCACTTCCACATGTGACCCTTTCACCTGTTAACCCACTTCCACATGTGAGCCTTTCACCTGTGAATCCACTTCTATATGTGAGCCTTTCACCTGTGAACACACTTCTATTTGTGAGCCATTCACCCATGAATCCACTTTTATTTGTGAGCCTTTCACTTGTGAATCCACATCTATATGTTAGCCTTTCACCCTTGAATCCATTTCTATATGTGAGCCTTTCACCCATGAACCCACTTCTATATGTCAGCCTTTCACCGGTGAATCCACTTCCATATGTGAGCCTTTCACCTGTGAACCCACTTCCACATGTGAGCCTTTCATCTGTGAACCCACTTCTATATGTAACCCTTTCACCCATGAACCCACTTCTATATGTGATCCTCTCACCCGTGAATCCACTTCCACATGTGAGCCTTTCACCTGTTAACCCACTTCCACATGTCAGCCTTTCACCTGTGAACCCACTTCCACATGTGAGCCTTTTACCTGTGAACCCACTTCCACATGTGAGCCTTTCATCTGTGAACCCACTTCTATATATCAGCCTTTCACCTGTGAACCCACTTCTATGTGCGAGCCTTTCACATGTGAACCCACTTCCACATGTGAGCCTTTCATCTGTGAACCCACTTCTATATATGAGCCTTCACCTTTGAACCCACTTCTATATGTGACCCTTTAACCTGAGAATCCACTTCTATATGTGACCCTTTCACCCATGAACCCACTTCTATATGTGAGCCTTTCACCCGTGAATCCACTTCCACATGTGACCCTTTCACCTGTTAACCCACTTCCACATGTGAGCCTTTCACCTGTTAACCCACTTCCACATGTGAACCTTTCACCTGTTAACCCACTTCCACATGTGAGCCTTTCACCTGTGAATCCACTTCTATATGTGAGCCTTTCACCTGTGAACACACTTCTATTTGTGAGCCATTCACCCATGAATCCACTTTTATTTGTGAGCCTTTCACTTGTGAATCCACATCTATATGTTAGCCTTTCACCCTTGAATCCATTTCTATATGTGAGCCTTTCACCCATGAACCCACTTCTATATGTCAGCCTTTCACCGGTGAATCCACTTCCATATGTGAGCCTTTCACCTGTTAACCCACTTCCACATGTGAGCCTTTCACCTGTGAACCCACTTCCACATGTGAGCCTTTCACCTGTGAACCCACAGGTGAATAACCAATTATTTTGATCCTATTTTTCATGTTTTGATCCCCACGAATTGCATAGCCCCAGGGGCATTTATTAGAATAAATATGGGAAGTCAGATTTGTATATGCGACCAGTGTAGCCTAACTGGAATATTATGCAGTAATAGGCAATTTATATGTATGAAACTTAACGGGAGCTGTGCGGAACTATATGCCCATATTGGACACATGCATCTTGAATGTGATATGGTGACCTATCTCCCTTCAAATGCACAGTATATTGAGAAATGTTATATGCCCAGTAACATTGCATATACCCATTGTAATATCAGCAGGATTTGAATATTGAAAATGACATCTTCATCACAAAACCTTTCAATATATGTTATGTCATAGCTTCAGCATGGGAAAGCAAATAACAAATATATTTGTATCAAGAAAATGTTGAACTTTCAAATGGTTTAATTTTTATGTTGATTCATGATAAAGCAGTACACTCAAACTAACCTTGAATATTGGGACACTCTTTATATATGTTTTATGTCCTACTTGTGTGAGCGAATATTTAGTGTTATTACAGCATAAGACACGATCATCAGTGTAGCAATACATTGAAACCTCTCTAAACCAAACAACCTGGGAGGTCCCCAGGTTGTCTGGCTTAGAGAGGTTTCACTGCAAATCAGACATTTCATCATTCTCAGTAGGAAGCCTGGTAGACGTACTGGCGATACACTGCGTGTCCTTGTAGAAGTCGCTGGTGCTGCAGCCACAGTTGCTCCCATCACACACAGCACTGGGCGCGGCACAGTCACTGTCCGTCGTACAGCCCGACTGGCCATGCACTATCTCTGTAATATACACCACAACGGTTATAAACAAGAGCTCCGCGGAACAAAATTTCGGGCCTAGCGCAGTTTGATAGTACATAAGGAGCTTGTAATAACCTTGGGGTTAGTGAGCAACATGGGCTTTCTGTAGAATGATGCGGGATGTTGTTACAAATGCATGTATGGAATATTAAAACATAAACTGAGCGTTAACTTTTCCAAACACGGAAATTTCTAAGCCAGCGACCTTGACCTTTGGGGTTAGTGGGCACCATGGGATTTCTGTAGAATGATGCGGGGTGTTGTTACAAATGCATGTATGGAATATTAAAGCATAAACTGAGCGTTAACTTTTCCAAACACGGAAATTTCTAAGTCAGCGACCTTGACCTTTGGGGTTAGTGGGCAACATGGGCTTTCTGTAGAATGATGCGGGATGTTGTTACAAATGCAGGTATGGAATATTAAAGCATAAACTGAGCGTTAACTTTTCCAAACACGGAAATTTCTAAGTCAGCGACCTTGACCTTTGGGGTTAGTGGGCAACATGGGCTTTCTGTAGAATGATGCGGGATGTTGTTACAAATGCATGTATGGAATATCGAAGCATAAACTGAGCGTTAACTTTTCCAAACACGAAATTTCTAAGTCAGCGACCTGACCTTTGTTAGCGGGCACCATGGCTTTCTGTAAAAGAATGCATGCGGATGTTGTTTACAAATGTATGTATGGAATATTAAAGCATACTGGGATTAACTTTTCCAAACACGGAAATTTCTAAGTCAGTGACCTTGACCTTTGGGGTTAGCGGGCACCATGGGCTTTCAGTAGAATGATGCGAGATGTTGTTACAAATGCATGTATGGCATATTAAAGCATTCCATTGAGGGAAACAGAAGTTACAATGAATTAACCTGAGCGTTAAGTTTTAGAAACAGAGCTAAACGCAAAAACTTAACGTTGAATGCATGTGAAAAGTAGGTCAATGAACCATGAAAACTAGGTGAAGGTCACATGTGCTCCCTGTGTGTGAGATGATTACACCACAGTGTTGATGTATACCGAAGCATTCCATCAAGGTAAACAGAAGTTGTAATACATTAAAACCGAGCGTTAAGTTTTCCAAACACGGAAATTTCTAAGTCAGTGACCTTGACCTTTGGGGTTAGCGGGCACCATGCGATTTCTGTAGAATGATGCGAGATGTTGTTACAAATACATGTATGGAATATTAAAGCATTCCATTGAGGGAAACAGAAGTAACAATGAATTAACCTGAGCGTTAAGTTTTAGAAACAGAGCTAAACGCAAAAACTTAACGTTGAATGCATGTGAAAAGTAGGTCAATGAACCATGAAAAGTAGGTGAAGGTCACATGGGCTCCCTCTGTGTGAGATGGTTACACCACAGTGTTGATGTATACCAAGTATGGAGGTCGTAGGAGTTAAAGTTATCTGGAAACTGAGCTTAACGCAAAAACTTAACGTGAAATGTTGACGCCGACGCCAACGGAAAAGCTATGCATATGTCCAGCTTCTGCTAAAGCAGGCGGGACAAAAAGGGGCATAGCTTTGGATGCATTGGTGCCATAAGGAAACGTTTATGCTATGCACTCCAGCAATTGATGGTTGTGATGTATACCGAGTATGAAGAGGGTCGGCTTAAAACTGTATAAGTAGTTTGCTAAACAAACAAAAAATGTCATTTTCAGAGTCGATAAAGGGGCATAACTCTGGGATAGCCAAACGTTTTATGTTACACACTCCTGTATATGAGCCTTTCACCTGTGAACCAACTTCTATATGTGAACCTTTCACACATGAACCCACTTCTATTTGTGAGCCTTTCACCGGTTAATCCATTTCACCTGTGAACCCACTTCTATATGTGGACTTTCACCTGTGAACCCACTTCCATATGTGAGCCTTTCACCTGTGAACCAACTTCCACATGTGAGCCTTTCACCTGTTAGCCCACTTCCACATGTGAACCTTTCACCCGTGAATCCACTTCTATATGTGAGCCTTTACCTGTTAACCCACTTCCACATGTGAGCCTTGTGAATTCCACATGTGAGCCTTTCACATGTGAACCCACAGGTGAATAACCAATTAGTTTGATCCTATTTTTCATGTTTTGATCCCCACGCATTGCATAGCCCCAGGGGCATTTATTAGAATAAATATGGGAAGTCAGATTTGTATATGCGACCAGTGTAGCCTAACTGGAATATTATGCAGTAATAGGCAATTTATATGTTACATTCTATGAAACTTAACGGGAGCTGTGCGGAACTATATGCCCATATTGGACACATGGATCTTGAATGTGATATGGTGACCTATCTCCTTCAAATGCATAGTCTACTGAGAAATGTTATATGCCCAGTAACATTGTATATACCCATTGTAATATCAGCAGGATTTGAATATTGAAAATGACATCTTCATCACAAAACCTTTCAATATATGTTACGTCATAGCTTCAGCATGGGAAAGCAAATAACAAATATATTTGTATCAAGAAAATGCCCAGTAACATTGTATATACCCATTGTAATATCAGCTGGATTTGAATATTGAAAATGACATCTTCATCACAAAACCTTTCAATATATGTTATGTCATAGCTTCAGCATGGGAAAGCAAATAACAAATATATTGAATTTTCAAATGGTTTAATTTTTATGTTGATTCATGATAAAGCAGTACAATCAAACTAACCTTAAATATTGGGACACTCTTTATATATTTTTTATGTCCTACTTGTGTGAGCGAATATTTAGTGTTATTACAGCATAAGACACGATCATCAGTGTAGCAATACAGTGAAACCTCTCTAAACCAAACAACCTGGGAGGTCCCCAGGTTGTCTGGCTTAGAGAGGTTTCACTGCAAATCAGACATTTGATCATTCTCAGTAGGAAGCCTGGTAGACGTACTGGCGATACACTGCGTGTCCTTGTAGAAGTCGCTGGTGCTGCAGCCACAGTCGCCCCCATCACACACAGCACTGGGCGTGGCACAGTCACTGTCCGTCGTACAGCCCGACTGGCCATGCACTATCTCTGTAATATACACCACACCGGTTATATAAAAGGGGCATAGCTTTGGATGCATTGGCGCCATAAGGAAACGTTTATGTTATGCACTCCAGCAATTGATGGTTGTGATGCATACCGAGTATGAAGAGGATCGGCTTAAAACTGTATAAGTAGTTTGCTAAAGAAACAAAAAATGTAATTTTCAGAGTCGATAAAGGGGCATAACTCTGGGATAGCGAAACGTTTTATGTTACACACTCCTGTATATGAGCCTTTCACCTGTGAACCCACTTCTATATGTGAGCCTTTCACCCATGAACCCACTTCCATATGTGAGCCTTTCACCTGTGAACCCACTTCCACATGTGAGCCTTTCACCCATGAACCCACTTCTTTATGCGGTATGTGAACCCACTTCTATGTATGAGCGTTTCACCGGTGAACACACTTCTATATATGAGCCTTTCACCAGTGCACTTCTACATGTGAGCCTTTCAACAGTGAACCCACTTCTATATGTGAGCCTTTCATGCTCAGAACGAAATTATGGGTAAGTAACGTACTCTGTTTACACCATCCGCCCTTGACTTTGTGATTGTTGTCGTAGTAGCCGGGCATACACGTACAGACGCGCGTGCTGCCGGTACACTCGGTGTTCTTGTCCTTACAGTCGGCCACCTCCAAGCAGCCCTGGCCCAGGTACACATCACCAGGCACTGAAACATTTCACATATTACAGTGGAACCTCTGTAAACCGGACACCCTGGGAGGTCCCCAGTACAGTGGAACCTCTGTAAATCGGACACCCTGGGAGGTCCCCAGTACAGTGGAACCTCTCTAAACCGGACACCCTGGTAGGTCCCCAGTACAGTGAAACCTCTCTAAACCGGACACCCTGGTAGGTCCCCAGGGTGTTCGGTTTAGAGAGTTGCCACTGTAATTAAGCACTCGATGGAACTTTTTTGTCATTTTCTGTTATGAACAGACAGGACAATGACACAAATTACATTGAACCCTATGTAAATTAGACACAAAGGGGTCCCCAGGGTTTTCGGATTAGAAAGGTTCCACTGTATAATGGTCAAAAATAATTATTTTCGTAAACAAATATAGGGGTGTCCCAATACTTCCGGTTCCCAATACGTATGGTGAATACGTTAAGTTTTATGGTAAAAAGATGGTAAAATTGTTATTAAATCTCAAATTATGTTCAGAAACCCTCAGCTCCAAATAAGGTGTGTATTGGCGTATTGGTGTATTTGACACACTTATTTTAGCAGAATACAGTGGCAGATCCAGGATTTCGCCGAAGTGGGGGCCCAGTCGAAATTCGAACGACATATTTCCAGTACATAATGCTAATGTGATAAGGTACATTGTGGTAATATCTGTGTGTCAATTGGGTCTGCTGATGCATCTAGTGTGGAGTGCTGTGTGTTGTGTGCTTGTCACCTTCCGCTTTCAGCCTCTGCCGCTGGCTAACCTTTGGCGAATAGGAAGCCGAGTGCGTAAGTCTTCTGTGCCAGTACATAGCCTCTCTGTAGACAAGCCCTTAGCAGTGCCTCCTCGTTGGCGACACACGGTAATTGAGCACTTCGCGGCCTCAAGCTGAACTGCAGAGGACTCGGAGGAGGTCTGCCCCCAGACATGAGGCAAGCATGGCCCATCGGCGTATGGACATGCCCTGATGCCCATGAACAGACCCCCAGTTATGGGTCAAATAACAACCACTGCCTTGTGGTTTAAGCCTCGGGAGAGGCAAAGGCTACGTACGGGAGGGGTAACCCCTACAGAAAACCTAGAGAGCTGAAATCGGAGGTACCAGGCCAGTGTGGCGCTCTCTAACAAACCATGGCGCCATGCATATACACAATGTCTACACAACCATCTAGACCGCATCGTGATGACGCTGGCTCTTCGAAGTCCCTCCAGGGAGAAGCAGCGTCGGTCTCTGAGCCTCGACGGAGTCCACCCAACATTACTGGAGGTCATTCACCTCGACTTAAAGCCAGGAGACGAGGGAGGAAATCTACTGGCCATACAGAGACACGGAAGAAGCCAATGCAACTTTTCAAAGTTATGCATTGGAATGCAGAGGGACTCTTCAATAAGAAAACTGAATTGGAGAATATCCTTTTTGAAAAGGACATACACGTCTGCTGCATCCAAGAGACTCACCTTTCGGAGACCAAATTCTTCAAGGTTAGAGGCTACCAGTGCTTCCGTTGTGACAGGTTGGGAAGGAGAAAAGGAGGAATCCTTACACTGGTTAGGAACAACTTTGCAGCCACCCAAACCAGTGTGCACATGGAAGACTCCGAATACCAGGTGTTGTGCCTCAAATTGAGCAACAAGGTGATGCAAGTTGTCAACCTATACTCCACAAATGACAGACCTCTATCCATGGACACCATCCCTGTTGAAGATACCAACTGTCTAGTTGTAGGTGACTTCAACAGCCACTCACAGAGCTGGGGATATGACCATATAGACAGACATGGAGAAGAGGTTGAGACCTGGCAGGATGAGCATAACCTCCAACTGATAAACAATCCTGATGATAACTAACTACTTTTTTACTCCAGACGATGGCATTCCACTTCCACTCCTGACCTTGGTTTCTGCACTGATGATATACACAGTACTCTCTCTAGAGAGGTAGGTGATCAACTGGGAGGTAATGACCATCGTCCCGTTTACCTCACCATGCAGTACAATGTCGCACAGGAACCAAGTTTTCCTCGATGGAACTACAAGAAGGCTGATTGGAGTTCATACAAGAAGCTCACAGATGACCTCTGCAGAGAGATAAGAGTGGAAGGCAGAGACATCGACCGAGTCAACAAAGACTTCAATGCTGCCATTCTCAAAGCCGCACACCAGTGAATTCCGCGGGGATCTAGGAGGGACCACTGGAGCAACGATCTGGAAGTTCTTCAGAACAATTTATCGGAGGCCAGGCGGGAGGCAGAAACAAATCCCTCTCAAGAAAACAACATTGCCCTCCAACAAACCAAGGCCAAGTTCCTAAAAGCCAAGATCCAGGCCAGAAGAAAAAGCTGGAAAGAGAAAACGGCATCTCTCAACCTGGAAAAGGATGGTACAACGCTATGGAAACTCACCAAACAGCTGAATGACGAAGGGGGCAGCAGCAGGAGCCCAACAACACTGGTAGAAAATGATACTCTGCTGACAGGCAAACAAGCAGCAAACAGGTTCGCTGACAATTACGAAGATGTCAGTAACATTCCTATCAGCAGAGAAGAGCAGAGAGAGGCAAGAAGAGAGGAGAGAGAAAGGCGCAGTAGTAGATCAGAAGAAGATGTAATGGAGAAGGGCCTCACACTAAGTGAGCTACAAGTAGCGCTGAAACAGCTCAAGGCCAAGAGTCGCCGGGACCGGACGCATCACCAACGAGATGTTGACCCACCTCGGCTCTTTTGCAATGCACACCCTCCTTGCAATCTACAACCACAGCTGGAGAGAAGGCAGACTCCCGCAAATTTGGAGAGAGGCAACCATGATTCCTATCCCTAAACCTGGAAAGGATCGCAAGAAAGCATCCAGCTATCGCCCCATCAGTCTCACCAGCGTGGTAGGAAAAACTATGGAGAGTATTGTGAACCAGCGCATGAAGTGGTATCTGGAGACAAACCAACTTCTGGCCCACCAACAGGCTGGCTTCAGGAAATTCCGCTCGACTGAAGACCAGACGACATACCTTGCCCAGGAGATCGAAGACGCTTTTCAAGAAAAGAAAGTAACCCTAGTAACTTGGGTTGATCTCCAAAGAGCATTCGACAAGGTCTGGACAGAAGGTATGCTCGTAAAGCTACAGCAGAATGGAGTGGGAGGCACTATGTACAAGTGGGTAAAGTCATACCTCTTCAACAGGAGGGCTAGAGTAAGTGTTGATGGGACTACTAGCCACAAATTCCTACAGAGACATGGTGTCCCCCAAGGAGGAGTACTGTCACCAACCCTATTTCTCCTTTTCATCAACGACCTGGTATCGAACTTGCCAAAGGGAGTTAAGGCTGCCCTATATGCAGACGACCTCGCGCTCTGGTGTTCCGAGGTGTTTGCATCAACTGCAACTTACAGGATGCAACAAGCGGCCGACAAGCTATCCGCATGGGCAGATGACTGGTGCGTGTAGGTGAATACAGAGAAGTCATCTACTACCCTATTCACTCTGTCACCTAAACAGAAGGCCTGTCCTATAAAGATCAGTGGCACGACATTGACACATAAGGAAGAGGCAACATACCTTGGAGTGACCTTCGACAGACGGCTTACATGGAAGCCCAACATAGCAAATGCTGAAGCAAAGGCCCGCAGGAAACTAGCTATACTTTGGAAATTAGCTGGTACCAACTGGGGATCGCACGAGACCATACTAAAGACAGTATACCTGGGTACAATCAGTCCCCATCTCGAGTATGCTTCCTCAACATGGATGACAACTGCCAAAACCAATCAGCACATACTAGACAAGGTCCAGAACCAGGCCCTACGAATTATCACCGGCGCAATGCGGTCAACTCCAATTAAGGCCATGGAGGAAATCACTGCCATTCCACCACTCAGCAAAAGGAGAGATGCCAAGGCTCTAATACAAGCCAGCAGGTATCAGTTCCTGCCAGACCATCCCATGAAAATAAAACTTGAGAGCCTGACAAAGAATCGTCTGAAAAGAAGCAGCTATGTACACGAGTCGAAGAAGATGACAAGAACAAATGCTGCCCAACTTGGATCACCGACGGCTCCTCTTGAAAAGTCCGAACTACCAGAAGTATAGAGATATGACCTGTCCAACATCAGTATTAACACACCTATCCCAGGACTTTTGCCGGGAGAACAGGACGAGATCATCAAGAAGTCCCTCACACAAGCCATAATCTTCGATAACTACCCATTAGAGACATGGACCCATGTGTACGCAGACGAATCAGCGACAGCTGCAATTCAAGATGGGGGAGCTGGTATTTTCGTCCTGTACACCACTGGGAAGACAGAAACGATTAGCATACCTACAGGAAAGCACTGTACCAACTACAAAGCAGAATAGGAGGCCATCATGAAGGCGACAACAATTATTGAAGAGTCGGCTGAGGACTGCCATCAGGTGGTCATACTAACAGATGCTCTGTCAGTCCTACAGGCCTTGAGCAATGCCAAAATACCATCTCTTTCCAGACAGTTACACACTTTATGCCAGAATAAAAAAGTGTCGTTGCAGTGGATTCCAGCACACTGTGGGGTTCCTGGGAATGAGAAGGCGGACAAGTTGGCCAAGCTAGGAGCCAAAGGTGACCAGCCACATAATAGTGTTACTCATGCGGAGAAAGCAACAGTGATAAAGACACTGACGAAGCCAAAGCCAACCAAAGATGACTACCACCTACTAGACAGATGGGAACAAGTCATAATAATAAGGCTACGCACGGGACACAACAGGCTAAATGCCCACATGTATGCAAAACTGAAGTTGTCCCCATCTCCAAGATGCACTTGCGGTATGGAAGATCAGACTACAGAGCATATACTGCAAAGATGCCCCCTGTTAGAGCAGAGAAGAAAAAGCATATGGCCAGAGATCACCACCCTAGAAGAGAAGTTGTATGGAAAGATGGAGGAGCTCAGAAAGACAGCGTCCTTCATTGCTGTGGCTGGTCTGATGGTGTAGATGGTGAACGCCAGTAAGTAAGTAAGTGGTAATATCTTCACTATAATATGATCTGATTAAATCACCCTTATTTGACAGAGCTTGCTATAGTTTTTTTTACAGCAATCGGACAGCTTCTCAATTGCAAAAAAAATCTAGAATCCTGAAAGGGAGGGCCTGGGCCCCCTCCCTGAATCCGCCACTGGAATACGCACTGATTATCAAAAGTGGGACAAAATACTCACACCAATGTGAAAATATGCATCGAGTTTAAATTGAGTAGTGAACATACTGTAATAAAGTTGAAATTTACTTAGTTGAGCTGCAAAAATGCACAAGTGAAATAATAAGAATTTTCAATGAAGGAAATAGAAGTTATAACTTATTTCTCTGATGTTAAGTTTTGTAAAGAGACTAATTATTTGATGTTTATTAGCCAGTGAAAAAAAAAAAAAGAAAAAGAAAGGCGTTAATTCGAGGTTATACGGTATGTATGTGACGTTGACCTCGAGATCAGCGGGGATTTGTTATAACTTATTTCTCTGATGTTAAGTTTTGTAAAGAGACTATATAAGTATTTGACATTTATTAACAAGTAAAAAAAAAAAAATAAATAAAAAATTACCAAGGACCGCCAATTTCAAATAAGGATTTAAGGATTATTTGTGTTTGAAATTTGCGGTCATTGGTAATTTTTTTTTTTTTTTTTTTATTTGGCGGGGGGGGGGGGGGGGGGAATGTTTATTAGGAGGAGGCGTTAATTCGAGGGTTATACGGTATGTACGTGACGTTGACCTCGAGATCAGCGGGGATTTGTCACAGCATATGAAATATTAAGAATTTTCAATGAAAGAAATAGAAGTTATAACATATTTCTCTGATGTTAAGTTTTGTAAAGAGACTAAGTATGTGACCTTGGGATCAGCGGGGGTTGGACAGTCGTAGATTTGTCACAGCATGATAGTACAACCTTAGAGGAATGCACAAGTGAAATAATAAGAATTTTCAATGAAGGAAATAGAAGTTATAACTTATTTCTCTGATGTTAAGTTTTGTAAAGAGACTAAGTATTTGACCGTGACATTGGGATCAGCGGGGGTTGGACGGTCATGGATTTGGCACAGCATGGTAGCAGAGCCTTACAGGAATGCATGTGTGAAATATTAAGAATTTTAGATGAAGGAAATGGAAGTTAGAACAATATTTCTCTGATGTTAAGTTTTGTAAAGAGACTAAGTATTTGACCTTGACCTTGGGATCAGCGGGGTTTGGACGGTCGTGGATTTGGCACAGCATGGTAGTAGAGCCTTACAGGAATGCATGTGTGAAATATTAAGAATTTTAGATGAAGGAAATAGAAGTTCGAACAATATTTCTCTGATGTTAAGTTTTGTAAAGAGACTAAGTAGTTGACCTTGACCTTGGTATCAGCGGGGGTTGGACGGTCGTGGATTTGGCACAGCATGGTAGTAGAGCCTTACAGGAATGCATGTGTGAAGCATTTTAGATGAAGGAAATAGAAGTTATAACAATATTTCTCTGATGTTAAGTTTTGTAAAGAGACTAAGTATTTGCAATATTTCTCTGATGTTAAGTTTACTGACTAAGTATTTGACCTTGACCTTGGGATCTGCGGGGGTTGGACGGTCGTGGATTTGGCACAGCATGGTAGTAGAGCCTTACAGGAATGCATGTGTGAAATATCAAGCATTTTAGATGAAGGAAATATAAGTTATAACAATATTTCTCTGATGTTAAGTTTACAGACTAAGTATTTGACCTTGACCTTGGGATCTGCGGGGGTTGAACGGTCGTGGATTTGGCACAGTATGGTAGTAGAGCCTTACAGGAATGCATGTGTGAAATATCAAGCATTTTAGATGAAGGAAATAGAAGTTATAACAATCTCTGATGTTAAGTTTACGGGATAAGTATTTGACCTTGACCTTGGGATGTGCGGGGGTTGGACGGTCGTGGATTTGGCACAGCATGGTAGTAGAGCCTTACAGGAATGCATGTGTGAAATATCAAGCATTTTAGATGAAGGAAATAGAAGTTATAACAATATTTCTCTGATGTTAAGTTTACAGACGGACGGACGGACGGACGGACGGACGCACGGACGGACGGACAACCTGACTCCAGTATACCCCCCCCCCCCACAACTCGTTGCGGGGGGTATAATTAATCACAAATTGTTCGCAATAAGTACAATATTTTATATAGTCCCAGAGGTCACCACACCTTGTTGTCAAAAGTTCAAGAGACGCGCACCAAGTTACTATGTGTACATGTATGCTTCGGTGTCAAACCATCAATCAATCAATCAATCAATCATTACATGTTGTAAGTACTGCAATTTCTTGTCTACATCATTAGTAGATGCTGCTGTCCAAGACCTGGCACTTGGCAGGGTTACAATGCATGTCCCAATCGTTTTCCCATCCGTGATGCGTGTCCAGGTCCTAGGGCCCGTTTCACTAAACTTTGTACGACTAAAATGTTCGTAAATGCAAATTTAGGATCGTCTGGAAATACATTGTTAATGTGAAATTTACAGTCATAATTTTGCACTTAAGAACATTTTTTAAAAATAAATTTTCTTTCCTTTGCGGACCGATTTTCAAAATATAACTTGTTTTCTTAGTTATACATCATTTCCAAACTACCTAGGAAAATTGAGAATACCTAACTGGGTTTCACAGGATCGCCTTTCGTAGAATCCATGCAGACGATGTGCTCCATGACCTTGCATAATATAGTATACAGATGGTGGACAGAAGTGTTTTCCCACCCATTGAAATCACATATACTTACATTTATCAGGTAACCTGCCCTGTATTGACCGAATACGTATGGACTGATAACATATTGTTGTATCAGGCATTGACCTGATACCAACATCCGGGTTACAACGAAGGGAAAACTGACGTTCCATTGGTCGGTTGACATCACGTGACGTTACCGAATGACGTCAGTGTAATGACGCAACGTAAACAAGTCCGCGTTCTGTCCATAGAATACGACGTTATCTAATGTCATTTTCGAGTGTAAAACGTTACCTAATAAATATAATACTAGGCTAGTGTATTTTGATATCAAGTTTATCAGGCTCGGCTCGGAAACGGTAGAAATTCCTCGGCAAGCCGAGGAATTCCTACGCGTTTCCTAGCCTTGCCTGATAAACTTGATATCAAAAGGTACTAGCCTGGTATGTTCTATGTATTTGGTAAAGTAGATGTATGTACAGAGCTAGTTGAGATTGGGTCGTGATAGCTGCTATTTGTTTATTGGCTTTTTATTTGTTCAATAAAACTGAATATATACAGCATGTAACCCGTAAATTCTTGGAGTGAACCCACGTTTACATTTATAAACATACACCAGCATTATATTGTTGATGCCAATACAATTTTTTACCAAAACAAAATGTTTATTTTTCTCCGATATTCATGCATTTGTCAATAATTAATTTTTTTATTTATTTCTATAAACAGTAAAAGCTCAAAATATTTCACAACTACTATTTACGTGTATATTGAAGTAACCCACAAGTTATTTAATTTAAAAATATGCAAATTTGATACTTTATCACTGTTTTTGAAAATTTCACAGGAAAACGCCACTTTACAAGAGTAAACCATCATGACTGGAAATCAAGACAGTCATGAAGTCACGACTAATACAGAGCTACATATTTGAGAATAAAGATGGAAATACAAATACATGTATGGAATATTAAAGCATAAACTGAGCGTTAACTTTTCCAAATACGGAAATTTCTAATTCAGTGACCTTGACCTTTGGGGTTAGCGGGCAACATCGGCTTTCTGTAGAATGATGTGGGATGTTGTTACAAATGCATGTATGGAATATCAAAGCATAAACTGAGCGTTAACTTTTCCAAACACGGAAATGCATGTATGGAATATATTAAAGCATTCCATTGAGGGAAACAGAAGTTACATTGAATTAGCCTGAGCTAAGCGCCAAAACTTAACGTTGAATGCATGTGAAAAGTAGGTCAATGAACCATGAAAAGTAGGTGAAGGTCAAATGGGATCCCTCTGTGTGAGATGGTTACACCACAGTGTTGATGTATACCAAGTATGGAGGTCGTAGGAGTTATAGTTTTCTGGAAACTGAGCTAAACGCAAAAACTTAACCTGAAATGTTGACGCCGCCGCCGCCGACGACGACGCCGACGGAAAAACTATCGTAAGAAGTTTGGTGAAATGGACCCGTGGTCACTCGGACTATTCCGTACACTCGAGAATAATCATCATCGACGCCATTTTACTTTCGATGCCATAAAACGCGAAAGATGACTCCGGTAGCCGATTTATTGCAAAGTATACTTATCTAGCAAAGTATACTTTGAGTGAGTAATCATTTATTTTCCCCGAAATGCATTATGTGATATAGAACAAACGACCGCATATATTTTAATGATTGAAAGTATGCATACTTATTATACTGAACTTAGTACATTATCACAGCCAAAATGGCTGTGATAATGTAATAAATTCAGTATAATAACAAGAGCTGTAGGAGAACAGCATAGCTCGACTACGAGGGTTATCGATGTACACATAGCTTGACAAAGAAGGTGGCTGCGGCCTGCATAAAAACCTTAACCAAGGTTGACTAAAAACATTAACCAAGGGAAATTAAGTAAGTAATTCAAGGTTAAATGTAGGTCAATGTCAGATATAGGTCAGGGGTTATTGATGTACATCACTAGGAGATAAAGTTTTCCAAGTATGGTTGCTGTAGGCCCAGGAGTATTCCATATACAAGCTTGAGTAACAAGAATTCCGCCACGGAAGCGGTGTCGCGCCTGCCGAGGCATTTGACCGTGAACATTACAAGTAAATAAATTACATTGACCTTCAGAATTTGGATGTGGGCGTGTGCATAATGAAGCATCATCCGTAGACAAACATTGATGTGAAATATTATCAATGTCTGGAAAGGGGTTAAAGAGATATTTTGAAAAAACAATAACTTTAACGCATTTCTGTTACAAATGCGGTGAACATTACAAGTAAATAAATGACCTTGACCTTCAAAATTTGGATGTGGGGGTGTGCGTAATGAAGCATCATTCCTAGACAAACATTGATGTGAAATATTATCAAAGTGTGGCAAGGGGTTAAAGAGATATTGTGAAAAAACAATAACTTTAACGCATTTCTGTTACAAAACCGGTGAACATTACAAGCAAATAAATGACCTTGACCTTCAGACTTTGGATGTGGGGGTGTGCGTAATGAAGCATCATCCCTAGACAAACATTCATATGCAATATTATCAATGTCTGGCAAGGGAGGGGTTAAAGAGATATTGTGAAAAAACAATAAGTTTAACGCATTTCTGTTACAAATCCGGTGAACATTACAAGTAAATAAATGACCTTGCCCTTCAAAATTTGGATGTGGGGGTGTGCGTAATGAAGCATCATTCCTAGACAAACATTGATGTGAAATATTATCAAAGTCTGGCAATGGGTTAAAGAGATATTGTGAAAAAAACAATAACTTTAACGCATTTCTGTTACAAAACCGGTGAACATTACAAGGAAATAAATGACCTTGACCTTCAAAATTTGGATGTGGGGTGTGCGTAATGAAGCATCATCCCTAGACAAACATTGATATGAAATATTATCAGTGTCTGGCAAGGGGTTAAAGAGATATATTGTGAAAAAAACAATAACTTTAACGTATTTCTGTTACAAAACCGGTGAACATTACAAGGAAATAAATGACCTTGACCTTCAGACTTTGGATGTGGGGGTGTGCGTAATGAAGCATCATCCCTAGACAAACATTGATGTGAAATATTATCAATGTCTGGCAAGGGGTTAAAGAGATATTGTGAAAAAACAATAACTTTAACGCATTTCTGTTACAAAACCGGTGAACATTACAAGGAAATAAATGACCTTGACCTTCAAAATTTAAATTTGGATGTGGGGGTGTGCGTAATGAAGCATCATCCCTAGACAAACATTGATGTGAAATATTATCAATGTCTGGCAAGGGGTTAAAGAGATATTGTGAAAAAACAATAACTTTACGCATACCCCCGCATTTGCCTTACAAAAAAACCGGACGACGCGGACGACGACGACGACGACGGAAAATACGACGACTATAGTCGCGCCTCTGCTAAAGCAGGCGCGACAAAAACCTTAACCAAGGCGTGACGTGACGCCAACGCCGAGGTGACAACATAAGCTTTACTTATTCTTCGAATAGTCGAGCTAAAAATAAATGTATTGAAAATTTCTCCCTCAAAATACTTTGCTAGATAAGTATACTTTGCAATGTTTGTGAAATAGGCTGCTGGTGTCACTAGCGCTACACTCCGCTCTGGCGTAAATGTTTCACGCTGTTTCCTGACGATTCCACCCAGCTCTAATTAAGAGTTATTGTATAACGCATCTCGTATCCGGTGAAACTTTCTTTCGCCGTTTACTGGACGAACATTTGATTATGCAATATAATATATTATGCATGCAGTTGAAGGGAATTCGCCAAGAATTCGGCGCATAATATGCGTTAGTTACTAGACGAAACCGTGTCTATGCAGTATCTTCTACATGTAACTGAATGGGACATCGTCAGGAATCTGGCAACAATTTCGACGTGAAACATTTACGCCAGCGCGGAGTGCAGCACCAGTGGATGTATACGGTGTCGTCCTGATTCTCATACTTTTGTTAAAATACGATTTATTTCGATGTAGGATAATCAGGTAATTGTGTACAGGCCCACAGGTGGAAGACACTGAAATGCCCATGGGCATTTCTTTTGTGTCACATATGTCCGAGTCTGCCACCTGTGTACAGGCCGGGTATTAGTGTTGTTATAAGCATAGCCTTGGAGGAAACTAGCACAGTGCTCTGTTTCAACCTTGTTTTGGGAGTTTTGAAGAAAAAATATGGTGGCATATTTGTGTCAACCACATGACGCGATAACGTAATATCTACGTCGTCTTACTATACATTATAAGATGTCTTAACTACATAACTATCGCGCTAAGACTTCTTACTAACTGGTCAGGATGCAGGGGCGGATCTGTAGGGGGTTCCGGGCTTGACCCCCCGCCCCCCACCCCACCCTCGTTCAGCCACAGAGCTTACATATATCACAGTTTACCACCAGTTGGAGTTCAAATGCTGTAAAACACAGGAAAGTGCATTTCGAAGAGCTCGAAAATAGGACAATTCCCTAGTTGCGAATGGTAACTCTTGCAAATACTCCCGTACCGTCTGTAGCTAGCTACAGACGGTACGGGAGTAGATTGCAAGAGTTACCGTCGCAACTATACTACCCCCCCCCCCGTTCCCCAAATGCTGGATCCGCCGCTGGGATGAGATAAGTTGCACGCGATAACTATCACAAAATATTGTAAAAACAAGAAACGAGGCAAAATTAAGCCACGAAGGCCAGGTTTTTTCCAAGCATGGACACTTGGATAACATAATTATACCCACTTTTTGTAGACTAGATGGCCGTGACCTGCATGTCGCGCCTTGGGGCGAGGCATGGACACTAAAAAAATAGATATAGTAGATGGAAAAAATTTAACGAAAAAAACTTTAACCGGACACACGGACGTACGGACGGACGGACGTATGTCAAAATGCCGACGATATCGAGTTTTCCGCAAGCGGGTGCGACAATGATGATAAACACCCATGTGAAGTATCAAGGTAATGGGTGAAGCAGTTGCAGAGATATAGTACACGAAAAAACTTTAACAAATAAATTCAAAGTAATTTGACCTTGACATTGCGCACAGGGGCCGCACGGTTGGGGGTTAGAATGAAAATATGGACAATGATAAACACCCATGTGAAGTTTCAAGGTAATGGGTGATCGAAGCAGTTGCAGAGATATAGTACACGAAAAAACTTTAACAAATAAATTCAAAGTAATTTGACCTTGACATTGCGCACAGGGGCCGCACGGTTGGGGGGTTAGAATGAAAATATGGACGATGATAAACACCCATGTGAAGTTTCAAGGTATGGGCGAAGCAGTTGCAGAGATATAGCATAACGAAAAAGTTTTAACCAAAAGATTTAACCAGACGTACGTTAAAAAGTTAACGTTGAAAATGGCTAAGTCAATTACGTAGAAATAATAGGTGAAGGTAAAAAAATGGTCACATGTTGGATAGTTGTATGTGGTAGGCACCCCTTGGTTATGAAGCTGTGAAAGTTTGGTGATCCTAGGTGGTACAGTACCAAAGAAATGGACTTAAACACGAAAACTTAACATTGAAAACGCGAAAACTTAACATTGAAAATGGCTAAGTCGACTGCGCGGAAAAAATGGGTCAAGTTAAAAACAAGAAACGAGGCAAAGCCACGAAGGCCAGGTTTTTTCCAAGCATAGACACTTGGATAACATAATTATACCCACTTTTTGTAGACTAGATGGCCGTGGCCTGCATGTCGCGCCTTGGGGCGAGGCATGGACACTAAAAAAATAGATATAGTAGATGGAAAAACTTTAACCAAAAAACTTTAACCGGACACACGGACGAACGGACGGACGTATGCCAAAATGCTGACGATATCGCGCTTTCCGCAAGCAGGTGTGACAATGATGATAAACACCCATGTGAAGTATCAAGGTATTGGGTTGAAGCAGTTGCAGAGATATAGTACACGAAAAAACTTTAACAAAAAAATTCAAAGTAATTTGAACTTGACATAGGGCACAGGATCGCGCTTTCCGCAAGCAGGTGCGACAATGATGATAAACACCCATGTGAAGTATCAAGGTATTGGGTGAAACAGTTGCAGAGATATAGTACACGAAAAAACTTTAACAAAAAAATTCAAAGTAATTTGACCTTGACATTGGGCACAGGATCGCGCTTTCCGCAAGCAGGTGCGACAATGATGATGCACCCATGTGAAGTATCAAGGTATTGGGTGAAGCAGTTGCAGAGATATAGTAGACGAAAAAACTTTAACAAAAAAATTCAAAGTAATTTGACCTTGACATTGGGCACAGGATCGCGCTTTCCGCAAGCAGGTGCGACAATGATGATAAACACCCATGTGAAGTATTAAGGTATTGGGTGAAGCAGTTGCAGAGATATAGTACACGAACAAACTTTAACAAAAAAATTCAAAGTAATTTGACCTTGACATTGGGCACAGGATCGCGCTTTCCGCAAGCAGGTGTGACAATGATGATAAACACCCATGTGAAGTATCAAGGTATTGGGTGAAGCAGTTGCAGAGATATAGTAAACGAAAAAACTTTAACAAAAAAATTCAAAGTAATTTGACCTTGACATTGGGCACAGGATCGCGCTTTCCGCAAGCAGGTGCGACAATGATGATAAACACCCATGTGAAGTATTAAGGTATTGGGAGAAGCAGTTGCAGAGATATAGTACACGAACAAAACTTTAACTTTAAAAAAAATTCAAAGTAATTTTGACCTTGACATTGGGGGTCACGGATCGCGCTTTCCGCAAGCAGGTGTGACAATGATGATAAACACCCATGTGAAGTATCAAGGTATTGGGTGAATGCAGTTGCAGAGATATAGTAAACGAAAAAACTTTAACAAAAAAATTCAAAGTAATTTGACCTTGACATTGGGCACAGGGGCCGCACGGTTGGGGGTTAGAATGAAAATATGGATGATGATAAACACCCATGTGAAGTTTCAAGGTAATGGGCGAAGCAGTTGCAGAGATATAGTATAACGAAAAAGTTTTAACCAAAAAAACTCTAACCAGACGTACGTTAAAAAGTTAACGTTGAAAATGGCTAAGTCAATTACGTAGAAATAATAGGTGAAGGTAAAAAAATGGTCACATGTTGGATAGTTGTATGTGGTAGGCACCCCTTGGTTATGAAGCTGTGAAAGTTTGGTGGTCCTAGGTGGTACAGTACCAAAGAAATGGACTTAAACACGAAACTTAACATTGAAAACGCGAAAACTTAACATTGAAAATGGCTAAGTCGATTGCGCGGAAAAAATGGGTCAAGCTAAAAAAAAAGTAACATGTTGGATAGTGATATGTGGTGGGCACCCCTTGATTATGAAGCTGTGAAAGTTTGGTGGTCCTAGGTGGTACAGTACCAAAGAAATGGACTTAAACACGAAAACTTAACATTGAAAACGCGAAAACTTAACATTGAAAATGGCTAAGTCGATTGCGCGGAAAAAATGGGTCAAGTTAAAAGAAAAGCAACATGTTGGATAGTGATATGTGGTGGGCACCCCTTGATTATGAAGCTGTGAAAGTTTGGTGGTCCTAGGTGGTACAGTAACAAAGAAATGGACTCAAACACGAAAACTTAACATTAATTGTGGACGCCGCCCGCCGCCCGCCCGCCCGCCCGGCTTTCGCCAATCCAATAGCCTGGATTTTTTTCTTCAAAAAACCTGGCTAAAAATGTGATACTGCCCACTGGTGACATCGATTTTTATTTTCTCGTTGAATAAATACAATAAGACAACTTAATACAGTTTACTCGTCTTGACCAGTTAGCAAGACGTCTTGACCAGTTAGCAAGACGTCTTGATGCGACCATAATTATCTAGTTATCTGGAAGAATAATTATATATTCACTATTTTCTATGTACGAACCAATTGAGAAATAATAGCAATATAAGGAATTGCTGATTATACCAACATTGGACTATTTTCTGTGGTATAACAAGAAGCCTGATGTACGTACCGTCTGCGATCTCATCGACTACGGTCTTCTCGATGTCGAACAAGCTAGACGATGTCCGTCTCAGTTGGGCTTGCGTCTGTTGCTGTACGACGGTCGCATTCAACGATACCACCTGCAGGCACCAAGTACAGCCCCGATATATTCCTGATTCCACAATCCAGCGATTGTCTATCGTGTACACATCGTTGTGGCATCGTTTCGTTTTTATAATTAGAAAACGATGTTTTCGTTGACCAGTTTAAACATGTCAAGTTGGTGTAAATCAACTTTTCTAATTAAGAACAACGAAATCGACGTCAAAACGATGAGTTAAATGAAACGACAGACGTTTCAATAGAGTACAGCCTGAAAGCCGGGTATTTAAACAAAAATGTCGTTTTCACGTACAAAAGAATCACAAACGAAAATCGTTTCTATGCATATCATTGTACAAAACGATTGTTTTCACTGCGTTTTCACTTCTAGTAGTTTTCGATTGTTTCGTTTTGGGAACCTTCGACAAATCTTCGCTGTATGTTCTCTATGTATTATAAACAGGGCAAGAACGTAGATTATGTTGGACGTCACAGGTGGAAGACTCGGACATAGGACCCAATACTTGGCTCATTTGGAAAACGTTACACCATGCACCCACCCATTCACACGGTTAATACAGGTGACGAAAATCCCATGACAGTGTCACTGGCGTTGCATGATCACGTGGTTACAACAACAACAACAATGTCGCCCACTCCAAAGGAAGTATTATTTGATATTTTCCTTAATATGAAACGGATTTTGATGACATATGGATCAACAAACGCGTCTTCACGAGCATTTGGTGGTTTCGTGAGTTTGGCACAGACTTATGTCGTTTTTGCGAAGAATCGATGTCCGTGTCAGAGACACGGAAATCGAATCTTCGCAAAAACGACAGAAGTTTGGGCGAAAATAAAGGGACCACAAAATGCAGCTTAAAGGCCCCTGAATGGCTCAATACTACAATTTTCCGATTTTTTTCAAACACAAAAACATGTTTGGCAACTGATTTAGTACACAAAACTAACATATACTGCCTAATAGATACATCTCAAGTCTTGAGATTTACATCTTAATCGCAATGTGAAGACAACAAAAACTTTTTTTGTGTACCACTCAGTGCAAAATGTCAATATTGACAATTTCATTTCCGTAACCCAACGGCTTCGGCTCGGAAGCGAGTCGATAAACTCCGGCTATCGGAATTCATCGGCCGCGAATCGGGTAGTTGAGGAGTTGACCTGAGCGTCTATCGGAAAATCGATCGGGCTTTGAAACACGCACCTGCTGTTTGTTTATCAACAACTATTGATATTTTCATCGACTACAAACTCATTTTTGTACCAAAATGAATGCAAACAGTTTCAAAGTGTGTGTAAATAGAAACCTGTTGGATTTATGTGTGGGGAAAACCCAATAGGAGGCCAAATTCGGCAACTTGAGCCGTATAGGGGCTTTAACAAGACGCGTTTGATGCGCCATATTTCATAAAAATCCGTTACGTAATAAGGACACTATACAAGAATACATACTTTGAATTGGTATTTGTTGTTGTTGTTAGTACCACGTGATCATACACCTTGAAAATATGTCGCGTCGAAATATGTCGATTCCTCAGAAATTCAGCTACATGCATAATATACTGCACAAACATATTTTCATCTAGTAACCGGCGCATAAAGGTTACTAGACGAAACCTGCGTTCATGCGATAGCTTTAAGTACAAATCGGTGGGTGGCATTTCGTCAGGAAACCGGCGCGGAGTTGAGCACCAATGAGTGTCTATTGTATACGGTAGTTATCATAACAATTTATTGTAGGAAATACATGTAAACATCTGGTTTCTACGGAGACCTGCAGGGGACATGGATTTGTTTTTATTAATTCGTTCCCACGAAATAACAATTCGTTCCCGCAATTTAACTATTCGTTCCCTCGAAATAACAATTCGAGGGTTCCCTCGAATTAACAATTCGAGGGTTCCCTCGAATTGTTATTTCGAGGTTCCCACGATATAACAATTCGTTCTGTCCAATTAACAATTCGTTCCCACGAAATGACACTTCGTTCCCTCAATTTAACAATTCGTTCCCTCGAATTGACAATTCGTTCCCACGAAATGACAATTCGTTCCGTCAATTTAACAATTCGTTCCCTCGAATTAAAAATGTGTTCCCACGATATAACAATTCGTTCCCACGAATTAACAATTCGTTCCCGTGAACCCTCGGCCCATTCCGTAAATCGAGAATAGAGCACTCATAGCTGCCAATTTGTTAAATAAATTGCATAGCCGTAACCAGAGGTAAGCACCAGTGGCCCGTTTCACTAAACTTCTTACCACTAAAATGTTCGTAAGTGCAAAATTATGATAGTCTGTAAATTTCGCATTAATAATGTTTTCTTGAAAACAATTATTGGATTTACATTTATTGAGCATAGGCTGCATATGCAGCCTATGCTCAATCAATGTAAATCCATAAATTGAAAGTTACAGACGATCTTAAATTTGAACTTACGAACATTTTAGTCGTAAGAAGTTTAGTGAAATGGGCCACTGACGCGGCGAACCAAGTACAGATCAGGGAGTATTCTCCTACCTGGTTGTCAATGGCGACTTTCGTTGTTTTGAACGTCTGGATGATAATAGCTTGCACGCTGCCGATCCTGCAACATGGAGCACGCACACACAAATGTCGGGTATTCAGGTGGAAAAGGGATAACAGTCATTTTCCTGGGCTCGTTGCGCAGTTATAATTATGGCAAAATGCGCTATACTACACAACCGTCTGCGTTAAACTTGCCATGATGTCAACGTTTCTGAACATCTGTTGGTAATCTCAACTCGAAATCAAGCAATTTGATTGACTAAGCCGGAGCTGTAGCACAGCTCAGGCTCAGCCAATTAATTTGCTTGATTTAAATCACAATATTCAAGTCATGTATTTTTTTAATGAAACAATTGAAAACTATTGGCAAGATTAGCACAGGAGGTGTGTATGATAGTCGCCTACAATGAGCCTGATATAAAATATTTAAACGACAGCAGTTAAAGGTGTATAGTTATATACTTTTTTGTAACTTTATTCTCATTCATTTTGAAGGACAGGCATACATTAGTTAATATTATAATGTAATGTTAAAATGTGTCTGAATGGTGATAAACCATGTTGTAAAGTAACAATATACTCTTACCGAGTACCTGAATTACTGCTTCGAGGCAGTAGTTCATGTTCCGGCGTTATAAATCGCCTGTGCTTATTGGCTTGGCACAAACGTTTCACGAAGTAATTCACGTGCGGGCAGCCGTTTCATTTTCGCTAAAACTATATTTTCCGAGCTGGCGACCATGCTAAGCAGACCCTACCACACCCCCCCCCCCACCCCCCTAACCTACCCGCCCCGCCCCACCACCCCCGTGGCACCTACATGAAGCCCTTGACCGTGGTGCCGAGGTAGGTGTCCTTCAGTGGACTGGTGCTGTCCAGCATCTTATCATCCATCTGAAACAGGGACCATGGTGGCTGTGACTGGAGAAATGGGGCTATGGGATGTATGACCAGTGTATACCCTAATCAAGTAGCACACTCCAGTATCAAGATGAAGTAGCAGACCGCTGTAGCCATTTATCGATCTATATTACTGTGTAGAAGCACCATGTTTTTCTTAAATTGATGACATTGCGAATAGTGCAGATTCTCATCAGACTGTAAGTATGAACAGGCTGATCTGTAGCCTATTTCATCAACATTGCAAAGTATACTTATTAGTAGCAAAGTATACTTTGAGGGAGAAATTTTCAATTTTATGATAAATTTATTATTTTTTATTATACTGAATTTATTACATTATCACAGCCAATTTGGCTGTGATAATGTAATAAATTCAGTATAATAATTCTGCATACTTTTAATCATGAAATATATGCATGTGTTAGTTCTATATGAAATAATGCATTTCAGGAAAAATAAATGATTACTCCCTCAAAGTATTCTTTGCTAGTAAAGTATACTTTGCAATGTTGATGAAATAGGCTACTGGATCTACACTGGTATCAAAACTCATAAGCCCCATTTCTGCAGTCGCAGTGACAATTTAGCCCATACGATGCTGTATTCATGAAGAATATCCAGTACTTACCCGTCAACACAGGGCGTATGTGCCGTGAAACATTTTTGATATCCTGTCAATACGACCTAATCACCGCGTATGACTATATGTGGTGACTGTGGTTACTTTTTTTTGCATTTTAAAGCCATTTGTAGGTGTTGACGGGATAAATAGAATAGTAGGTTAGTACCGTGAATGGGAAAAATATCTGACGCGGCACGGAAACGGGATGTGCTCGGCAGAGCCTCGCCCATCCCGTTTCCTAAGCCTTGCCAGATATTTTTTCCCATTCACCGTTCACGGCACTAACCTACTATTCTCTATATATCCGACATCGGTACTTCCATGTCCATTTCTCGCCTATTTCACCAACATTACAAAGTATATGTATCTTCCTAAGTACACTTTGAGGGAGAAATTTTCTATTCAGGATAAATTATTTAATTTTTATTTATTGAATTTATTACATTATCATAACAGTCATTTTGACTGTGATAATGTAATACTTTCAGTATAATATGTCTGCATACTTTTAATCATCAACTATATGAAGTCGTTAGTTCTATATGAAATAATGCATTTCTGGAAAAAATAAATGATTACTCCCTCAAATAAATGTACACTTTGATAGATAATTATGCTTTGCAATTTTGGTGAAATTGGCTACAGGACTATTTCAGATAATGGTTATTTTTAAAATATCACTAACACAATTTTCTCACCCAAAGTGTATGCTGTCACAACTCAGTTAAAAGGTCTCGTCGAGACGTTTCAAATTAGTGGTAACAACATACACTTTTGATGAGAAATGAAAATAAATGCCGAAAGTTGACGATCATGTATGTTTCGTTTACAATTGAGAATCCACGCCCCCTCTAGACCAGAATCTTGGATCCGCCCCTGAATCCCATTGTGACGAATGTCTAAGCTCATGTAGGTGCTATTTGTAATTGAGAATCCACACCCCCTCTAGATCTAAATCCTGGATCCGCCCCTGAGTCCCATTGTGACCAATTACTAAGCTTATGTAGTGTCATTTACTCTAGACCTGAATCCTGGATCCTATAGTGACCAATGCTCGTGCTCATCATGTAATAATAGTTTTCCGCGGTGCGCTCCAGGGGGTTCGGACCCATTGCTCCCGGCCAAAAAAAAAAAAGACGAAAATCTACAATACTCGAATAGTTGGATGACTTTTTTCGTGGCCTAGGTGTCAGGAAATCGCATCTGCGGCGATCTGGCAAGTAAAATTTTCCTGGGGGAGGACCCCCACACCCCCCTACTTTACGATTTCGCGCTCGCCCTGCAATTATTTCTGTATCCGCTTGATAGCGGAACACTGTTGTCTTCAATACATAGAAGTGTAGCACGTGCAGTGAGTATGCTGGTTGTTAGCACGTGATGTGCGGGCTGTAATGCGTGTATTGTCATTATTTTGTTCGAGGTAGACGGTCAGAGTAGGGCTAGTATATAGCATGTTTCAGAAGGAAGCGGCGGACTGAATGCAGATATTTCGCGAAAGGTAGCGGAGCTGGTTAACGACAGTGAGAGCCGTATGTCAGTCAGACAGGCGGATTTCGGCGAGAATGGAGAGCATGGAAAAATGTCGAGTATATATGCATGATATTCATTTCAATAAAAGAACTGTGCCGAACCATTCAAGTTGAATGCAGCGCTGAAATCTAATAATTGGGTCATAGACCCAGAGTTTTATTGCTCCAAACTGTGATCAATTTTAGCAAAGCCACAGAACATGTACCCGAAATTAAGCTGATATGTCGCTGTTTTGCTGTGTACACATGGTGGCTAACAGCTTAGGTCCTGGTCAGACTGCGCGGATATGTACAATTGAATGTTCGTCGAAGTATGCATGCACATGCCTTTTTTCATTGAGACGCATTGTATTATTGCGCATGTAAATGCATGTAGATCTTGTGAAATAGTTGTGAGCGTCGCAATTCTGTGGTATTTACGTTTACGAACAGTGCAGACCCGGGCCCGGGCCATATCGTGTCTTTGTTTTTCGTCGATATTGATTTATCAATTGTCATATTTTCCATATTGCGAGTTTTAAGTTTGCAACAATCATACTATTGAATCGAACATGCATTGTTTAAATTAGACTATTTCGCTAGTTTTCAATTGAGCATCAGGTGATGGTGTAAATTGGCTGACCTGCCGGTTGATGTTTCTACGAAGGATGGGTTTTGGAGATTTGGTTTACTTGATTCCGTCCTTGTTGGGATGCCGCTGGTCGGGTATATCGATTTGTGCCATCATCGATGATTATAATGCACTTCATTTACTGGTGGTGTGTTTTATTTCACACTGATGCTAGGCAAATTATAGTTGTTATATTACGGTGCGCAACATTGTGACGTCTTTGTTGCCAGGTTTATTGTTGCTGCAACATCGACAGAAAATGACACCGCGGGCAACCGGGCAGAGGACCCGGCTGATCGCTGATCCAGACGGGATATTTCTAGACGATCGATGGGGCGATGCAGTCCTTATCGTGGCATTATGTCAGTTGTGACGCCAGCTGTGACGTATACAGACAAGCAGCACTAAGTTAAGTACAACCTCATCGAGTGAAACATGTCAATATATATGTACGTGTACTGATAGTGGAGGTCACGTTATTAGAAGGGCCCATATTAGCAGCACTAAGTTAAGTACAACTTCAGTGAGTGACACATGTCAATATACATGTACTGATATTGGAGATCATGTGATCTCGAGGGGTCGGTGTGATGGAGGTAAGTCAGCTGAAGACGATTCTTGGGCGGTCAGACTTGGATTCTGATTGATCAAATTAGGCCCCATAGACGGAGTGGTAACGCCAGTAGGTAGGCTAAGATTATGTTTTAATATTATTCCTGCGCAAAATAAATGGAAAATAGGATTTATGCTAGAGACAATCCTAATTTTGTTGCTGACGAAATACAAATGCTGTTATGAAGGGGCGATCGATAAGTCATATTATAAATCTATTTACGGTGACATATGGGAACACCGGTAAGCCTGGACAGGTTCTGGATCGCAAACACAGACATAACTGTTTTGCAACGTGCATGCATCAATATGAATATGTATCTGTGGCAAGGCAAATGTTCAATCAAGCTAATTATGTATATACATGTCTATTTAAAGGGTGAATACTGTATCATGTAATGGTGTACGAGCAGCATATCAGATATTTTGGGTTTGCGTGGTTGGAAGGCGAGATAATTCGCTAGTTTGTATATGATTGTCTCCCTTGTGGTTTAGCTAAGGCTGTTTGTATATTCTCTAACTTGTTGAGAAATGTAGTGAAATACTGGCAGACCAGTGGTCACAGGGTGGCGATGTTCCTGGAAGATGGACTAGGTGACCGTGAGAATCAAGTCAGGAAATGCATTTTGTGATTGGTTGTTTTTGGATTGCAGAGGAGATGCATGTGTCCACCGTAGCGTGTTACAACCGTGCTGAGGTATGATTGGTACATGCATATCTGACTGTCGCGTAGTGGACGAATGAGTTAGGCGAGTAGAACTTTGTATTTAGTCTTTGTTAGCACATGTTGGTACTGATCAGTTGCCATTGATTGGCATATATCAGAATTTGGAAGGAAACTGTAAGATAAATGAACAAAGAATGCTGTTGTTTGATTCAAACTGTTCAGGGAGGGAGAGGTATATGGTTATGGCGGTTTTGTTAGAGTTCAGTATATATATTTGTGTTTCAGACATTCGTCAAATGTTTTCGTACAGAACGTGTTGATTAGCAGTATCATTCCCGTGAGACCCATTTGTTCGCTTTGGGAGGAACCCGGAGTACCCATTGTGATGTGTTAAGTGATATATGTGCAATGCGCGTAATACTAATGTCAGATGTTGAAATAGTTGTGGCGCAAAGTGCTTAGAGTTTCCTAGAGTCAGAAATCCGGTGTCAGCAGAGTGTTAACCTGCCCATAGAGTCGGAAACAGAGGGTGATGCGAATACGTGTACATGTATGCCCCTGCAGGGGGACGATAGTCGTATAGTCGGGCAGTTTGATACCATAGAAACGGGCAGCCTGTAACCATAGAGTCGGACAGTTTGATACCCTAGAGTCGGACAGTTTGATACCCTAGAGTCCAGCAGTTTGATACCCTAGAGACGGGCAGGCAGCCTGTAACCCTAGAGTCGGACAGTTTGATACCCTAGAGTCAGACAGTTTCCGGCAGTTTGATACCCTAGAGACGGGCAGCCTGTAATCCTAGAGACGGGCAGTGTGATACCCTATAGATGGGCAGTGTGATAGCATACCATAGAGACGGGCAGCCTGTAATCCTAGAGACGGGCAGTGTGATACCCTAGAGACGGGCATTGTGATACCCTAGATACTGACAGTGTGATACCCTAGAGACTGGCAGTGTGATACCCTGATACCCTAGATACGGGCAGTGTGATACCCTAGATACTGGCAGTGTGATACCCTAGAGACGGGCAGTGTGATACCCTAGAGACGGGACTAGCAGTGTGATACCCTAGGTACTGGCAGTGTGATACCCTATACGCTAGAGACTGGCAGTTTGATATTCTAGAGACGGGATTTACGTAAAATGTAGATGTATACATGCATACCTGGTGCAGTAACGTTACCAAGGTAACTCGATCATGGGATCAAGTTGAACAAACTCAGAGTTCAACCTGTAGAGAGCTAGAAGCAGTACGGATGGTGGTAAGTAGTTCGGTTGGCACCGTATATGGACAAAAGGTAAAGTTGTATATTCATAATTAAAATGTTGTTCGCATTATGCAAACAGGAAGCGAAAACAACAATGGCAAGAGATTGCTTTGGAAGTTAACGTTATGAATGTCAATGCACCTATAACGTATGTACTGGAAGACAATACAAGACCAGACATCCAATAGGTTTGTCTCTAGTTTTACCGCAGGGACCACGGTGGGTTGTGTACTGTCCATCTCGACTCATGCAGTAAAGATCGCAACCAGCAGATATAAGTATGTGTTTGTGTTTCATTTTGGGCCAACTGGAGTATAGTTAAGACTTCTTGTTTACAATTGAGAATCGACGCCCCCTGTAACACTAGATCCGCCACTGGCGCCCGTACCTCGGTTTCCACCTGTGTCTTCAGCTGTTGGTACTGGTTACTATCGGGGTCATCCAGTTCCACGGTATAATTCATATCCGCCAAAGTCATTGTCGTCATGAACGCCACCGCTGTCAATACAACACACCAGGTATGTTTATCAGGTAACAAACTTTGTATTGGTCCAATACTAGACTAGCCTGCCATTTCTATACAATGTATCATAGTTTACTTTTATCTTTTAGGGATCTGACATCATTCTTTTCCCGTTACTGTGCTTTGCGGGAGAGTAGCGGAAGAGGTTCGGCCATATACAATATTGAGACACGCCATGCTATTTTGTATTTTCGGACGTCTGTGTAATTTCATTAAATACGTTTACAAAATTGACAATAATTTTCATAATGTCAAAATTTGACAACATTTTCAGAATACATAATTTCGCATGGACTCTGACTTTTGACACCTTTGTAAACGTATTTCATGGAATTACGCAGACGTCCGAATGTACAAAATCATATGGCATGTCTCATATATAGATTTATAATTCCAGCACAAAAATATTTACACAATTCCCTAACATTTGATTGACCCGTAGCAAGTCTCTGTCCAAAATTTATATCCCAGTAAACTCCCACGCCGAACTACTTTCCGTAACCGTGAGGCGCAGTTAAAATAATTCTTAAGAAAACGGAAAATAAACACATTTTCTTGATGAATTTATTTCAAATGCTGGAATTATAAGAAATGAATGGCCTTTTTGTGGAATTTATCGGGGATATAAACTTGGAAAAGTCGCGGGAATACTGGACGAGGCCTTCCGGCCTTCGTCCAGTATTCCCGCGACTTTTTCAAGTTTATACCCCGATAAATGCCACAGAAAGGCCATTCATTCCAATAATGTCTAGCCGAGATTATCAATGTTTCTGGACATCTATTGGCTGCAAACTCGCAATCACACAATGTCAGTGTCTGAGCATGAGCTGTAGCCGCCTTGACTGGCAAACACAAACGTTAACTCAAATCTTACGGACGGACGGACGAACCAAGGGACGGACGGAAATACGAACACTATATATCATAGGCTTCATATGCCGGGTTATAAACATGAGAGATATTGGCAATATCAGCGCCGGCGGTAGTGTATCTGAGTGTGCCTTACACGAACACACGAACACAGTTACACGAACACACGAACACACGAACACAGTTACACGAACACACGAACACAGTTACACGAACACACGAACACAGTTACACGAACACACAAACACAGTTACACGAACACACGAACAGTTACACAAACACACGAACACAGTTACACAAACACACGAACACACAAACACAGTTACACAAACACACGAACACAGTTACACGAACACACGAACACAGTTACATGAACACATGAACACAGTAGCCCAAGCCTATTGTACTATATGCAATACACTATGTTTAAAGGTACATGCCCACTCAGTAGGTTATACTATAGGGAGACAGATCGTTTTGTATATTCTGTAGATAGCCCATGACATTTTCTGGGAAAATAAACATCCATTCACCATTACCCCACGCATTTATTGGCATTATTATACATTTTATATCAGACGTAAATTTCCACACTGATATCAGATATCATAACCGTGTTTCCTTAAAATGTTAAGGGAGATTATTATTTATTCTCTGTATTTATGTATTGGTGTGCAATGATCATACTTTATAATCTGTAGAAAATAGTATTTGTTTTCAGGTGAAGCATTTAATTAGTATAAAGAATTAAACAAGAGTTGTCAGAAGACAACGAAGCTCGCCTGTTGGCAGCCTTCACTCAAACTTGGCACAGTTGCATAAAAAACATGAATATTATATATAATTGACCTTGCGTTAAGGGGCATGCGGTGGACCTTGACATTGGGGTCAGAGGTGCAAGGTGTGTTGTGGGTTTGCTATAGCATAATATAGCATATTAAGATGAACGCATGTATGAAATATCAATGCGCTCCCTGAAAACAGAAGTAAAACAAAATTTAACCCAACGTTAAGTTTATGAATGCACTAAGTTGGTGATTTTCTACAGTATGATAGCTATTCACATAAGGAATGCATGTATGAATGTGCTAAGTTTGTGACCTTGGGGAAAAGGGTGGGGTCATGGATTTGCTGTAGCACAATAGAGGATCATCAGATGAATGCATGTATGAAATATCAAAGCGTTCCCTGTAAAGAAACAGAAGTTAAACAACATTTACCCCAACGTTAAGTTTATGAACATGCTAAGTTTGTGACCTTGACCTTGGGGTAAGGGTTGAGTGGTGGGTTGTGGATTTGCTACAGTATGATAGAGGGTCATCTGAGGAATGCATGTATGAAATATCAAGGTGTTCCATGAAAGGAAACAGATGTTATAAGACATTTGGGGTGGGCGGTGGGTCATGGATTCGCTATAGCACGATAGAGTTTCATCAGATGAATGAAATATCAATACGTTCATGAAAGGAAACAGATGTTAAGACATTTACCCCAATGTTAAGTTTATGAATGTGCTATGTTTGTGACCTCGACGTTGGGTAAAGGGGTGGGGGTGGTGGTGGGTCATGGATTTGCTATAGCACGATAGAGTATCATCAGATGAATGCATGTATGAAATATCAAAGCGTTCCCTGTAAAGAAACAGAAGTTACACCACATTTACCCCAACGTTAAGTTTATGAACATGCTAAGTTTATGACCTTGACCTTGGAGCAAGGGTTGGGTGGTGGGTTGTGGATTTGCTACAGCATGATAGAGGGTCATCTGAGGAATGCATGTATGAAATATCAAGGCGTTCCATGAAATGAAACAGATGCTATAAGACATTTACCCCAACGTTAAGTTTATGAATGTGCTAAGTTTGTGACCTTGACCTTGGGATAAGGGGTGGGTCATGGATTTGCTATAGCACAATAGAGTATCATCATATGAATGCATGTATGAAATATCAAGGCGTTCCATGAAAGGAAACAGATGTTATACGACATTTACCCCAACGTTATTTTTAAGTTTATGAATGTGCTAAGTTTGTGACCTTGACCTTGGGAAAAGGGGTGGGAGGTGGATCATGGATTTGCTATAGTACGATAGAGCATCATCAGATGAATGCATGTATGAAATATCCAGGTGATATTTCCCTGTAAAGAAACAGAAGTTATACAAAGACATTTGCTCCAACGTTGATCTTGGGGAAAGGGGTGGGGGGGGGGGGTGGTCATGGATTTGCTGTAGCACAATAGAGGATCATCAGATGAATGCATGTATGAAATATGAAGGTATTCCCTGTAAATAAACAGAAGTTACACAACATTTACCCCAACGTTAAGTGTATGAACATGCTAAGTTTGTGACCTTGACCTTGGGGTAAGGGTTGGGTGGTGGATCGTGGATGTGCTACATCATGATAGAGGGTCATCTGAGGAATGCATGTATGAAATATCAAGGCGTTCCATGAAAGGAAACAGATGTTATAAGAAATTTACCCCAACGTTAAGTTTATGAATGTGCTAAGTTTGAGACCTTGACATTGGGTTAAGGGTTGGGTGGTGGGTCATGGATTTGCTACAGCATGATAGAGGGTCATCTGAGGAATGCATGTATGAAATATCAAGGTGTTCCATGAAAGGAAACAGATGTTATAAGAAACTAACCCCAACGTTAAGTTTATGAATGTGCTAAGTGTGTGACCTTGACATTGGGGTAAGGGTTGGGTGGTGGGTCATGGATTTGCTACAGCATGATAGAGGGTCATCTGAGGAATGCATGTATAAAATAACAAGGTGTTCCATGAAAGGAAACAGAAGTTATAAGACATTTACCCAACATTAAGTTTGTGGACGACGCTGACGCCGACGCCGACACGCCGACGCCGACGCCGACGACGCCGGGGTATGCCATAAGCTATTATGCACTTCGTGCAGGCGAGCTAAAAATGTCATGCCTCATTTGTATATGAAACTAGTCTGATACAACCGCGGGTCACTATCAGTAAAATAAATATTACTACATGATTATATCTGTAGAGCGGGCACTTGTAATGTTTAGAACTGGTGGAATAGGGACACAATTATACCCTTATTTAATTAATTCCTATGAAGAACATGTGCCTACTGAGTGGGCATATACTTTTAAACTGAACACATAAACTTACCGACGGATGGCGCGGGCGTGGTTCTCGTGCCGGCGTTCGACTCCGGCTTGTCCACCACTGCAATTGTAGGACGACAGAGGCGGCAATTAGACACACACATCTGCCAGCGGGATGCAGGGTGTTGGGGAAGGGAGGGGCGTAATATATGCCCACAGCTCTTCCCGTGCTCGCGTCCGTATATTGGATAACGCTACGCTGCTCCACCCCTCCTCACCGACACACATATAATAATTGAGCCGCTTTGCGAGAAAACCTGTCTTTGGGAAATTGTTGGTCAAATTGACATTTTATCACTATGTTTTATGATGAATTGAACGCTGATTATATAACAATTAAAGTCGATGTTAGATGAATTCAACGTAAGCGCGTGTTTTCCACCTCATTCTGGCATATCAGTTATGTGAGGTACATGAAACATATAAAGAAGTATATTGTAATCACTGGCGCTGAATTCCGCATCCGCGTAAAATGTCAATGCAATAAATGTAAATCCAATAATTTTTTAAAAGAAAACATTGTTAATGTGAAATTTACATAATAATTTTGCACTTACGAACATTTTAGCTGTACGAAGTTTAGTGAAACTGGCCCCTGATCCCTGACGAATTATAATTCAACTACATGCAGAAGCAACTTCATAAACTCATTTTTCAGCTAGAAGCTGTGCCGGTTACTAGATGAAAATGTATTTATGCGATAGCTCTAAATAGAGTCGAGTGGCATTTCGTCAGGAAACATGTGCATTTTTTGAAGTGTAAAAAATTACAGGAGTGCTAGGGAGGGCAAGTCTGTTGGATCGCTATTTCCGTATGTTTTAATACATCATGTTTATGAAAATAGCACCACATGGAGCTGAAATATGCCGATATATGGTTTTGATTGGCGGCCATCTTCGATTTGACCCAATATGGACGATAAGGTGAACATTCAGATTGCTTCCATACAATTTCTTGAAAGGCATAACATGAGGTTCATTTGAGCGAAATTTAGGAAAGTTAGCCAGATGTGCGAATGTATGGCCTTTTGAGAAACTACCGTCCCTAGTCAAATAAACTACCGTCCCTAGTCAAATAAACTACCGTCCCTAGTCAAATAAATTCGCACATCTGGCTAACTTTTCCAAATTTGGGACAATGACCTTCACATAATGCCTTTCACGAATTTTGATGGAAGCAGTCTTTGTTTTCATGTTCTCGGCTATTTTTAGCAGAAATCCAAGATGGCCGCCAGTCAAACAAGTTATTGGCATATCTTAGCAATCGGTGATGCTATATGCAAACATTTGATATTGATTTTATCGTTTTTGAGGTCACTGAGTATGTTGGTGAATTTTATGAAATGATTCTTGGTAAAGGTCACCTTCTGTAAGCCAAGGTCAATGTCATATGACCCTGAAAAGTAGAAATAGTCTTATTCCAGCAACCGTTGCATCATTATGTTTGTTGTCTTGTTAATTATCAGACGTTAGAGCTGATTGTTTCAATTGATAAGGTATCTGACATTCTTGTTCTGGCATTGGGGGTGGGTAATGGACCAATGTCACATATTTGTGGTCAAGGTCAAGGCAACTTATCCTCAGCAAAGACCAAAATTACAGCACAATTTGGCAGAAATGTGTTGGTTATGTTAGTTATTATCAATATAAATGGACAGAAGAAAATATATTTGCTTGAGGGCTGTTAAGTCAATTATGTTACCTCATTTAAGCTGGGCTAATCTGGTCAAATACCATAGTTCACTTGAACGGATGGGGGAAATCTCAAAATCAGTAATGAATATTTACCAAAAATATTGTTTTAAATGTGATATATGTATATTCAGCCCTGATATCAGAATAACCTAGTCTAGTCTGGTGTCAGTTACGTACCACCCCAGAATCGCTTAGCCCCCGCTCCCTAAAGATAATATGGTTAGTACTATTATTACTACTTTTGTAATGGGTATAACCACATACAACTCTCAAGTAATAAGAAAGCAAAGCCCGAGGGCGACATGAAGGGTAACGATATTCCGGTAAGGATAAGACACCATCGTTAAATTACCCTTCGCATGCTCTCAACCAGCCGTCCGACAGAAAAATAAATTTTGAATTTGAAAATATACCTGGGAATCATTGAGCTATACAGTGGATAATTTGCTTCTTTTCTGAAAGTGTGTTGTCAGCAGATAGGTAACATACACGTACATACAAGTATATACATGCTTGCAACTGTCAGTGTCTAGATTATGCTGCGAGTTATTATGGTAGACCATTATGGTAGTCATTATTAATGCACCCGCCCTAACAGTGGCGCATAACCGTGCACCCGGGTCAACCCCGAGAACACTTGCGATTACCTTTGCAAATGTTTTCACATAAGCAGTGTAGCAGCAAGGTGGGTGCATTGTTGGCATCTGCTAACAGACTATTTGTCTCTGAATGCATGAACCTACCCCCAATCAGAGGCAACTGTAGGATCCTGTTCCGCTATCGTTCCTGTTTCCAGAGGAATCCTTCTTGTAAACAAGATACTTTTGCATGCTACATCACCCTCTCTTAGTGTACACGATGACAATCAATACTTTTAGATGCTCCATGTTCATGAAGTCGAGGGTCAGGAGGTTCTGATCCTCAATGAGAGCAATGAGCGTCTGTGATAGATCAGGATGTGAGTGGAAGAGAGGACGTGAGAGGCGCTTCTGTAGTACGACTTAACGGGCGATGCCATGAACAGTGATGTTCATGGAGATTTTACCGGTGCGGAATGCGACCCAAAGCTCAGTTAGAGACATTGTCGAAACTGCAACACGTCTATCATGCATATCTATCTGTATCATCACTTTGATATGTCATTTTTTTGCGCAATTTCTGATATATGGAGAAATATCCGACTTGGTCGTCTTGGTCGATGCAGGGGGTGATGCAGCCCATGTCTGCTGTAGTGTTGCATGTTACCACCTTGTCACCGTTTGTAGTGTACACATCCACATGGGTGAGCAGGGTTGAAGCAGTTTCGAATGCGAACTTTTTTGACAAGAAAATGGAATAGTTGCACTTTGTTGTCCTGGTCAGCAAATGTACTTCTTCCAGTCGTGAAGAACCAGTGTCGGAACTTCGACGATAGCAGTTACACCTCATTTCGACTGAGCTTGCACTTTTAAACAGTTCTCAAGATACATGTCAGACGCGATGTCCAGCAGCATTGGTTGGTGTAGTTGTAGATTTGCAAACGTTACTCATGATGAATGACATGAAATGACGATTAATATACTGCGCACCATGTGAGCCACAGCACCTACACCGTCCATGGTCATCATGCGGAGATATGTTGTTCAAAATTCTAAGGCAAGATAGAATATCGAACATTTTACCTGATCGATTTGGAAATGGAAAGGATTTCGCTGAATTTCAAACCGAAAGAAGTCGTACGTGTCAAAATCGGGCCGAGATTGGATAGAAATGATAAGTTGCGGAAAGTTTGCTGAACTTTATGACCGAGTCAGTGCGCTTCGCAAAGAGAAAAATGCATGACTTGTTGAGTGTACAGCTGGCACTATAATGTGTCCATCAAGCAGCAGTAGAACACAAATGAAAGATTTTGCTGTGTGTCTGCTGTACCGCCGCCAAATTTATGCGACCGTATGCAAAAATAGGACGTATATCTATTCACAAGATGAAGAACCCTATTGTGTTTCAATTGTTTGATGACTTATCTCCCGTTAGTGGCTATTGTTATTAATGTTCGCACTCTGTATCCTTGTCCGCACAATAACTAGAGTTATATTTGATGTGGTACACATGTTTGTCATGGCAAGAGGTAGAACCCTATTGGTTTTCAGTGAGTTACCTCCCCTTGTTGACTGACCATGCCTCGACCTGCCTCTATTCTGACCTTCGACACTCTTGTTCAATTTGTGTTAATTTATTTTCTAAGGTTTAGTTTCTGAGGGGTATATCATACATGTCAGTGTTACTGGTTTCTTTGTCCATTGAGTTACCTCCCCTTGTATACTGACTACACCTCGACGGGTGTATATTGTGATCTTCGACACTCTTGAAGAATCACTGCACCATCAAACACATTTTTCACAATGTTTTGTAACTATCAGCATGCTCACAGGTCTGTCATCTTCGGACAAGATGTTGTGCTGCAGACCGTTTTGGGAAATGTATTTACGCTGAAAAGCCGTCAATCTGTCATTGATATACGTGCAGATAATCGACAGATTGGATAAACGTACAATTCTACTTTGGTACACAAACAAACATAGATGTCACCATCCTTCAGGCGTTCCTATCTGACTTTTCCTGAACCAATTTGACAAATAAATAGCCATGCACACATATAAATAAAGATTTCTTTTTTCATGGTTTCTTGAACATGACCTTGACCTTGAAAGTGTGACCTTGATCTAAATTGTTTCAAAACATTTATAAATTAAATCAGTGCCCTCCACTCATCACTCATGGACTGGACACCATGTTTATGTTATTGTTTTAAATGTTATAAATACAAAATGTATATTTACAGTATATAATAACACATGGCCGTCTATGGACATGATGGAAACACTGTATTTTAAGTAATCGGATTATTATACATTACCATTAAAACATTTATAGTGTAGCACATACAATAGAACATATCGTGTTTAACGGGGTGTGATGTTTAGATATGGCCTAATGCATTATAAGACACCCCTATTTCTCTACTGGCCTACACGCTAAGCGGTCAGGCTACGCTGGGTGGCCAATAACCCACCGTCAAACACGTGATCTGTGTATAACACGCTCGGTCGGTCAACAAACAAAGTACAGGCTACCTGCACAGCAAGGTAAAAGTACAGAGTCAAATGACAAGTCGGTGAAATATATACCATGGCTATATATGTAACAAGACCGCATATGTACAGCTACTAACAGCGCTCCAGATAAGTTTTGTGTCTAAAGAGTATTATACCCCCATGTTTCAAATTCAATGCGTATTTTACTTTTACAAATGTATTATTGATTTTCTAGGGAATAAATGATAAAAAATAAAACAAAATTTAAAATTTCACTTATTTGAGCTGCAAACACTGTTTGCTTTTTACCGCTCAACTAAGTAAATTTTCAACTTTATTACAGTATTTTCACTACTCAATTTGAAAATCAATGCGTATGTTCGCATTGCTGTGAATATTTTGTACTCCCACTTTTGATAATCAATGCGTATTCTGCTAAAATAAATGCGTAAAATACGCCAATACGCAGCTTATCTGGAGGTATGTTAACCAAGTGGCGGTACACAACATGTGGGACAACGCACAGCTTGCGACAAATATAGCCATGACGATGTAGCCACTATATAATGGCAATGTAGCCACTATATAATGACGATGTAGCCACTATATTATGACAATGTAGCCAATATATAATGACAATATGGCCACCATATATGCCAATGTAGCCACTGTATAATGCCAATAATTCCAATGTAGCCACTATATAATGACAATGTAGACACTATGTAATGCCAATGTAGCCACTATATAATGACAATGTAGCCACTATATAATGACGATGTAGCCACTATATAATGCCAATGTAGCCACTATGTAATGCCAATGTAGCCACAATATAATGACGATGTAGCTACTATATAATGACGATGTATCCACTATATAATGACAATGTAGCCACTACATAATGACAATGTAGCCACTATATAATGACAATGTAGCAATGTAGTCACTATATAATGACAATGTAGCCACTATATAATGACAATTTAACCACTATATAATGAAAATGTAGCCACTATATATAGGTAACCAAGACACTTTATTGATTGATTTATTTAATGGTGTTTAGCGGCTTGTCAACCGGTAAGGTCTTTTACATGTATGCCGGGTTAATGGGATCGATTCCCATGTTTCACCTGTATGGATGGGGGGGGGGGGGGGGTCCCGAAATCAGAACTGAATATTTACAGAAAAACATACATATTCAGCCCTGAAATTAGTATAACCTAATCTGCTGACGGGCCCTCACAACACCAGAGTCACTTAGCCCCACTTAAGTAATTGGATTAGTACTGCTCGTACTACTTTTATAATGGGTACAACTGGAGTCAATTCGAAACTAACACGAAAGCCAAACATATAAAATGTACATGAGCGTCAAACCGGGGATTTCGGAATTCGGTAAGGATGAATTCAATCATTAAATTTACCATTCACATGCTCCTGACCAGCCACTTACTGAACCAAGACAAACTAGAAATGTGGCCTGTCGGCACACGAATACCCCCACTGGCAGCCAAAGAAAACGAGGCATTTTTGATTATAAGCCATTTAGCCGAGCGTTAAGGTTTCAAACGCATCAAGTCTGTGACCTTGACCCTGGGCATAGTGTGATAATCCATGCATCGGTGTAGAAGATATAGAGCGGAAGGGAATTTCAATAGGTTTGACCTTTGACCTTCAACTATGACATTGACCTTGGACGTAGGTGCGTGGTTATTGATCGCGACACACCTTCTCATCCTGAGAAACATTTGTGCCAAGGCATTTGATAATCCATGTATCGGTGTAGAAGATATAGAGCGGAAGGGAATTTCAATAGGTTTGACCTTTGACCTTCAACTGTGACCTTGACCTTGGACGTAGGTGCGTGGTTATTGATTGCGACACACCTTCTCATCATGAGAAACATTTGTGCCAAGCCATTTGATAATCCATGCATCGGTGTAGAAGATATAGAGCGGAAGGGAATTTCAATAGGTTTGACCTTTGACCTTCAACTGTGACCTTGGACGTAGGTGCGTGGTTAGCAATTTGATAATCCATGCATCGGTGTAGAAGATATAGAGCGGAAGGGAATTTCAATAGGTTTGACCTTTGACCTTCAACTGTGACCTTGACCTTGGACGTAGGTGCGTGGTTATTGATCGCGACAAACATTCTCATCATGAAAAACATTTGTGCCAAGCCATTTGATAATCCATGCATCGGTGTAGAAGATATAGAGCGGAAGGGAATTTCAATAGGTTTGACCTTTGACCTTCAACAGTGACCTTGACCTTGGACGTAGGTGCGTGGTTATTGATCGCGACACACCTTCTAATCATGAGAAACATTTGTGCCAAGCCATTTGGGAATTTCAATATTTTTTACCTTTGACCTTCAACTGTGACCTTGACCTTGGACGTAGGTGCGTGGTTATTGATCGTGACACACCTTCTCATCCTGAGAAACATTTGTGCCAAGGCATTTGATAATCCATGCATCGGTGTAGAAGATATAGAGCGGAAGGGAATTTCAATAGGTTTGACCTTTGACCTTCAACTGTGACCTTGGACGTAGGTGCGTGGTTAGCAATTTGATAATCCATGCATCGGTGTAGAAGATATAGAGCGGAAGGGAATTTCAATAGGTTTGACCTTTGACCTTCAATTGTGACCTTGACCTTGGACGTAGGTGCGTGGTTATTGATCGCGACACACCTTCTCATCATGACAAACATTTGTGCCAAGCCATTTGATAATCCATGCATCGGTGTAGAAGATATAGAGCGGAAGGGAATTTCCGACAGACCGACAGACCGACCGACAAGCTGACTCCTATATACCCCCAACAAACTTTGTTTGTGGGGGTATAATGATACAAATCTATAAAATATTTCTCTAAATGCGTTTCTCTGTAAATTAAGTTTCAAAATCACATATCTTAATCATATCACATTAGCTGGAAAACGTTTTCAAAATGTAATTATATTAGTTTACATCCTAAAAACTGTGATCAGTATTGGTCATACTGCTCTGTGAAAACCAGCCTTCATGACAACATTTTCAATTTGCACTTTTATTTTTACTTTTTTTGATGTGGACACCTTTCAAAAACAATATGGTGAAAATAAAACGCAAATATGTTTCATAGTTTTTGTTTTATCTCACTTTTTGTAGCACCATGTGAATCACGCAAGGAAAAAAAAGTAACGTCATCGAGAAAATGACGTTATTGAAACGCTGACGTTTGTGCAATGCAACAAAACAGCCTACAGTAGAAATAAAATGAGTGTTCATAGACTCATTGAATGTGCTTGCTGTAAACTGTATTTGCTGATAAGTTGCACTAAATGTATCTACAATTGTTAGTATGTATACTATCAAACATTGAATAGAATAAAACTATGATATGTATATGTAGTGAACAAACCAAACGCACCACTATCAATGTTAAATCTATAATTACTAAATAATACGAGGATGGCCGCGGCCTGCATGTCGAGCCCGCCGAGGCATTTGATGGTCTTAGAGTGTATTTATTTGAAGTTTGATGCCCAATAAGCATACAAAGTTTCAAGCAAATCTGACTTACGGTTACAGAGATAGTAGGTATGTGAAAACTTTAAAGCAAATTTTGACAGAAACTTTAACGCAAACTTCTAAGTCATTGACCTTGACATAGGGGCACAGAGGCCGCATGAGTGGGACAGAGCATGAATATATGGATCATTGTGATCACTATGTCTCGCTTTCCGCAAGCGGGCTCGACAAAACATGTTTGGCCCAGTGTCAACATGATGCGATATGCCAGGAGCCGCGTAATTAGCACTACAATAATTTTTATCTGTGATACGATTATTTTTCTGACAATTTCCAAATTGTATTTTATGTTGATTTTCGAAATATTCGACGGTGAACCAGTAAATCAAATGAATTAAGACATATGCCCAGTTCTATCCGTGGCTAATTCTATCCAGAATACGCGTCACAGTTAATGAGCCAACTGTTTACATTTTCTTTAATAAAAGTAACGGTTGCGGGCACACTTTCATGTAGAGCGGGGCCGGGTCTGACCGGCCGTCGGCACTGACCGCCACCACCCCCCCCCCCCCCCCATCAGTAAACACGTTTAAACCTAAGTTGATATCTTATATTGTACATGTTCATTTCCCTGTGAGTTTTAAATTTGAGACAAACAGTGCAGAAAGTATTGCCAATACGAATCAAATCGTTTTCCATAGAACAACATCTGTAAACCAAAACCTTTCATAAATATGACCATGCAATATGTAGATATACGTAACACATAATTAAGTCATGAATACATGAATGCAGATTTACCCGAGTGTCTAAATAGATGTTATTAGCCGATCAAATCAGGGTTCAATATATGTCCACATTTTAGTAGTTACGGAATCTCAGGGAAAAGTGAGAGAAGTGTTGATTTCCTCTCCAACCAAATTCTCCCAGTTATATTTAGCTATCATTAATATCTGATCATAGCAATACTTATGGTAGTCAAATGTAAACAATATTATTCCAGTTGAAAGAATTAACCTTTGAATATAGGTGAAGGCGCTTAGCATTACACAAATATATAGCAAGTCAACCGAAATCTCATAAATACCCGATTTTTGGCGGCCATCTTGAAAATATGATAATTATATACTGAATATTAGTGTAGTTTACGTAAATTCTTTAATATATCCATCAGATATATCCATCAACTTACACCAATTTCCAAGTTAAGGACCATGACCTATATGGCTCATATATTGGCAATTTTAGACTTCCGTCAAGCATAAAGTTCAATGACCTTGAAATGACCTTCAACTTGGTTAAATAATGGCACCCGGATTTTTTGGAAACCTTATACATTCAAGTTTATAAAAACACCGGGTGCCATAAATTAACACGAGGTGCCGGAATCTTATATATATATACCTACAATTGCCCCTGGACTAGAAGGCAAACCGCCTAACTTTAGTTTACCGTGTTTATTTATAGCCAAATTGCAAGTTTTCAACAGAGATAATGGCCAAAAATGAAAAATTATCCGGTTGATGTAATTTGGAAATGATACAACAAATTTCGCGTTTGTAAATTACAGAATATAGGAGAAAAGGGTGGTTACAAACTTTTTCACAAACCAATGGATAACCAATATATAGCCGATCTATAAATAGATCGGCTATTAAAGACAACTATCTGAACCACTATGAAAACAACTGTACAATTCTGCCACGCATATCCAACATTAAAATATGTGTGAGCCGTAAAGCGTACGGCTATAAATAGGACAACTTATTAAAATGACGCAACAATTCCAAGTGTCAAAATCCGACGTGACGTTGGTAAATTTATGCGTAACTTTGCGACGTCATTTTCAGCCTTTCAAGACGTTATCATTAAGGCTGGTTTTCACAGAGCGTGGCCCATATATATATTGTTTGTTAGAAGCATGACGGGTATTTCATTGATTGAATGGCGAGCAGGGCAGATCCTGATCAGACTGTGCGGATGCACAGGCTGATCTGGATATGTACTGATCGAAAAACAGATTTATCCCGTCAACACAGTGCGTATGTGCCGTGAAACACGGTGCCGTGAAACATTTTTGATATCCTGTCAATACGACCTAATCACTGCGTATGAATATGTGCAGTGGATGGAATTATTTGTTTGCATTTTAAAGCCATTTGTAGGTGTTGACGGGATAAATAGAATAGTAGGTTAGTGCCGTGAATGGGAAAATATCTGGCGCGGCACGGAAACGGGATGTGCGAGGCAGAGCCTCGCACATCCCATTTCCTAAGCCTTGCCAGATAGTTTTCCCCATTTACGGCACTAACCTACTATTCTCTATAAGCCACAGCCACAGTCAAACAGCCACAGCCACAGCCACAGCCACAGCCAGCCACAGCCACACGCCACATACCAGCAACGCCACAGCCACAGCCACAGCCACAGCCACAGCCACATACGCGATATCTCATTGTATCGCGAAGTGGCCAATTAATATAGTGAATGATTTTAAATAAGCAATACCTGTACATATACCAGCAACATACATGTACAAAACATCATGATGTATGCACATGCTTATGCCTATAATATATCGCCAGTTGGTTGCTAGAGCTCTACAATAATTCGTTTCCGATATGTTCTCTACGGCTACAATTTGATCCATTCAAAAAATGTGAGCCACCGAAGGGCATACCCAAACCTGTCGATGTTATGTCAAAATTGAGTAAACTGTATACGTTATATCTTTAAACATTATAAGTTATTGTGATTCTACACAGGCTATATGGTGTAATAGTGATTCTACACAGGCTATATGGTGTAATATTGCCCGTCTGGAGGTATGTTCACCCGAGGCGATAGCGTATTTGTCATACCGCAGATCCTGTATTTGGCCGTATAAACATATTTCTTCTTTTTATCTTTGCGTTTTTTATTTCAGGAAGAAAAATAATCCGAGATTCGCTTTTCTACCGTCAGTTTTAATATAAAGGCGTAAATGAACTAAATATGGAGTAAGAAATCCATCGAAAACGACTTTATGACAGTTTTATTATATCGTGTAATTTAATTTATATTCCACTGCTCTATCGATCTGCTCTCCCGTTGGCGCCTCTAGAATAATGCGACTGGTTCCCAAACATTCGCTGTCATAGCTACGCCGCGGTTTCGTGCGTGGAACCCATAGTTTGTGACCTAAGTATAGCCGTGTCACGAAGACAAGCGTGTTGAGATTTGAAAAGCAATTTTCGTTATTTTGGCTAATTTTTCGCTCATATTTTGATGAGCGAAGAATCTTTATGGAAAAATAAACAATAAAGACTTGTTTTGAGTGTACAATTTGTTACTTGTATTGATCAATTCGGGGTTGTATTGTGTTTAGTGAGGAATACAATTCGCAATCTCTAGACGCTTTCAAAATGTGTCTTCATTGGACGCGAGGCGCCGGAGGGGAATCGCAATTTCTCTGTTCGACGGCCTTGGCAGTCATATAATATAAAAGACCAGGCGTGCTAGCCAATCAAAAACCGAGAAACTTATCTGCGGTATGACAAATAATAATATGGCAAGCCAAATGCACACTAATTCCCTAAACCATGGTTTGGAGCTTAAACCCTAGTTTAGGCTCCTCAAACCCTAGTTTGGGATCCCAAATGGTAGTTTTCTTAAACCCGGGTTTGGGCAATTATTGCCACCGTTTAGACTCTCAAACTATGGTTTCTGATAGCCTAAACCACGGTTTGAGGTTAAACCCCAGAGTTTAGACTGCCCAAACCCTAGAATTATTGTGCATTTGGCTTGCCATACCTGGAACCTTTTCTGACGGAGAATAATAACTCAACAAACCCCTTATGTGTGGCTGTGACTGGAAAAATGTAAATAGTGTAGATCCAGAATAGCATGTGCATCCGCACAGTCCGATCAAGATCTGCACTGTTCACTATTCCATCAATGAAATACCGGGCCGTTATGCTTCCGACAAGCAATATATATCGTTATGAGGCTACAGGAGTGTGCTGTTTGATCAGGAGCTACTCTGGTCATGAATCCCATAAGCCCCATTTTCCCCAGTCGCAATCACATACATCACGTACATGTAGCTTGACTGAACTAGTTTTGTTTTAAATTTAACCCTTTCAACACCACAGTATAGTGGACATTACTGTCGGACCAAAGATGCATTACATCTTATTGACCACCCGTTATCAGTAAACATAACTTAACCCTTTCAAGACCACAGGCCTGTATAATGAATGGTATTGGCAAAACGTGTAGATCCAGATGAGCCGGCTTGTGACGAGCCGTCTCATCAGGATCTACACTATTTGCAAGTAATTTTAACATATTTTTGAGAACAAAAACAGCCCCTTTTCATAAATGGACTAGTCTGAAAATTATTTTGTGACGATTGGATTGGTTGCAAAATTAACATCAAAATTCATTCCAATTACTTACGAGTGAAAGGGTTAATGTGTAGTATATGCAATTGTAATTCGGCAGGAAAACGTGGAACAGATTGTAGATCGACCTACCGCCGTAATACATGTCTTATATATGTCATCGGAACCTTTTCCATCGAACAATAACAACTCAACAAACCCCGGGATGGGTCATAAGCATAAAAATTGCCTTACCGCCGAAGTAGATGCCCATGACGACGCCGGCGGCGACCAGGAAGAGAAGCCCGACGATGGATGCGACGACGATGCACCGCCGACGGCTGTCGGCCCGCCGACCGCTGTCCTGACTCTCCGACTCCGACCCGAGTCGGTAGTTGTTACCGCTCTTCTGTGAGGTTAGAAAAGACCAAATGCTGCTACTATTTATCAGGTAACGGATATTGTATTGATCGAATACCTACTGACTGATGACATCATGTCGTATCAGGCATTGACCTGATATGAATTACAACGAATTGAAAACTGACGTTTCCGTGGTTGAACCTTACGTCAGTCTAATGTACGTCAGTGTAACAACGCATGTAAACACGCCGGAGTTCTTTTCAATGAATCCGTGTGATATCTCCTTATTCTGTAGAATAACACATTACCTGATAAATATAATTCCACGATAGTGCAATTTGATATCAAGTTTATCAGTCTAGGCTGGGAAACGGCAGCAATTCCGATGCCTTTACATGGGCGGATTCAGCATTTGGGGAGCATTTGGGGAGCATTTGGGGCGCATTTGGGGAACGGGGGGGGGTGTGTGGTGTTGGCTAGTTGCGAAGGTAACTCTTGCAATCTACTCCGTCCATAGCTACGGAGTAATTGCAAGAGTTACCGTTCGCAACTAGGGAGTTGTCCTATTTTCCAGCTCTTCGAAATGCACTTTCCTGTGTTTTACGGCATTTAAATTCAGACTCCAACTCCGGGGTTGCAACCCCGGACCCCCCCCCCCCCCCCTCCCTCCAGATCCGCCCCTGTTTTCCTAGCCTTGCCTGCTAAACTTGACATCAAAATAAACTAGGACGTTATTCTCTGTACATGTATAACTTCAAACAGAGACCCCCACTTATGGGCCAGTCTCTCCTACTTTCACTATTTATATCGATGCTTCGAGACCTACTTTTACATGACCTGCAACCTGTCGCCACTACATTGCATGCTGCTTCATGACAATGCAGTCGATCATTGTTACATGTCATCCTGCACTGCGGCTACTCGTTACTGCTTAATGACAACTCCATCGTGCATTATTACATTTCGCATTGCATACCTCGATTGGCTATTTGAAATTGTTACATGTCATCCTGTATCTTGGCTATACAATACTGCTTAATGACAACTCCATCTTGCATTATTACATTGCATATTGCATACCTCGATTGGCTATTTGACATTGTTACATGCCATATTCTGCCATGTGTCATTCTGCTTACTGCTTGCTGGGATGCGTATATGACTATATGAATTCCGCCGAATGACGCATGCAAGCACGCAGAATGTCAGATGCCCATGTCAGAATATGAAATTGCTGAATGAGGGATGCCAGCATCGCAGTAAGCAGTAGGCCGAATGAAACTTGGCAAAATGTGCAACGCCTTCTGTTGTCATAATGGGAACGCTTCCATTATGACGCCAAGTACAGTATACGTTTTTTCTTGTGGTCTTTTGTCACTGTGCCACCGCGGGCATAATGTATTTAAAGTGGTCGATCACCGCGGGCATAGCCTACCTGTCCCCCGCGGTCACCGCGATCCCACTGCCTGAAACAGTGATCGCGGGGGACAGGTAGGCTATGCCCGCGGTGATCGACCACTTTAAATACATTACGTCCGCGGTGGCACAGTGACAAAAGACCACAAGAAAAAACGTCTACTGTACTTATTTTGGAGCGCCACCTGGCGTCATTATGACAACAGAGGGCGTTGCACATTTTGCCTAGTTTCATTCGGCCTACTGCTTACTGCGATGCTGGCATCCCTCATTCGGCCATTTCATATTCTGACATGGGCCATTCTGCGTGCTTGCATGCGTCATTCGGCGGAATTCATATAGTCATATACGCATCCCAGCAAGCAGAATGACACATGGCAGAATATGGCATGTAACAATGTGAAATAGCCAATCGAGGTATGCAATATGCAATGTAATAATGCAAGATGGAGTTGTCATTAAGCAGTATTGTATAGCCAATATGCAGGATGACATGTAACAATGTCAAATAGCCAATCGAGGTATGCAATGTGAAATGTAATAATGCACGATGGAGTTGTCATTAAGCAGTAACGAATAGCCGCAGTGCAGGATGACATGTAACAATGGTCGACTGCATTGTCATGAAGCAGCATGCAATGTAGTGGCGGATATCCCCTTCCATAGTCATGTCCCCAATAGTGTTTAAATTATTTGGCCACTGCAACTGTGTTTACATCACGTGACAAACATGTTTTGCGTTTTCTTTTGAATGCTACAAATATACAAACACCCCAACATGTTTCTTGAGTAGAATTGGGCAGTAATGGACGATGCTTTTACAAGCAAACGGTGGCTGTGACCTCAAACATTGGCCTTTTTTATACCGCACTACTTTTGCACCCCACTTGGCGCGTCTGCACTATTTAGTGTTCTGTTACCTGTGAAGCGCCATATCCGAGGTAGGGTGCGTTGTCGTACACCTGGTGGGTGGCGCCCGCCTTGTAGGTCCGCCGCTCGCCCCGCTCCGTGTCTAGGTAATATACGCCCTGCCCGTTCACCGCCATATCGGGGCCCGCCGGCCTGCTGTACGGGTTGTAAGGGTCGTCGGCCCGGTACGAGTGGTAGCGCGGATAGTAGAGGTACTGGCCCTTGTTCAAAGGGAAGCCGTCAGTCTTGTGGAACGAGTCCAAATCATCCTGCAACACGATTGCATTGGTTGGTTAGTTGGTTAGTTGGTTGGCTGGTTTGTTTGTGTTTGTGTGTTTGTGTGTTTGTGTGTTTGTTGGTGTTCGTTCGTTCGTTCTTTGGGTGGTTGGGTGGTTGGGTGGTTGGTTTGTTGGTTTATTTGTTTGTTGGCTGGGGAGTTGATTTGTTGAAAATTCGGTCGGTCGGGAAGGGAATACCGGAGTTATAGGACACACAGCGTTACGCCGTTAGTTTGACGTATTTGACGTTATTGGCGTATTGAACAATGACACAGCCTCCAGCTCTACATGCCGGAACAGGAGGTCACTCAGGAGGTCACTTCCTTGAAGAATTTTAAACCATTTTGCTGTTGTTTGTTTTTCAGTCACTGAACGGCTAGTATTTTTACATGTGACATGATGTCATTGTTTCAAAGTGTATGATTGTTATCAGATGATACTGCAGAGATGCGGGAGATTTGATATTTCCAGCATCTCAGCAGTATCATCACACACGATTATAGATGTTGTTGGTTAACGAATATAGAATGTAGTTTACTTGTCAGCAATGTCAGGTAATTCATCATACAGAGCCAGCGACCTCGGCTTCATGTAACGTCCGAAATTGAGATGGTCGGGATGGTACTTGATACAGTGTGCGATGATCACATCTCCAGAGCTCCAGATAAGCTGCGTATTGGCGCATTTTACGCACTTATTTTAGCAGAATAAGCATTGATTATCAAAAGTGGGCCGGAGTACAAAATACCCACATCAATGTGAAAATACGCATTGATTTTCAAAATGAGTAGTGAAAATACTGTAATAAAGTTGACAATTTACTTAGTTGAGCTGCAAAAGCTGTTTGCAGCTCAAATAAGTGAATTTTTAAATTTGTTTTACATCCCATCTCCCTTAGGGAGCAAATATCGTTGAAACCAAAGATACGTACATCATTAAGATTTGATTTATTTGTGTTTAACAGCCTATCAACAGCTAAGGTCATTTAAGGTCGGGCCAACAGATTCAATCCCTCATTTAACCTGCTGCATGGGGTAGGGGGCGGCGGTAACCCCAAAATCAGAACAGAATATTTACATAGAAAAAAAGAAAATTTATCCCTGAAATTATAATAACCTGACCTCGTGCCAGATCAATACCACACCACAGTAACGTGGCCCCATATATTACTCTTATTAGAGGGAAAACCAGATTCAACTATCACATACAATAATGCCAAAGCGAGCGCTTTGAACGCTTTGCTTCAGAACGACATTGCTCGCCGAAGCACCGTCGAGCGTCCGCGAGCCGACCAGCGATATAGTTTGAATTTACGGCGAGGCGAGCCGTGAACGACGCGAATATGTCTGCACAGAATTTGGATCAAACTGTGTGATTAAGGGCACTATAAAGGTTTGTCTCCACGCAATACTGACTATTATATGCCACTCTCAGAGTGCGTAAATGAACAAGCTGTTCCGTGTTGGTTCATGATTTAGATCGGTGAATATGATTTATTATATGATAAATAAAGCTGATAGCTCAGTCTGATCAGGGCCTTCACTGCGAGCTTATAGTGTCTACATACCAACACTACACAGTTATTTATATTTGCAGCTACTATTCTGAGCATACGTTTTAATCGACATTGTAGCAGCAAAGAATATGGTGTCACATTGTTTAAGGACTCGTTCTATACCTGATCATCGTTTGATTCAATGGTAATTGCTTCGTAAATGTGATAGAATATATGTATAACATATATGTGAATATTGCCTGGTTACTGTATCCTATACGGAACATGGAGTGGCCAAGTCGGCCATCTTTGTGTTTTCCAGCCATCAATCAGTTTCACCTGTTCTGCCGCTTGACAAAGAACTTCAAATCTGAGGTAGAACTTATATAATATAGCTATAATGTAGCTAATCACATGTAGAAAAGGCAAGAGAACGGACTCCTATCCATTATATTACACCAAACTGTAAAATATGTCTGTTTTCTGGACAGGTTTGTGACAGCGTTTTTAACAACATGAACTACCATTATAGATAGCCTCATACACAGAAAATCGCACAGTGTATCATTCTTACCTGGCCAACCACACAACACATACAATATGTACCCAATACTGTACTCTGTTATTAGCTACCAAATCCAGTGACATGTAAGCAGTTACCTGAGTGTATTGTCCCTGGTGTCTACTCAGCTACTATGCGAGTAAATATGGCTTTACCTATGGGAAACGTGTACACTAACATAGGCTGTGCATCTGATTGAAAAGTTTACACATCACAATTTATGTTGAGATTGATGGGAGAAATGCCCTGATATCTCGTTTTTTGTATACAAATGTAGTTTGCTGGCATAATATTTATAGCTTGCCGTTGTCATTTATGTCTATTATGTATTGCACCAAATTTTATTTGGTTTAATGTCATATTATTTGCTGTATGTCTCAAACGCACGAAGTGGTGAAACTGTACGATGGCTTGTTCATACAAAGATGGCGGAGATGGCAACTCAATGAACTAAACCATATAGTATTCAATAACAAGACAATATTTACATGTGTTATATTCATATATCACATCACTCTTATAAAGCAATTTTCATTCGTGCGTTTGACACATACAGCAAATAATATGACAGTAAACCAAATACAATACATCATAGACAGATATGACAACGGCGTGCTATAAATATTAAGCCAGTAAACTGTACAAAAGACGAGATAAATTTTGATGTGTAAACTTTTCAATCTGATGCACAGCCTATTGTTAGTATGTACGTTACCCATATGTAAAGCCATATTTACTCGCTTAGTAGGTGAGTAGACACCAGGGAAAATACACTCATGTCACTGCTTACATGTCACTGGATTTGATAGCTAATAACAGAGTACAGTAGTGGGTATATATGGTATGTGTTGTGTTTTTTTTGCCAGGTAAAGGTTATACACTGTGCGACTTTCTGTGTATGAATCCATTTACAATGGTGGTTCATGTTAAAAACACAGGCACAAACCTGTCCATAAAACGGACATATTTTACTGTCTGGTGTAATATAATTGATAGGCTTTTCTACATGTGATTAACTACATTATATCATATGTTCTACTTCACAACTTGCGTTTTGTGTCAAACGCCATAAGAGGTAAAAGTGGCTGATGGCTTGAAGACACACAGATGGCCGAGTTGGCCACTCCATGTGCCGTATAGTATACAGTAATGGTGCAGTGTTCACAGATATGTTATACATATATTCTATCACATTTAGGAAGCACTTGTCTTTGAATCAAACGGTGATCCGGTATAGAACGGGTTCTTTCTAGCAAAAAGAAAATGTATGCAGGTATTATAACTTGACAAAACTCCAGATATAATTGTACAGTCGAACCTCCCAGAACGGTCACCTCTCTACAACAACACCCTCACTATAACATCCACTATTTTATATCCTAAATGGATGATTTCCTCTGTATCTAAAACTTAGACTGATGAGCACGAAAGTCGTCGTCTGCTGTTGCTTTGCATTCTTTCTCAATATAAACATGTTTTTACAGCATTTTAGATTCTAAAATGTTGCCAAAGCATGTTTTTGATGAGAATTATCGAAGAAAATAAATAAACAGCGGACGACAAAATTTAATACAGCATTGACCTCCCTACAACAGCCACCTCTCTACAACAGCCATTTTTGCGTCTTCCAATGGGTGGCTGTTGTAGAGAGGTTGCACTGTATGTATAAATGTTCAACCAAAAACACACATGCAGTTGAAAAATACAATATATTTAAAACTACATTATGAAAAAGTAGCATACGACCGTCTGCGGCCAGCATAGCCCCAGATCAGTCTGCGCATCCGCGCAGTCTGATCTGGGGCTATGCTATTCGCCATTCCGTCACGGAGCAGGCTGATTGCCATTATACAATGATTATGTTCTAATCCTTTCGAGTGAATATCTCTACATGTAAGAGGATGAGGATCTACAATTGTTGCAAACGCCGTACTTAATGCACCTACTATCAGCCAGCGGCTTCAACAAATACTTAACCCTTTCAACCCTAAGGACCTGGAATGGACTATGTGATATGCTAATGTTCCGACCAATCCAATGGTCACAAAATGATTTTCAGATTCGTCCATGTATGAAAAGGGGGTGTTTTTGTTCTCAAAAATATGAAAATTACTTTCAAAAAGTGCAGATCCTGATGAGACGGCTCGTTACGAGCCGGCTCATCTGGATCTGCACTTTTTGCATAAACCGATATAGCGGGATATCGGGTTCAAAGGGTTAAAGTCTCGGTAGCTATGAATATATGTTTTAACACGGACCAATTGTATGTTAAGTACTACATGTACCCAATGTTCACTCACTATTGACACATTTTATTTTCGTAACGTATATGCGTGTACACACCGAAGTCTATTTACCGATTGATCGGTGAGAATATCACAATTTGAACTAGCTGCACATGTTCCGCTTTTATCCCGTGAACACAGTGCGTATGTGCCGTGAAACACGGTGCCGTGAAACATTTTTGATATCCAGTCAATACTATTTTTTGCATTTTACAGCCATTTATAGATGTTGACGGGATAAATAGAATAGTAGGTTAGTGTCGTGAATGGGAAAACATATCTGGCGCGGCACGGAAACGGGATGTGCTCGGCAGAGCCTCGCCCATCCCGTTTCCTGAGCCTTGCCAGATTATCTTTTCCTTATTTCTGAACCAAAGTATATGTTGTGACCACTCATTTGAACCGTCTCGGCGAGACGGTTCAAATGGTGGTCACTACATATACTTCTGATGAGAAATAAAGAAATTATTGAGGTTGCCAGATATTTTTTCCAATTCACGGCACTAACCTACTATTCTCTATATATGCAATAGGTTGCAATATATCGCTACACAACAGTCAATGGTACAAATGTGGAATTACATTTCCATTTCGCGAACTAAAATGCCGCAATAATCTGCAGGGCGTTGACGCTCATTCTTTGCTATATTGTTATCTACAATGTGAGACGAAAAACATTACCATAAACTCGCCTAATAAAGTGTGTACTAGCAACAGTCTTACTCTCCGCGAAATAGAAAGTAAACAAAGAACGATTCATAACGCTTATGAAATGCAATGTGATTATAGTTGTGTACTCTGAACTTAATTTGAACTCTGATACATAAACAACATACATGGTCATACAAAACAACACCGATGTTAGCACCCATGTCATTATTTGGTACGATTGATTTGACAAAAGTTTAAAGATTAGCTGGAAAAAACTCGTTTTTGGAATAACCATTTGCATGTAGAATGAGCTATAAACAGTGTTACAGCAGCTATAGAACGCAACATGATCGGCGGAAATCCGATAGCTATGTTCATATATGAGTGACAATAGAAATATACCAGCTGTCATATTACCGCCATATATCAAATAAACCACTGTACACGGGGCAATAATGAAAACAGGTTTTATTTTTTCAGAAAATCTTGATACTCCTCTTTAAATGTACACACCCTGAGTGGGTGTGTACATTTAAAGAGGAGTATCAAGATTTACAAACTGTTATTTAGGCACAAACTGTTATTTATATCAGAGACATCATCTGAGACTTTTTCTGGCAATATAAACATTCATTCACCATTACCCCACGTATTGATTGGCATTATTATACATTTTATATCAGACGTAAAAGTCCACACTGGTATCACCGTGTTTCCTTAAATGTTAACGGACATTACGATTTATTCTCTGTATTTTTTTATTTTTTTTTGATGTGCAATGAGCATACTTTATAGTCTGTCGAAACTATTATTTTTTTCAGGTGACGTATTTAATTAGCATAAATAATTAAAAAATGTCATGCCTCATTTGCATACGAAAATGATACCACCACGCGTCACCATCAGTAAAATACATATTACTAAATGATTATATTTGTATAGCGTAATTTAGAACTGGTGGAATAGTGACACAATTATACACTTATTTAATTCCTATAAAGAACAGTTTGTGCCTACTGAGTGGGCATACACCTTTAATCCCACTGCCTGAATACAACATGTACGACTGTACACATAAAATAAATACCTCTGACACGGAATGCGACATGCAAAGGGTATGTGGGTACAAAGCGATATACAATCTAGTATGGTATTTAATATTGTATATATCCGAGTGTCGGTGTACATAGTAATGTATACTTACAGTGTATGATCAGTACAATTTCTTTAGTCTTCTGTTTACAATTATTTATTTAAAATGTGTGTATAGAGTAATCCGTAAGTGTGTAGTAAACACCGGTAAATCCTGCAGTGATGCGACTGTGGTGACAGCCGGGTATCGTCGCGGGTAGTTACACAGCTGTCAGCGTTATAGAGAATAGTAGGTTAGTGCCGTGAATCGGAAAAAATATCCGGCAAGGCTCAAGACTTTCTTTATTTCTCATCAGAAGTATATGTTGTGACCACTCATTTGAACCGTCTCGCCGAGACGGTTCAAATGAGTGGTCACAACATATACTTTGGTTCAGAAATAATGAAAATAGATAGAGAATAGTAGGTTAGTGCCGTGAATGGGAAAACATATATGGCAAGGCTTAGGAAACGGGATGGGCGAGGCTCTGCCGAGCACATCCCGTTTCATTGCTGCGCCAGATATTTTTCCCATTCACGGCACTAACCTACTATTCTATTTATCCTGTCAACGTTACAAATAGCTTTAAAATGCAAAGAAATAACCCCATCCGCATCACCAAATCGTATTGACAGGATATGAAAAATGTTTCACGGCACCGTGTTTCACGGCACATACGCACTGTGTTGACGGGATAAAAGAGAATCAACGTTTCTCAACAACCATTGGCAATGCCAACTCGCTATCAAGCAATCTGATTGTCTGAGCCTGAGCTGCTGCAGCTCAGGCTCAGACAATCATTTTGAAACACAGATTGTATTTGATTTAATGGTGTTTAACGGCCTGTCAAAAGGAGAATGTCAATGGTGACACAATTGGACATCCACCCGAAAATTTCCGAACAATTGTGACACAATTGGGATGAGAGCCGTTTTCGGTGGCTCGACGTCCCAATTGTGTATGTTTTGCCTCCCAAATGTTTATAAAAAATGACAATATGTCAGAATGAGCCAGGAGTTGGTATCATTTGCTTACCCCTTTACTACTATTTTAAGAAATTGGCATATTGCCAATATTAGCTCAGGCTCAGTCAATTAATTTGCTCGATTTCAAGCACACGGGGCAGATAGATCAAGCGTGGCAGCGATAGTAAAATGGTACACGAAATAAAAATTCGTTCCCACGAAATAACAATTCGTTCCCACGAAATAACAATTCGTTTCCACAATATAACAATTCGTTCTCACGATATAACAATTCGTTCCCTCGAATTAACAATTCGTTCCCACGATATATCGTGGGAACGAATTGTTAATTCGGGGGAATGAATTAATAAATTGAAGGAACGAATTGTTATTTCGTGGGAACGAATTATTAGTTTGTGGGAACGAATTGTTAATTCGTGGGAACGAATTAATAAATTGAGGTTACGAATTGTTATTTCGTGGGAATGAATTAATAAACAAAAATCCATGTCCCCTGCGGCGCTTCGTAGATACTAGCGGGAAGTCAGAGGAATACAAATTGCGTATTAGAGTCTAGTCTTAGGCGATTTATTTTCATGCCAATTTGTATTTATTTGCTTTTCTGTTGGTCACTATTCAATACATGTGTAACCATTTTACCATCCATGCCACGCTTTATCCACCCGTGATTACAAGCACAATAGTCAAGTATTTTGAAATACAGAAATTTACATATTGGCAAGATTAGCGCAGGCGGTGGTGTACGGCGAGGTGACGGGGTTCCGGGTGGCTGGCTGGCCGGCCGTTTACACGTGTGTGTATCCCTTCTACACCCGGGATAGTCGCTATAATTGGTGAATACGATCAGATGATTATACCTTCAAATGAATACACTAGTATAATATAGCGCATTTTTGCAATACTTATAACTGCGCAAACGGGCCTGGGAAAATGGCTGTGAAATTTTACCCATAAAGATCCGACATGGACTGTTCCATTAACTATTCTATTCAGCGGCGTATAGTTTCACTAAACTTCGTATGACTAAAATGTTCGTAAGTGCAAAATTATTATAGTCTGTAAATTGCACATTAACACTGTTTTCTTGTAAACAATTATTGGATTTACATGTATTGAGCATGGGCTGCATATGCAGCCTATGCTCAATAAATGTAAATCCATCAATTGAAATTTCCAGACGATCCTAAATTTGCACTTACGAACATTTTAGTCATAAGAAGTTTAGTGAAACGGGCCCCAGGTCTTGCCGAGGTGGGTGAGAATTGTGGATCGAGATTGGACTAGGGCGCGTATCGATTTCTACTATCAATTTCCTCGATTATGTATAAGTTCGTCCGCATGTACGAGGAGATAATCCGCGAGCTTTATACATACCAAATTTGATTACAATCCGTCAAGTAGTCTCTACTGTCTGTTACTTTTTCATCAATAACAAAAGTCACCCTCTCCAAAAAAATGTTTTTATGAAATTCCATCAAATATCGATTTAATTGCGAAAACAAAACATGGGGGAAACATTTTTTTATTTGTGGACCGATTTTCAAAATCTAACTTGTTTTCTTATTTGCATCATTTCACGAAAACGTTGTCAATGTGAAGTTTACAGACTATCATAAGTTTGCACTTACGAACATTTTAGTCGTACGAAGTCTAGTGAAACGGACCCCTGGTGAGTAGTAGTCACCAGTAGCCTATTTCATCAACCTATCAACACTTGATCAATCAGGACCAGTAGCCTATTTCATCAACCTATCAACACTTGATCAATCAGGACCAGTAGCCGATTTCATCAACATTGCAAAGTATACTTTACTAGCAAAGTATACTTTGAGGGAGTAATCATTTATTTTTCCTGAAATGCATTATTTCATATAGAACTAACAAATGCATATATTTGATGATTAAAAGTATGCAGAATTATTATACTGAATTTATTACATTATCACAGCCAAATTGGCTGTGATAATGTAATAAATTCAGTATAATAAAAATTAATAAATTTATCATAAAATTGAAAAATTCTCCCTCAAAGTATACTTTGCTACTAAAGTATACTTTGCAATGTTGTCTCCCAATCATCGCCGCGACGTCTCCCGCAATATACCCTACTGGTACCCGCCGCTCCGAATACTAGTATAGTGCCCGCCGCGTAGCAATATGTTTGTTTGTTTGTTTGTTTATTAGTGTTTAACGGCCTATCAACAGATAAGGTCATGTAAGGCCGGGCAAACGGGTTCGATCCCATTTTAACCTGCTGCATTGGGGGGAAAATCCCAAAATCAGAACGGAATATTTACATCGAGAACAAATATATTCAGCCCTGAAATTAGAATAACCTGACCTGGTGCCAGGTCCATACCACACCAAAGTCACTTGGCCCCTGCCCCTAAAATAGGATTACGAATATCGTAATACTCACATAAGGGGTATAACCAGATTCAACTGTCACATACAAAATACCAAAGACGTATGTGAGGGCCAAACCAGGTCTCCAGTTGGGATTCCGGTAAGGATGAACCCCGATCGTTAAATTACCCATCGCGTGCTCCCACCTGCCACCCACGCGTAGCAATATGTATAATACTACAGGCAGATAGCCAGCATGAGGCAGGGTGAGAGGGTGACTGCCCCCACCCCCACCCATCCATACCCACCCCACCTCCATACCCACCCCCTCTACTACGCGAGCAAGGTGTAAATGATATGAACGTGCCGAACAACCGTTTGCACTTATGGATAGTAAATTGTATCTCTTGAAACTACAATATAGATTACTGTCTAAATAGAGCAATAAGTAATATATAAAGCAAATACGTGCGAGAATGAACGCCAGTCTGGTCACGAACGTATATAATATATGAGTGGAAACTAATACCACATATATATGGGTTACTGTAGCAAGGGTGAACAAACGTCTATATCAGGGGTGGATCTGCAACCCCCCCCCCCCCCCCCCCCCCCCGTTCAGCCACGGAGTTTACATAGAAAACAGTTTACCACCAGTTGTAGTCTGAATTTAAATGCCGTGAAACACAGGAAAGTGCATTTCGAAGAGCTCAAAAATAGGACAACCCCTAGTTGCGAACGGTAATTCTAGCTAGCTACGGCCGGTACGGGAGTAGATTGCAAGAGTTACCTTCGCAACTAGACAACCCTCCCCACCCCCCGTTCCCCAAATGCTGGATCCGCCTCTGGATATATATTTGCATCGATTGTGAAATGTATTGGTATTTTGTCCATACAAGAATTCCGGAAGGCCTCGTCCAGTATTCCCGCGACTTTTCCAAGTTTATATCCCCGATAAATTCCACAAAAAGGCCATTCATTCCTTATAATTCCAGCATTTGAAATAAATTCATGAAGAAAATGTGTTTATTTTCCGTTTTCTTAAGAATTATTTTAACTGCGCCTCACGGTTACGGAAAGTAGTTCGGCATGGGAGTTTACTGGGATATAAATTTTGGACAGAGACTTGCTACGGGCCAATCAAATGTTAGGGAATTGTGTAAATAGTTTTGTGCTGGAATTATATTGAAATAAAGAAATATTAAAGTTATATCATGATGAAGAAACTTGTACAAACTTGTTGACATTGTTGACGCGGACGGCAACGACAACGACGCCAAATGCGCATCGGTCTCATTTTAGCAGAAGGCGCGACAATACCGCGTCAACAATGTCAACAAGTTTATACAAGTTTCTTCATCATGATATAACTTTAATATTTCTTACGGGACCAGATTTGGTAGTACATGTACCTCCATTGTTGCGACGCCATATGTCGCCGGTATTCGTGTCGAAAATCATATTTTTATTGTCGTATTTTCCGTAAATTACGTCGAAAGTGGACACAAAATTCAGGGCTCATGCGGAATTATTTACGATGCGTATGAGGGAGGTGTATCTGGCTTGTCGGATATCTTCAGGGTTCACGAGAGGTCATTGCGAACAAAATCTCATTGAAAACGAATATTTTCGTCCACGGGTGGAATACTCGGACCTGTGACATAAAACAAATTGCCCATTAATAAACACCACGACCCCACCCACCTAGATTTGTACTGTACATTACGTTCATAGTACAGGGTACAGTACGGATCCAGGTGGGTGGGGTAATGGAATGTTTTAATGGGTATTTTTATGTCACATGTCCGAGCTTTCCACCTGTGGTGTCGTCTGCCGTTTTTCTTTTCATTTGTTGTCCTTTTTCTCCACTGGAGACGATTATAATTCGTTGTAAAATACTTGTTTTATCAAGAAATACATGTATACGTAAAAATGGCATTAAAAACGAATATTGTCGTATATCGTTTTGCTTCATTATAGGAATGAATGGCCTTTTTGTGGAATTTATCGGGGTATAAACTTGGAAAAGTCGCGGGAATACTGGACGAAGGCCGGAAGGCCTCGTCCAGTATTCCCGCGACTTTTCCAAGTTTATATCCCCGATAAATTCCAAAACAAAATGCCATTCATTCCTTATAATTCCAGCATTTGAAATAAATTCATCAAGGAAATCTGTTTATTTTCCGTTTTCTTAAGAATTATTTTAACTGCGCCTGACGGTTACGGAAAGTAGTTCGGCATGGGAGTTTACTGGGATATAAATTTGGGACAGAGACTTGCTACGGGCCAATCAAATGCTAGGGAATTGTGTAAATATTTTTGTGCTGGAATCATTGTTGTCTTGTTTCTTAAAAAAACATGTTTTGGCATCACATAAGAATCGTCTGCACAGGAGACGATTCTCATACGCTGCAAAAATGTGTTATGTGGAGAAATGCTAAATAAGTAAAAACAGCAGACGACAAAGATGAAAGAGCTCTACTACGCTGAATTAAATGTTGTCGTCTGCTGGAAATGTTTAATTTTCATCTTTCTTGACAACAGACAGGAGCCTATTTCACCAACATTGCAAAGTATACTTATCTAGCAAAGTATACTTTGAGGGAGAAATTTTCCATTTAAGGATAAATTTATTAATTGTTATTATACTGAATTTATTACATTATCACAGCCATTTTGGCTGTGATAATGTAATCAATTCCGTATAATAATTCTGCATACTTTTAATCATCAAATATATGCAGTGGTTAGTTCTATATGAAATAATGCATTTTGGGAAAAATAAATAATTACTCCCTTAAAGTATACTTTGCTAGATAATTATACTTTGCAATGTTGATGAAATCGACTACTGGAGACGATTCTAATGAGCTGTCAAACCCGTTTTTTGTTGTCAAGAATTACGGCAAAAATGAAAAACAGCTGTCGACAATTTCCGTCTCCCGCGTAGTGGGGGTTAAAGGTACATGCCCACTCAGTAAGCCCAAAATGTTCTTTATAGCAATTAAATAAGTGTATAACTGTGTGACTATTCCAACAGTTTTAAACATTACAAGTGCCCGCTATACAGATATAATCATTTAGTAATATTTATTTTACTGATAGTGACGCGCGGTGGTATCAGGCTATTTTCATATGCAAATGAGGCATCATATTTTTTAATTATTTATACTAAATAAATGCGTCACCTGCAAAAATAATATTTTCGACAGATTATAAAGTATGATCATTGCACATCATAAAATAAATACAGAGAATAAATAGTAATGTCCGTTAACATTTTAAGGAAACACGGTTATCGCCCCTGATATCAGTGTGTAAATTTACATCTGATATAAAATGTATAATAATGCCAATCAATACGTGGGATAATGGCGCATGAATGTTTATTTTGCCAGGAAAGGTCTCAGATGATGTATCTGATGTAAAGAACATTTTGTACCTACTGAGTGGGCATGTACTTTTAATCTTTGTCAGCGTTAAACGTCGACGGAGACGAGACGAATGCAGAGTGGCAAAATACATGTATAGTACAGTGTATATTATATTGGTGAAATCAATATTATTATAGCCTGTTTCACGAAAGCTGCCCAAATTTTACGGCCATATAAACAATTCAAAAACAATATTAAATTAAAGGAAAATTTAAGAATGAGCCTTCTTTTTATTTCGTGAAATTTTGTCAAATATTGATTTTATTGCGAAAACAAAATTTCCCCATGTTAAATCCCCATAGAGTCTAGACATCTTCACGGAGTGATGTCTATGGGGATTTAACATGGGGAAATTTTTTAGAATTTCAGAAATACTGGACCGATTTTTAAAATTTAACTTTTGTTTTCTTAGTTAGATCATTTCCAAGCTATCTAGCTAGGTATCGGAGTCAATTTCCAAAAAAAATTTCCTCCCACAAGTCCTCTACCTCTTTTTCCCCTTTTAAATTCCCATAGAGAAATCAATTTTTCGTAATAAAACAATATTTGACCAAATTTCACGAAATAAAAAGAAGGCTCATTCTTAAATTTTGCTTCAATTTAATATTATCGAAAAAAATATTGTTTTTGCATTGTTTATATAGCCGTAAAATTTGGGCAGGTTTCGTGGAACAGACTATAGATACTGTTTTTTACATAATCAAAATTAACCAAGAATAGGGAAACGAAATTTACTGAGTGATTTTATATTTACTTTCGCCATAAAAACTCGTCCGAACATTTATTTTCGGGATGAGGATTTTTCTTACAAAACATAATACAATTTCCTACGTTTCAAAGGTACACTAACCTTTGAATCTCGAGATTTCCGTTTTCCCCCACTCCCGTGGTTAGGGTAACTCATCACCGAAAATATCCCAAATATCCGAAATATTCCAACTTCTGTAGGATGAAATAACTATTGAGTGGACTCGAATATATACTACAACACTCCGAAATTTAATTGCGTTTCAAACTGTATGTATATTTCCATGTGTCATCGTATCGCGTTCACGTGAGATCACACATTACCCTATACGATCTCGGTACGTATACATTCTAGTAAGAGCACCATGGACAACAATGATACAGCGTGGGCGTGATACATAGAGAATAGTAGGTTAGTGCAATGAATGGGAAAAAATATCCGGCAAGGCTCAAGAATTTCTTTATTTCTCATCAGAAGTATATGTTGTGACCACTCATTTGAACCGTCTCGCCGAGACGGTTCAAATGAGTGGTCACAACATATACTTTGGTTCAGAAATAAGGAAAATATATAGAGAATAGTAGGTTAGTGCCGTGAATGGAAAAAAATATCTGGCAAGGCTCAGGAAACGGGATGGGCGAGGCTCTGCCGAGCACATCCCGTTTCCGTGCCGTCCCGTTTCCGTGCTGTCGTTTACGTGCCGCGCCAGATATTTTTTCACGGAGTGAAGATGTCTACACTGTATGGGGATTTAACATGGGATTTTTTTTTTGAATTTTAGAAATACTGGACCGATTTTTAAAATTTAACTTTTGTTTTCTTAGTTAGATCACATCCAAGCTATATAGTCAGGTTTCGGAGTCAATTTCCAAAAAAAAAATCGTTTTTTGACTCCTCCCACACTTCCTTACCACTTTTTCCCCCATGTTAAATTCCCATAGACAAATCAATTTTTCGTAATAAAATCAATATTTGACCGAATTTCACGAAATAAAAAGAAGGCTCATTCTTAAATTTTCCTTTAATTTAATATTATCCAAAAAAATATTATTTTTTAATTGTCTATATAGCCGTAAAATTTGGGCAGCTTTCGTGAAACAGACAGTAGTGTTCTAAGCAGGATAAGCATTCAAACTAAAGTGTATTATAAAGTAATAGCTTGTAACATTTTACTTATTATATATTCTAACTAATGACGTCACTACTTTTAGCGTATGACATCACAATATTCATATTTACATATGCATATGCAGCCTATGCTCAATAAATGTAAATCCATCAATTGAAATTTGCAGACGATTCTAAATTTGCGCTTACGAACATTTTAGTCGTAGTAAGTTTAGTGAAACGGGCCCCAGATTATCAATATTGTCGCTAAAACTTGTATTCTGGTGAACACGTATAGAATGAATCCCTCATTTTACAGATCTGAACTGGCTTAGTATTTGTTTGTGCATAGCTTGAGAAAATGAAAGAGTAATTCCATTAGCAAAAGAGTTGAGGAGATACACTGTTTCACAAATGATGTTAACTTTTGGACGCAAGTTTTGTGTCTAAATCAGATTTTTCAAAAACCGGATATGTTACGTTATGTACAAAATGGGTATGCATTTTGAAACCTATGTATAAAGTAGCTAATCTATGTTTTTCATGAATATTATATAATGAAAACATGGTGAATAATTATATTTTATTCTGATATATAAACTAGAAAAAGTCGATGGCGCGCCATCGCAATATACCCACTTTTCCCAAATGTTAAGTCCGAAAGGGGGAGGTAATCCATGATGGAGGGTCGGATAAAAAATCCGAATTCACTTTGCGCATCAGCACATCAAAACGAAGCTACGAACCAAATATCAGACGCGTAGGTATTAAGGTGAAAAAGTTTTTCGACCTACGAGGAAAAATAGTGAAATTCTAAGTCCGAAAGGGGGAGATAATCCATGATGGAAGGTCCGATGAAAAATCGGAATTCACTTTGCACATCATAACGAAGGTACATATCAAATATCAGAAATGTAGGTATTAAGGTGAGAAAGTTTTTCGACTTACAGTGAAAAATAGGGAAATTCTGAGTCCGAAAGGGGGAGATAATCCATGATGGAGGGTCGGATCAAAAATCCGAATTCACTTTGCGCATCTGCACATGATAACGAAGCTACATAGCAAATATGAGGCTCGTAGGTATGAAGGTGAAAAAGTTTTTCGAGTTACAAGGAAAAAATGGGGAAATTGTGAGTCCGAAAGGGGAGATAAATCCATGATGGAGGGTCGGATCAAAAATCCAAATTCCTTTACTTTGCGCATCTACACATGATAACGAAGCTACATACCAAATATCAGGCGCGTAGGTATGAAGGTGAAAAAGTTTTTCGAGTTACGAGGGAAAAATGGGAAATTCTTGAGTCCGAAAGGGTGATAATCCATGATGGAGGGTCGGATGAAAAAATCCAAATCACTTTGCGCACTGCACATGATAACGAAGCTACATACCCAAATATCAGGCGCGTAGTATGAAGGTGAAAAGTTTTTCGAGTTACAAGAAACGGACGGACTACGGACGGACGTACGGACGTACGGACGTACGGACGGACGGACACCCGTGACGAAAACAATATACCGGTTTTTTTTACAAAAAAAGTGGGTATAATAAAATTAGATAATTCATACACTGGCACATTTTTATACTGGCACTGGCGCGTAGGGTATGAAGGTGAAAAAGTTTTTTTCGAGTTTAACGAGGGAAAAAAAATGGGAAATTCTGAGTCCGAAAGGGGGAGATAATCCATGATGGAGGGTCGGATGAAAAAATCCCAAATTCACATTGCGCATCTGCACATGATAACGAAAGCTACATACCAAATATCAGCGCGTGAAAAAGGTGAAAAATTGTTTTTTCGAGTTACGAGGAGAAAATGGGAAATTCTGAGTCCGAAAGGGGGAGATAATCCATGATGGAGGGTCGGATGAAAAATCCAAATCACTTTGCGCATCTGCACATGATAACGAAGCTACATACCAAATATCAGGCGCGTAGGTATGAAGTGAAAAAGTTTTTCGAGTTACGAGGAAAAAATTGGGAAATTCTGAGGTCCGAAAGGGGGAGATAATCCATGATGGAGGGTCGATGAAAAATCCAAATTCACTTTGCGCATCTTGCACATGATAATCGAAGCTACATACCAAATATCAGGGCGCGTAGGTATGAAGGTGAAAAAAGTTTTTCGAGTTACAAGAAACGTGACGGACGTAACGGACGGACGGACGGGACGTACGGACGTACGGACGTACGGACGTACGGACGACGGACACCCCGTGACGAAAAAACAATATACCGTTTTTTTTTTACAAAAAAAGTGGGGTATAAAATAAATTAGGATAATATCATACACTGGCACATTTATACTGGGCACTGGCGCGTTAGGTATGAAGGTGAAAAAGTAATTTCGAGTTACGAGGGAAAAATGGAAATTCGAGTCCGAAAGGGGGTTATAATCCATGATGGAGGGGTCGGATGAAAAATCCAAAGATTCACTTTGCGCATCTGCACATGATAACGAAGCTACATACCAAATATCAGCGCGTAGGTATGAAGGTGAAAAAGTTTTTCGAGTTACGAGGAGAAAATGGGAAATTCTGAGTCCGAAAGGGGGAGATAATCCATGATGGAGGTCGGATGAAAAATCCAAATTCACTTTGCGCATCTGCACATGATAACGAAGCTACATACCAAATATCAGGCGCGTAGGTATGAAGGTGAAAAAGTTTTTCGAGTTACGAGAAAAAATGGGAAATTCTGAGTCCGAAAGGGGAGATAATCCATGATGGAGGGTCGGATGAAAAATCCAAATTCACTTTTGCGCATCTGCACATGATAACGAAGCTACATACCAAATATCAGGCGCGTAGGTATGAAGGTGAAAAAGTTTTTCGAGTTACAAGAAACGTGACGGACGTACGGACGGACGTACGGGACGTACGGACGTACGACGGACGGACACCCGTGACGAAAAAATATACCGTTTTTTTTTACAAAAAAAAGTGGTATAATAAATTAGATAATATCATACACTGGCACATTATACTGGGTGGCACTGGCGCGTAGGTATGAAGGTGAAAAAGTTTTTCGAGTTACGAGGGAAAAATGGGAAATTCTGAGTCCCGAAAGGGGGAGATAATCCATGAGGGAGGGTCGATGAAAAAATCCAAATTCACTTTGCGCATCTGCACATGATAACGAAGCTACATACCAAATATCAGGCGCGTAGGTATGAAGGTGAAAATTTGTTTTTTCGAGTTACGAGGAGAAAATGGGAAATTCTGAGTCCGAAAGGGGGAGATAATCCATGATGGAGGGTCGGATGAAAATCCAAATTCACTTTTGCGCATCTGCACATGATAACGAAGCTACCTACCAAATATCAGGCGCGTAGGTATGAAGGTGAAAAAGTTTTTCGAGTTACGAGGAAAAAATGGGAATTTCTGAGTCCGAAAGGGGAGATAATCCATGATGGAGGGTCGGATGAAAAATCAAATTCACTTTGCGCATCTGCACATGATAACGAAGCTACATACCAAATATCAGGCGCGTAGGTTGAAGAAAGGTGGAAAAAAGTTTTTCGAGTTACAAGAAACGTGACGGACGTACGGACGGACGGTTACGGACGGACGGACGTACGGACGGACGGACACCCCGTGACGAAAACAATATACCCGTTTTTTTTTTACAAAAAAAGTGGGTATAATTAAATTATAATAAAATCATACACTGGCACATTTTATACTGGCAACTGGCGCGTAGTATGAAGGGTGAAAAAGTTTTTCGAGTTACGAGGGGAAAAAAAATGGGAAATTCTGAGTCCGAAAGGGGGAGATAAATCCATGATGGAGGGTCGGATGAAAAATCCAAATTCACTTTGCGCATCTGCACATGATAACGAAGCTACATACCAAATATCAGGCGCGTAGGTATGAAGGTGAAAAAGTTTTTTCGAGTTACGAGGAGGGAAAAAAGAAATTCTGAGTCCGAAAGGGGGAGATAATCCATGATGGAGGGTCGGATGAAAAATCCAAATTTCACTTTGCGCATCTGCACATGATAACGAAGCTACACATAACCAAATATCAGCGCGTAGGTATGAAGGTGAAAAAGTTTTTCGAGTTACGAGGAAAAAATGGGAATTCTGAGTCCGAAAGGGGGAGATAATCCATGATGAGGGGTCGGATGAAAAATCCAAATTCACTTTGCGCATCTGCACATGATAACGAAGCTACATCCAAATATCAGGCGCGTAGGTATGAAGGTGAAAAAGTTTTTCGAGTTACAAGAAACGTGACGGACGTACGGGACGGACGTACGGGACGTACGGACGTACGGACGGACGGACAACCCGTGACGAAAACAATATACCCGTTTTTTTTTACAAAAAAAGTGGGTCTAATAAATTAGATAATATACATACACTGGCACATTTTATACTGCACTGCGCGTAGGGTATGGTGAAAAAGTTTTTATTTCGAGTTACGAGGGAAAAATGAAATTTTTTCTGAGCTCCGAAAGGGGAGATAATCCATGATGCGGGTCGATGAAAAATCCAAATTACAAACACTTTGGCGCATCTGCACATGATCTACGAAGCTACATACAAATATCAGGCGCGTAGGTATGAAGGGTGGAAAAAGTTTTTCGAGTTACGAAAAAGAAGGAAAAGTGGGAAATTCTGAGTCCGAAAAAGGGGAGAATAATCATGATTTGGAGGGTCGTTTAAAAATCCAAATTCCAACCTTTGCGGCCAAATCCTTTGCACATGAATAACGAAGCTACAAACCAAATTATCAGGCGCTTAGGTAGAAGGTTGAAAAAGTTTTTCGAATTTACGAGGAAAAAATGGGAAATTCTGAGTCCGAAAGGGTGAGATAATCCATGATGGAGGGTCGGATGAAAAATCCAAATTCACTTTGCGCATCTGCACATGATAACGAAGCTACATACCAAATATCAGGCGCGTAGGTATGAAGGTGAAAAAGTTTTTCGAGTTACGAGGAGAAAATGGGAAATTCTGAGTCCGAAAGGGAGAATAAACCAGATGGGAAGGGAGAAAAATGCCTTATCCACTGCGCATCGCACATGATAACGAAGCTACATACCAAATATCGGCGCTAGGTCCGAAGGGTAAAAAGTTTTTCGAGTTACGAGGAAAAAAAAATTTGAAAATTCTGATCCGAAAGGGGGAGATAACCTGATTGGAGGTCGGATGAAAAATCCATTCACTTTGCGCATCAAACACATATAACGAAGCTACAAACCCAAATATCAGGCGCGTAGGTATGAAGGTGAAAAAGAATTTTCGAGTTACAAGAAACGTGACGGACGTACGGACGGTACGTACGGACGTACGGACGGACGGTTTTCACCCACCAAAACAACCCCCGTGACAATAAAACAATATACCGGTTTTTTTTTTTTACAAAAAAAGTGGGTATAAGTTTAAATTAGCCATAACCTGAGGTCATACACTGCACATACTTGGCACTGGCGCGTAGGTATGAAGGTGAAAAAGTTTTTCGAGTTACGAGGAAAAATGGGAAATTCTGAGTCCGCCGAAAGGGGGAGATAATCCCGCATGATGGAGGGTCCGGATGAAAAAGGAAAAATCTTCAAATTCACTTTGCGCATCTGCCACATGATAACGAAGCTACATACCAAATATCAGGCGCGTAGGTATGAAGGTGAAAAAGTTTTTTTTCGAGTTACGACGAGGAGAAAAATGGAAAAATCTGAGATCCGAAAGGGGGAGATAATCCATGATTTGGAGGGTCGGATGGAAAATCCAAATTCACGTTGCGCATCTGCACATGATAGACTGAAGCTACATACCAAATATCAGGCGCGTAGTATGAAGGTGAAAAAGTTTTTCGAGTTACGAGAAAAAATGGGAAATTCTGAGTCCGAAAGGGGGAGATAATCCGGGATGATGGAGGGTCGGATGGAAAAATCCAAATTCACTTTGCGCATCTGCACATGATAACGAAGCTACATACCAAATATCAGGCGCCGTAGGTATGAAGGTGAAAAAGTTTTTCGAGTTACAAGAAACGTGACGGACGTACTAACGACGTACGAACTACGGACGTACGACGACGGACACCCGTTGACGAAAACAATATACCGTATTATTTTTTTTTACAAAAAAGTTGGGGTATAAGACAATGATTCTTATTACCTACTTGTAACAGATAGGTCCCAAAGTGGGGACATATATTTTGAACAACACTGTATACAGTGGGGTCAGCGTGTAAGTGCACACACGAACGAACACGACAGGTTGGAACCAACCTGTCGTGTTCGTTCGTGTGTGCACTTACACGCTGACCCCACTGTATATCATTATCAGGATCAGAAGTGTGCTATTTCATCAGGAGCTACACTGGTCACAACTCCCATACGCCCCATTTCTCCTGTCACTCGTCACAATTGCGTATTAAAATTACACATACCGTTTACTTCATGCTTAAGCTCGGCTGTATATCTACTGCTAATCAGTTCATTTCAAATCAGATTTGAGATGATATTAATTTTGTTAAGCCTTTTCGTAGTAAGGTGCCTTTGTATATAGACATTCGTTTGTGGTTTATTTCGATATATTTTAACACACTTTTAGACAAATGAATAAAACACATAATTATTTATTTTCACGGTCACGATTAGCGGTAGCTATACAATGCGGGACGCTAGAAAGTAATAAGCCAACAGTGGTTGTCGTTGCCTCTGATTGTTTTAACCAGGATAAGCGCAGTGGCACGGTCAACTTCAATGGCTTATTGTTTTCTTGCTGATTTGCGCAGAGTCCTTTTTAGATAAAAGAAAAATCGAAAAAAATTAATTTGATGCGAGTATGGGGCTGATTCATATATCCACGTGAATCCCGTGCCACAAAACATGTCGTAGCATGGCATCGCAGTTAATACCGATCCTGTGAAATGTGTCGATTGGGGGCAACAGTTTTGTGACACCATGGGATGACTGCGTTTATCATATAACCAAGGTGCATGATCACGTGGTTTCAACAACAACAACGTCGCCCACTCCAAAGTAAGTATTCTTGGATATTTTCCTTAATATGCAACGGATTTTTATGAAATATGGCGCGGCAAACGCGTCTTCATGAGCTGCATTTGGTGGTCTAGTGAGTTTGGCACAAACTTCTGTGTTTTTTGTGAAGAATCGATTTCCGTGTTGCACTGTATCGCTACACCACAGTTAATGCAGTATGTTGCACTATATCGCTACACATTGCACTGTATCGCTACACCACAGTTAATGCAGTATGTTGCTATATATCGCTTTACACCCTTCAAGTTAATGCACTGTAGAATGTTGCAAATAATATCGCTACCACCAGTTAATGCAGTTTTGGTTGCACTATATCGCTCACACCACAGTTATGCAGTATGTGTTTGCAATATATCGTAAACCACCAAAGTTTATGCTGTTTGTTGCACTATATCGCATACGCTTCCGTTATGTTTATTATGTTGCACTTATATCGCTTACACCACAAGTTTAATGCAGTATGTTTGCACTATATAGCTACACACCAGTTAATGCAGTATGTTGCACTATATCGCTACACCTCAGTTAATTGCAGTTCGCTACACCAAAGTTAATGCAGTATGGGTTGCACTATATCGTACACCACTGTTAATGTTGTTAATTATGTTGACACCTTTAATATCGCTACCCACCAGTTAATGCAGTATGTTGCACTATATCGTTACACCACAGTTAATGCGTATGTTGCACTATATCGACCCTACATCACAGTTAATGCAGTATGTTGACTATATCGCTACGCCACAGTTATGATTATGTTGCACCTATATGCTTCACCAAAGTTAATGCTAGTATGTTTGCACTATCGCTAGTCGCTACACCAGGTTAATGCAGTTATGTTGCACTATATCGCTACACCAAAAACGTTAATGCAGTACGCTACAACCACCAGGTAATGCAAGTAGTTGCACTATATCGCTTACAACACCAGTTTAATGTAGTGTTGCATATACGCTTACAACCACAGTTAATTGCAGTATGTTGCACTATATCGCTACCCACCAGTTTTAATGCAGTTAATGTTTTGCACTAATCGCTACACCACAGTTAATGCCAGTTATGTTTGCACTATATCCCGCTACACCACAGTTAATGCAGTATGTTGAACATATCGCCTACACCACGTAGCAGTATTGGCACTATATCCCTACACCACAGTTAATTGCAGTATGTTGCACCTATTAATCGCTACCCCCAACAGTTAATGCAGTATGTTGCACTTATATCGCTACACACAGTTTAATGCAGTTTCGCTACACCACAGTTAATGCAGTATGTTGGCACTATATCGTACACCACAGTTAATGTAGTATGTTGCACTATATCGCTACACCACAGTTAATGCAGTATGTTGCACTATATCCCTACACCACAGTTAATGCAGTAAGTTGCACTATATCGCTACACCACAGTTAATGTAGTATGTTGCACTATTCGCTTCAACCACAGTTAATGCAGTATGTTGCACTATATCCCTACACCACAGTTAATGCAGTATGTTGCACTATATCGCTATACCACAGTTAAGTGAGTGAGTGAATAGGGTTTAACGTCCGCTTTTCTGACATAGAGGTACAAGCCTCAGGGAGTCTACACGCAGACGGGTCAACGGGGTCGAGTCCCGTATCCACCTGTCCGAGGGGGGTAAATCCCAACTTCAGAACTCAATATTTACAATCAAAATATATATTCAGTCCTGAAATTAGAACAACCTGATCTGGTGCCAGGCCCTCGCCACATCAGCATCATTTATCCCATCCCCTAAAAGTAATAGGATTAGCGCTAATCTTACTTTTATATATGGGGCATAGCCTGACTCAACTCTCACATACAAGAAAGCCAACAATGTACATGAGGGCCAAATCCGGTATAGTGGGTTCCGGAAAGTATGAACCCAATCGTTAAGCCAGTTTAGTCGCCTTTTACGACAAGCAATGGCTACTGCAGCACTATTCTCAGGATCAGTTGATCCCGCCCCGGTGCCTGCACGGGGCTACACCACAGTTAATGTTAGTATGTTGCACTATATCGCTACACCACAGTTAATGCAATATGTTGCCACTATATCGCTACACCACAGTTAATTGCAGTATGTTTGCCACCTTATATCCGTTCAACCACAGTTTAATGCAGTATGTTGCCACTATATCGCTACACCACCAGTTAATGCAGTATGTTGAAACAATATCGCTACCACCACAGTTAATGCAGGTATGTTGATATATCCTACACCACGTTTAATGCAGTATGTTGCACTAGATCGCTACACCACAGTTAATGCCAGTATGTTGCACTATACGTAACACAGTTAATGCAGTATCGATACACCACAGTTTAATGCAGTATGTTGATATAGCGCTACACCACAGTTAATGTAGTTATGTGCACTATATCGAACACCACAGTTACTGCAGTTATGTTGCATATATCCTACACCACAGATAATGCAGTAGTTGTTGCACTAGTAATCGTTACTCCACAGTTAATGCAGTATGTTGCACTATATCGCTACACCACAGTTAATGCAGTATCGCTACACCACAGTTAATGCAGTATGTTGCACTATATCGCTACACCACAGTTAATGTAGTATGTTGCACTATATCGCTACACCACAGTTAATGCAGTATGTTGCCACTCTCTCCCTTACACACAGTTAATGCAGTAAGTTGAACTATATCGCTACACCAGTTATGTAGTATGTTGCCACTATATCGCTACAACCACAGTTAATGCAGTATGTTGACTATATCCCTTTAACACAACAGTTATTGCAGTATGTTGCACTATATCGCTACACCACAGTTAATGTAGTATGTTGCACTATATCGCTACACCACAGTTAATGCAGTATGTTGCACTATATCCCTACACCACAGTTAATGCAGTATGTTGCACTATATCGCTACACCACAGTTAATGTAGTATGTTGCACTATATCGCTACACCACAGTTAATGCAGTATGTTGCACTATATCCCTACACCACAGTTAATGCAGAAGTTGCACTATATCGCTACACCAGTTATGTAGTATGATTGCACTATAGCGCTACACACCCAGTTAATGCTGTAATGTGCACTATACATAACACACAGTTAATGCAGTATGTTGCACTATATCGCTATACCACAGTTAAGTGAGTGAGTGAATAGGGTTTAACGTCCGCTTTTCTGACATAGAGGTACAAGCCTCAGGGAGTCTACACGCAGACGGGTCAACGGGGTCGAGTCCCGTATCCACCTGTCCGAGGGGGGTAAATCCCAACTTCAGAACTCAATATTTACAATCAAAATATATATTCAGTCCTGAAATTAGAACAACCTGATCTGGTGCCAGGCCCTCGCCACACCAGCATCATTTATCCCATCCCTTAAAAGTAATAGGATTAGCGCTAATCTTACTTTTATATATGGGGCATAGCCTGACTCAACTCTCACATACAAGAAAGCCAACAATGTACATGAGGGCCAAATCCGGTATAGTGGGTTCCGGAAAGTATGAACCCAATCGTTAAGCCAGTTTAGTCGCCTTTTACGACAAGCAATGGCTACTGCAGCACTATTCTCAGGATCAGTTGATCCCGCCCCGGTGCCTGCACGGGGCTACACCACAGTTAATGTAGTATGTTGCACTATATCGCTACACCACAGTTAATGCAGTATGTTGCACTATATCGCTACACCACAGTTAATGCAGTATGTTGCACTATATCGCTACACCACAGTTAATGCAGTATGTTGCACTATATCCCTACATCACAGTTAATGCAGTATCGCTACACCACAGTTAATGTAGTATGTTGCACTATATCGCTACACCACAGTTAATGCAGTATGTTGCACTATCGTACACCAGTTAATGCGTATGTTTGCACGATATCTACACCACAGTTAATCAGTATGTGCACTATCGCTACACAGTTAATGCAGTATGTTGCACTATATCGCTACACCACAGTTAATGCAGTATGTTGCACTATATCGCTACACCACAGTTAATGCAGTATGTTGCACTATATCGCTACACCACAGTTAATGCAGTATGTTGCACTATATCGCTACACCACAGTTAATGGCAAACATTTGTGGAATAACGTTTCCATTTCGCGCACTAAAGTATAGCAATAATCTGCAGTACGTCGACGTTCATACTTCGCTATGTTGTTATTGAGAGAAAATTCCACAATATGGGATTAAATATTACCTTACCTACACAGCAGCATGTGTCACATATGCAACTCATATGAAAATAAATCATATGTAAAACATATGAAAAACATATGAAAAACATATGAATTGCATATTAAATTCATATGAAAAGAGCCGATATTAAATTCATATGATTTGCTTATGAAGTTCATATGAATACTTTTCATATGCATTTCATATGAAAAATTTGCATATGGATTTCATATATGAAATTTGCATAAGAACTTCATATGTTACATATGCAATTCATATGAAAAAATTTCATATGAATTGCATATGAAATGCATATGAAGATTTTACATATGCATTGCATATCGGCTCAATTTATATCATTTGCATATGAAATTCATTTATCCCGTCAACACAGTGCGTATGTGCCGTGAAACACAGTGCCGTGCAACATTTTTGATATCCAGTCAATACTATTTTTGCATTTTACAGCCATTTGTAGGTGTTGACGGGATAAATAGAATAGTAGGTTAGTGCCGTGAATTGGAAAAAATATCTGGCGCGGCACGGAAACTGGATGTTCTCGGCAGAGCCTCGCCCATCCCGTTTCCTGAGCCTTGCCAGATATGTTTTCCCATTCACGGCACTAACCTACTATTCTCTATATGCCACACATTTTGTAGTGTAATAAAGTGGGTACTAGCAAAATTCTAGGTCACTCTTCACGAAGTAGAAAGTAAACAAAGAACGCTTCAAACGCAGATTTGGAAATACATTGTACTACCCCGTCCGTCATAACGCTTATGAAATGCAATTTAATGTAATGTAATTTGAGTTTACTTATTGACTCAGCACTAAGTTCTCCTCTATTAATGCCATTTCATATATCAATTATGTATTATAAATAACAAGAAATGCGTCTGTCGAACGCGGATGCCACCTGCAGCATATTTGAGAAACTGTGACAAAGTGGTTAACGGAAAAGTGTGACGGACGGACGGACTGACAGACGGACAGACGGACGGTCCAAACACTATATGCCACCCGTTTCTTCGAAACCAGGTGGCATAAAAAAATGTAGCTACAGAATCTATTCATTGAAATAATAAAAAGACATGTCACAACTTCCGAATCGGAAATTTTATCATCACTGTAATTAAATATGACAACATCGTCGTAGAAGTATAACTACGGTAAGTATTACAATTTTGAAATAGCATATCGGAATGTGTTTATCACGTGTTTTTTTTTTATACCCGACAAGAAAAGAAACTGGCGTCATGCTCTTTATGCATTTACAATGGCTGACTGTCCGTAACCGCATATGTAGAATGTTACTGTATGTGAACGTCACGCCGGGAAATGCACCTTACCGTGTCAGGCAAACTGTCGAGCCTTATAATTGAGAGACGCCAAGGGATTTTGTACCTTCGGACATCTGCGTAATTTCATGAAATACGTTTAAAAAATGTACAATATTTACCGTAAATGGCGTCAAAAGTTGACAAAATTTTCAGAGTACATGCGGAATACAACTTTTGATTTTATCTATGAAAAATATTGTACATTTTGTAAACGTATTTCAGGAAATTACGCGGATGTCCGAAGGTACAAAATCACACAGCGTGTTTCGTATGTGTATGTATATGGGTCAATTGTGATCTACTCGCCATTTTTATGGCAGTATGGCTGATTCAGGAGCATAATGGCGAGCAGTGTAACTCCAGACAAGACTGCGCAGTCTCGTCTGGGATCACGCTGGTTGAAAGTCTCGTAAGATCTATTTTGACGGCGGATATCCATATTTAAGAAACGAAATTGTCGGCCCAACCCTGTAAACCATGTAATTGCGACGAATTTGTCTCGATATATGAAGCCTGTCACGTTTAATTTTAGTGCAAACAATATAATACATTGTATACATGTACTATGTATTACACAATCGACGTTTCATTTTTGGCAACATTACCAGTCGCTTAATATATGCAGGTAGACTAACGTGTCGTATCTCTAAGTTTTGCGGTATACGGTTAAAAATACACACTTTTAGACGATTCAAGAGAATGGTACAATGGAAACTATCTTGGAACATAGCATAGGTACATGTAGTCAGCTCAGACTCATCTACAGCGAAACATATGAAGAACAAGAACGCCGCATGTCACAATAATTCCAACACAAAAATATTTACACAATTCCCTAGCATTTGATTGGTCCGTTGCAAGTCTCCGTCCAAAATTTATGTCCCAGTAAACTCCATGCCGAACTACTTTCCGTAACCGTCAGGCGCAGTTAAAATAATTCTTAAGAAAACGGAAAATAAACACATTTTCTTCATGAATTTATTTCAAATGCTGGAATTATAAGAAATGAATGGCCTTTTTGTGGAATTTATCGGGGATATAAACTTGGAAAAGTCGCGGTAATACTGGACGAGGCCTTCCGGCCTTCGTCCAGTATTCCCGCGACTTTTCCAAGTTTATACCCCGATAAATTCCACAAAAAGGCCATTCATTCCTATAATATACGCCCGTCGAGGCAAGGCCAGTCAACAAGGGGAGATCAGATACATGTAACTCATCTTGACGTGATAAACATGTAAACCAAATTTGGTTACTATCCGTCAAGTAGAACTCAACTTATTGCGTGGACAAGGATACGGAGTGCGAAAATCAATAGGCTTCTTCGTCTTGCCGTGATAAACATGTTTACCGAATTTGGTTATGATCGGTCAAGTAGAACTTGAGTTATTATAGCGTGGACAAGGACACAGAGTACGACAATTAAAAATGGCTGCCAAGGGGAGATTAGTATCGGAAATTTTTCAAAATCAATAGGCTTCTTTGTCTTGCCATGATAAACATGTATACCGAATTTGGTTTCGATCGGTGAAGTAGAACTTGAGTTATTGCGTGGACAAGGATACAGAGTGCGAAAATTAAAAATGGCCGCCAAGGGGAGATAATTCATCGGAAATTTTCCAAAATCAATAGACTTCTTTCACTTCGCGTGATAAACATGTATACCAAGTTTGGTTACAATCCGTCAAGTAGACTCTAGTTATTGCGTGGACAAGCTGTGCCCGCCACCCGCCGCCCGTCGTCCGCCCGTACAAGATGAATACATAATACGTCCCGTTTTTTCAAACGGGCGTATAAAAATAGATCTCGAGACACTCAGTGGAAAGCATATAAAATTGGCAAAGTATGAATATGCATATATACGTACACTATTTGTTATTATTAATTGATTGATTATAAAACTATTATTATTATTATTTTTTTTATCATTTTATATTATTAGCAGCAGCAGCAGCAACAGTATTATTATTATTAATTATTATTATTAGTATCATATTACGTAATAAAACGTGTCGGTTGCGCGACGCCTGTATGTGATGATTTCGCAATACGGAATCTAATTGGAGAGGTGGAAAAACACAGTTACACCGCCGCCTGCGCTAATCTTGCCAATATTTGCATCTATTTTTATTTCAAACTATTTGAATATTGTGCTTAAAAGCAAGCAGCTTTATTGACTGAGCCTGAGCTGCGATGCAGCTCAGGCTCATACAATCAAACTGATTGACTGCGAGCTGAGATCGCCAATAGACGTTGAGAAACGTTGACTTGTGGGCAACATTAACGCAGGCGACTGTGTACGACATACTATGTTTCACTTTCGGTGCGTGATAGAAAATCTCAGTGCTTTGTATAGACGAATTATTGGTATGTGCAGGCGCGGATCCAGGATTTCGGGTTAGGGGGGGGGGGCGTAACTATTTTGCAATACTTGACTATATTATCGAACGAGCTATGCTCGTTCGATAATATAGTCAAGTATTGCAAAATAGTCGTCCGAGCAGAATCTACATCGCATTTCCTGCGTTCTGGCACATTTTGGAGCAAAACTATTGACACTGTCACAGTATGTATAGACATGATTTTTGATTGAAAACGTTTACATTTTGAAACAATAAGAAAACGACCGAAAAATGCATGGAATACATGGCACTTGGCATGAAACGTGCCTTGTAACTTGTACAAAATATTTACTCGGCGAATTTTAGGTGGGGGTGGGGTGGACCCGGCGCGCGCCCCCCCCCCCCCCCCCCCACCTGAATCCGCCCATGATGTGGGCATGCATGTCACGTGTCTGTGATCAGTGGAGTGAAACATCGTGAATGTTTCCACAAACGCCAGTTATTCCCATATATTATTCCGTTGATTTGTCCACACAATATCAGTCACTACACGGTAGTCATGGTAGCTGCACGTGTACTGCTGTATAGGCAACATATTGTACTACACCACATTCAACGGTATAAGTTTGCGGAATAACATTTCCATTTCGCGCACTTAACCGTTTCAACACCAAGTAACTTAATAGGATGTTCCATACCAATGTTTCACGCTATTTCATTAATTTTGTTCATTCAAATTATCCCATTCTTCTAAAAGGGTAATCTGTACGACGTTTAAAATTATTAACAAACAGTGGAGATCCTGATGAGACGGCTCGTTACGAGCCGGCTCATCTGGATCTGCACTGTTTGCAAACATTGTCTCTATAGAGGTATGTGGTGTTGAAAGGGTTAAGTATAGCAATACTCTACATGGCGTTGACGTTCATACTTCGCTATATTGTGCTATATTGTTAGTGAGATACATTTCCACAATATGAGACAAAACTATTATCATAAACTTACCTAATAAAGTGTGCATTAGCAAAAAGTCTTAAGTCACTCTCCACGAAGTAGAAAGTAGCTTCAGAAGGAAATACTACATTGTCACAACTATCATGTAATGCAATGTAATGTATTACAATTAGAGTTAAGGTATTAGGTAATAGACAGATACACTTGACTTCGATGATAATTGCTTCATAAGAGTGATGTGATATATGAGTATAACATATGTGAATATTGTATTGTTACTGTATACTATATGGTACATTAAGTTGCCATCTCTGCCATCTTTGTATGTACAAGCCATCGTACAGTTTCACCTCTTCGTGCGTTTGACACATACAGCAAATAATATGACAGTAAACCAAATAACATTTGGTGCAATACATAATGGACAGATATGACAACTGCAAGGTATAAATATTATGCCAGTAAACTATACAAAAGACGAAATATCTGAGCATTTCTCCCATCAATCTCAAAATAAATTTCAACGTGTAAACTTTCCAATCTGATGCACAGCCAATGTTAATGTACACGTTAGCCATAGGTAAAGTAGACACCAGGGACAATACATTCAGGTAACTGCTTGCATGCCACTGGATTTGATAGCTAATAACAGTACAGTAGTGGGCATATATGGTATGTGTTGTGTGGTTTGCCAGGTAAAAGTGATACATGAAGCTATTTATAATGGTGGTTCATGGTGGCACAAACCTGTTCAGAAAACTGACATATTTTACAGTTTGGTGTAATATAATTGATATAATTGATAGGAGTCCGTTCACCTGGCTTTTCTACATGTAATTAGCTACATTATATCATATGTTCTACTTCACATGTTGATTTCTTTGTCAAATGGCAGAACAGGTGAAACTGGCTGATGTTTGGAACACACAAAGATGGCCGACTTGGCCAGCCCAGGTGCCGTATAGGATACAGTGACGAAGCAGTATTCACATATATGTTATACATATATTCCATCACATTTGCAAAGCAATTACCTTTGAATCAAACGATGGTGAGGTATATAGTTGGTCCTTAACCCTTTGAACCCGAAATCCCGCTATAGCGGTTTATGCAAAAAGTGCAGATCCAGATGAGCCGGCTCGTAACGAGCCGTCTCATCAGAATCTGCACTTTTTGCAAGTAATTTTCATATTTCTTAGAACACCCCCATTTCATACATGGACGAATCTGAAAATCATTTTGTGACCATTGGATTGGTCGGAACATTAGTCCATTCCAGTTCCTTAGGGTTGAAAGGTACTCGGAACTATATTCAGGTATGAATTGTTGAAAGGCGCGGTATGAATAGTGTCGTCTACTGTTGTACAACAGGAGACATATTGTGAGCGTAGACATGTAATAATCATATTAGTGACATATCTAAATGTTGAAATAATAAAAAATAGCCCCCACAATACACCCTGATGTGAGCGACCTTATCATAATTTACATATTATATACATAGAGCAATGAGTGGAACAAAATAAGAACGAGATGGCCAGGGCCCGCATATCGCGCTCGCTGAGGCGCACGGACGTACGGCTGCCAATGTACCGACTATATGGCGCTGTCGGCAAGCCAGCACGACAAAAAAAATCGCACACTTCGAATTAAGGTGACAACAAAATTATTACGAGACGATATTATTTTGAACAGTATAGTTCTGACATTGTTGGTGTGAGTGTGTCACATATGTTCAGGAGAATGAACTGTCCAAATAGTAGAGCAATCCTTCAAGTAATATTGAAGATATGACATGATGGAGAAACTGGGACAAACTTTTCGACGTAAAAAAATGGCTAAGTATTCCATCTACATTTAAAAGGTCATAAAGGTCAAGGTCGTGCTACTGGTGGGTGTGTCACAGCTGTCCAGGTAAAGCACGTGTCCAAGTATTGAAGGAATCCTTCAAGTAATATTGAAGATATGACATGATGGAGAAACTGGGACAAAGTTGTCGACGCAAATGTATATGGACGGACGTACGGACGGACGGACGTAATAACGGAACATCAGGAGCAAAGCAATATGACACCCTTGCTATCGCATAGGGTGCATAAAAACGTTTAACACATTTTAATGGCAAATGTAATAATATTCCTTTAACACATTCAACACCACATACCTATATACTGGAGGTTACAAACAGTGTAGATCCAGATGAGTCGGCTCGTAACGAGCCGTCTAATCAGGATCTGCACTGTTTGTGACAACATTTCTAATTTTACCGCCAATATCTGACAACAAAATGTATAATGTTTTAAATGTATGATGAACATCTCATGGTTAATGGAATAGTCTGAAATATAGCATGGAAGATTCCATCTCAGTTACTTGGTGTTGACAGGGTTATAACGAATACAAGTGCATGAGGCAACTACTAAACTAAGCAGAGCAATATACGCTCGATGCTTTGAATGACATATTGATATTTAACATATTCGTTTAACAAGAGTTGTTTGTCAAACTTATAAGCCCCGCGCCCCTTCTCAAGTGCCACAATGTGCATAGTGATCTCAAAATCAAACGTTTGAGTATCCTAGCACCAACTGTTCTTGAGTTATTGAGCTGAACTCGTTTTATTGTCCAATGTCACCCCGCGACCTTGACCTTTGACATACTGACCTCAAGTCAATAGGGATCATCTGCTGGTCAAGACTAACTTGAAAACCAATACTGGGCATCCTAGGTCATGGCGTTCTAGAGTTATAGAGCGACAACTGTTTTATTGTCTAAAGTCACCGAGATGTTGACCTTTGACACACTGTAGTCAAGTAAAATTGGTCATACACTGGTCGTTACTGACCTGCATACCGAGTTTTAGGATCATATGTCAAGATTATTTTGAGCGCAAACCAAATCTAACAGACGGACAGACGATACGCGCCATAACATGATACGCCCCTAGTGCTGTCAGAAATCAGCTGGAATAGCTCAGTGGGTAGAGCATCGGGCTCCGGATCGGGAGACCCAGATTTAGAATCCCGCCACTGGTCGATTTGGCGTGTCCTTGGACAAGAAAAGACACATTCGTGATAGCCTAGTCTTATCGGACGGGGACTTAACTAGTCGGTATCGACATGCAAGGTCATCGAGCCAGTGCCGTCGTTAAATCAAAGCATTTACATTTACCTTGTCTGTATGCGTGGCATGACTTTCAAATAACCCGGCGAATATACCTGCTCTATTCCGTTTTATTTTATTGCACTGTTATCCCCCATTTGAATGTTCATGTGACATATTCGTCTGGACAATATTTTATTAATTTTTGTTCGAGTTTTTGTAACATGTGACACATTCGTTTTTGTTGCAAGGCCAAGGGGTAGTGATGCCAAACGTAAACGTCACACATTTGTGTGCACTCGGGAACCCTCGACCCATTCCGTAAAATCGCGAATAGAGACTCGGGAGTGCCATTTTTATTTTCAGCATTGCGTCTGTGGTAATTCTAGAATGCATCCGTGTGGCCGAATCACCGGTTCATACGCCAGAACAGACCATCCGATATAAGCAAGCGGGTTCCCAGCCATAGCAACTGCGAAGCAGTAAACCGTGAACCAAATCGGACCATTTTCCCATAATTTGTTTTAAATCTTCAAACAAGATAATTTTTAAGGGCATATATTTATATAAAGTTTGATAACCACTTGATATAATCAAGTCCTATAGATTTGTCATCTTTTATCGCATGTCAACCAAATTTGGATATCTCGTAGCCTGGCCAAGTGTCTCCTATTAGGCCAAGACAAAGTATGACAATAATGTTTATGGCTCGTGTTGCAGTTGCTAATGTAACGTCATGTTTTGGATTTGCGGCCCATGCAACGTAATTTCGTACGAATAATTTTAAAATAAGGCAGAGTGAGGCGTTTCCCTGTTGTTTGCTGCTGTCTGAAATAATTTTGGGGAATAATAGCGACATCATTTAACATTTCGTATGCGACGACATATTTTAAAGTAGGCAGTAGGCCGCTTATAACATTAACTTTGTGACAAAACACGATACCGGGCAGATTTGGTAGCGTGATACCTTATAATTGTCGCCGTGTGTCTTTCTTGAGGATCGCATTACCATCTCCTGATCTACATTATTATGCAGTGAAGTGATAAAGTGATGATTTGATACTACACAGGCACTTTCGACTACTATAAAAGCAAGTATATGACCATCACATTTCCAATTAATATGGTGATGCATTTATTTTAAATTCAATACAAACCCCGGATATTTATGTCATTATATAGCTGCGTGTCTACCTCATTTATGATAAAATGAGTGGCATTAAATGTCATATCATTCGCTAAGTACTGGATAGAATTGTTCAAAATTCTCAATTTACCAAGATAATAATATACTCAACAAAACTAGAAACGTCCCTGTTTTATAGCCGGTGTAGCTCTGTCTATGTATGTACCACATGTTCAAAGTACATGTATTTTAAACCGTGGCGATGTTCAGAATACGATCGTGTAGAGTTTAGCCGATACACACGGTTTACATAGCGGCCAGTGACCGGAACGTTGATTTCCACTTTTTGCACGTGCACGCTATACTTGTCATCGATAAGGTGATTCAGTTCATGTCGTACCATTCATGCGATAGGGGCTATTCGGAAAATTAAAAAAAAAATTAATTTTTCACTGTTTTCGATATGCCACGGCTTTCCGAAAACGAGCGAAATCAGGCAATTGGGATGCTTGCGGGTGGGTGGGATGGCCGCCAGGGCGGTCGCGCCTCGGTTTGGTTGCTGTCGGAAGACGATTGATCGTCTTGCAGCTCGGTACCAGCAGACTGGGGCTGTTCACGACCGGCAGCGACCTGGTAGGCCTCGTGTAACGACGGCTAGAGCCGATCGTTACATTACGTTGACGCACTTACGTCAACGTCGATTGGCAGCCACAGTTACTGCTAGGCGATACGGTGTCTCAGGGCAGACCATTCGCAACCGGTTACGTCGTAACACCCAACCAATCGGGCACGCGCCGTACACTGGTCAGATAATGACCCAACGTCACCGTGCTGCCAGACTGTTATGGGCGCGACGTCATCTGAACTGGAGAAGGGCTGACTGGAACCGAGTTTTGTTCACCGATGAATCTCGGTTCACAGTTAGTCATGCTGACGGAAGATTACGGGTATACAGGCGTAAAAATGAAAGATTCACCGATTGTTGCATTGTTGAGAAGAACAGGTTTGGGGGAGGGAGCGTAATGGTCTGGGGTGGGATCATGGGAAACCGGAAGACAGATTTGGTTGTTGTACAGGGCGGAACATCAATGCACAACGTTATGTTGGAGATGTGCTAAATGCACATGCCTTACCATTTATCCGTCAGCATGGTCCTGGTGTGACATTGATGCACGACAATGCCCGCCCTCACGTAGCCAGGGTCACCACTCAATACTTACAGCAAAACAACGTCGACGTCATGCCATGGCCCGCGGTCGGTCTCCCCGGATCTCAATCCCATTGAGCACATATGGGATGAGCTGGGCCGCAAAGCACGAGCTAACCATCAGATTGACAATGTTCGCGATCTTACACGGGCGTTACAACGGGAATGGAGGAATTTGCCCAACGCACTGGTATTGCGTTACGTCACGTCGATGCGGCGTAGGATCATTGCATGCATTCATGCAAATGGTGGCCACACTCGGTACTAACGAGATTTACTGAATTTGCCACATTACTTATTGAAATTCCATCTCTAAACATTAAGTAACACATTTCTGAGTTTTTGTGATTTTTTATTTTGACCCCTACCGCCCTTGGCCGGTTATCTCTCGAATATTTAACAAGATATCCAAATGCAATTTATTGGCTTTGATACAGAAATGAATGAACTTGTTTTTCCATTTTGATTTTTAAAAGTAACCCTTTTGGTTTTTGATGAATCTTTCCTTAAACATGGAGGGACGTTTCTAGTTTTGCTCAGTATATAAGTTATTGTGATTCTACACAGGCTATATGGTGTAATATTGCCGTCTGGAGGTATGTTCACCCTCGGCTATCGCCTCGGGTGAACATACCTTCAGACGGGCAATATTACACCATATAGCCTGTGTAGAATCACAATAACGAATTTGTCATACCGCAGATCCGTTATTTGGCCGTATAAACATATCTCTTCTTTTGATCTTTGCGTTTTTTTTCAGGAAGAAAAATAATCCGAGATTCGATTTTCTACCGTCAGTCTTAATATAAAGGCGTAAATGAACATTTTGTTTTTTTATTAAACGAAAACAAACTAAATATGGAGTAAGAAGTCCATCGAAAACGACTTTATGACAGATTTTTATATCGTGTAATGTAATTGATATTCCACTGCTCTATCGATCTGCTCTCCCTTTGGCGCCTCTAGAAGAATGCGACTGGTTCCCAAATATTCGCTGTCATTGCTACGCCGTGCTTCGTGCGTGGAACCCATAGTTTATTTATGATCCAGTCACGAAGCCAATTCTGTTGAGATTTGAAAACACTAAACAGGACAGTTTGTAGCATTTTTCGCTCATATTTTGATGAGCGAAGAATATTTATGGAAACATAAACAATAAAGACTGGTTTTGAGTGTACAATTTGTTACTTTTATTGATCAATTCGGGGTTTTAATGTGTTTAGTGAGGAATACAATTCGCAATCGGTAGACGCTTGCAAAATGTGTCTTCATTGGACGCGAGGCGCCGGGGTGGAATCGCAATTCATGTATGTCCGACGGTCTTGGCAGGTCATATAATATATATGACCAGGCAAGCTAGCCAATCAAAAGCCGAGAAACTTATCTGCGGTATGACAAATGGTAATATCGTTGGCATACACTAGGTTGTTCATATTTAAGATTATTTAGGAATCAAAGTGCAGTGTAAGCGAAGACTTCGCTGATATGTAGCCAGTTAAATTATACGTTCACCATTTTGAATTCATAAGGACAACCGACGAAAAAGAGTAAAAATGTCAAAGAACGACAGTTAGGCTACAATGTACAGCGCCTAAAGCATTTCTAAGTCATTGATGCTGCGAGGAACTCGTGCAAGTATCCTTGCTATAAATTATAATATTTTGTCACGACACCATGGCCATAACGTCAAACATGTATTCACGTTCAATGACGTCACAAGTACGTGACGTCAATTCATGACGTCATAATATTTGTACCGAGGTACAAGGTATCGCGTCTCATATTAGTGAAAGTTTCAGTAAGTTATCATTTTCCGTTTTCTGTTCACACTTAATCACGGGTGGGAAACCACCAGACCTTCCCAATATTGTGTATGTGGAAAGCTGTCCGGTGGCAACTTCCGTGAACGTCCGGTGGCCCAAAAACTTTGTAAACAAGGTGAGTACGAGTGACATTTTTATATTTATTTCATGCACGTGGGCCCTTTCTCGAAAATCGGGCTCTGTTCTGCAGTAGATATATATGTCTTCTTTGTGTACAAAGTGATTTTGGCACGAATGTATGTAATTTGTAGAAGTTGGAACTATTCTACGATGGTAGGTCGGTCCGAGTTGCACGTGGTGTTTCATATTTGAACTAAGTTTCCCAATATATTTACGAATTTCGACACCCTGTCCGGTGTATACAACACAAGAACCCCTTAACATCGTCCTGACGAAAAACAATCACCGATTTACACGGTATTTCAGATTACGGCCATTTTTTCCATAGTGAAAGTCTGGTGGAAACGGTGAACGTCTGTGGCAATGGGATTTCACCAGTGACAGCATTTAATCGCCCTGTGTCTGTGGTTTGTTTGGGTTTAATGGCCGATCATTTACCAGGGTCATCTAAGGCCGGGTCAATGGGTTCATACTGAGCCCACTTATTATCTATGGAATAGACAACGGTGCCAAAATCAGAGCTCAAATGACGATACATTGTATTTAGAAAAGCTACATATCCAGCTATGAATTGAGAACTTGTATGATGTGTTGCCAGGCACGCGACACACCGAATCACTTAGCAACCTCCCAAGCGCAGTAAAGTTCATCTACATGTACATGGTGTACCGAGCTGACACTATCGGTACTATTCTTGCTGCTTTTAAAATAACCAATAAGCCAATACCCCAATTCAGCTCTCATGACGAGGTAACGGCCGACCCAGATAGTAAAATGTTATCTGGGGGTCAAACCAGATAAATGGTGGTAAAAGTAGGAGAAGTATCTTTATACTCCGTGGGCAGGTTGTCTGTTTGATCAGGAAACTTTACACGATCGTGAACTGGTAGACCAATGGATCAGTGCTTGTACCTAGATACGTCTTTACGGTTTCGTATGTTTCGTGCAAGCTTGCGGTGGTTTTACTCCCGTCACTCGGGCTTTCCTCCACCTGCAAACACAGGCCACGACCGGCCGCTTTGTTGGTTCCCAGCTAGCAATCTACATGGGACACATATGGGTGTGCGTGCTGGGTTTTGTGCTAGCATGATGGCCATGTGTATATAGCAAGCCCCATTGGTTTTTGGTTTGGGAATTTTTTCAATAGACCAGGTACATTTCTGGCGGGGCGTTCCGTGGACACTACCCTTCTTGTCTTGTGGCTTGAATGGGTGCGCCTCTGACAGGCGGGCAATACGGAATACATAAATATGGTAGCAAAGAAAATCGATTCTGAAATTGGTGTTCCGGCCACTCCTGCGCATTCCTTAGTTAGCACACCCCGTTTCTTCCAACACAACTGAAAACTCCTATTTATAAGGGACACGACGATATCAGTTATGTCAATATCGGTCGAAAATTGGTGAAGTCATAGGACCTGAAGCGTGCCTACCCATGTTTCGACAAAAAAAAGTCATAATTGGCACTGAATCCCATTGCCACCAGACGTTCTCCGTTTCCACCAGACTTTCACTATGGAAAAAATGGCCGTAACTATGGAATAACGTGTAAATCGGTGATTGGTTTTTGTCAGGACCGATGTTAAGATGGTTCTTGTGTTGTATACACCGGGCAGGGTGTCGAAATTCGTAAATATATTGGGAAACTTAGTTCAAATATGAAACACCACGTGCAACTCGGACAGACCTACCATCGTAGAACAGTTCCAACTTCTACAAATTACATAAATTTGTGCCAAAATCACTTTGTACACAAAGAAGAAATATATATCTACTGCAGAACAGAGCCCGATTTTCGAGAAAGGGCCCACGTGTATGAAATAAATATAAAAATGTCACTCGTACTCACCTTGTTTACAAAGTTTTTGGGCCACCGGACGTTCACGGAAGTTGCCACCGGACGGCTTTCCACATACACAATATTGGGAAGATCTGGTGGTTTCCCACCCGTGTTAATGTTAACTGACACCAGTAAACGTAAATGGGAGGGCAAAATGTGAACTTTTACGGCGACGCTAGACAATTTGAAACGTCGTTTTTCCGACGTTGTTTACCGCTTTTCATGACGTTGTCCTTAAGCCCGGTTTTCGTATGGCGCGGCCCATATATTTTTAATCAAATCAATTTTGAAATGGCGGATATTGCCTGTGAGACGCAGCTATATAACGACAGAAAGTTGCGTTAATGTTTTTGGCTAAGTCATTTGACCATGAACACAGTGGGCTGCATGGATGGACTAAATAATAAATATGGATGATGACAAATAAGTATATGAAGTTTCAAGCAAATTGGACCTGCAGAGATATACCAACAAGAGCGCTGGAGGTCACAATAAACGCCCACCGAGGCATGGTCAATGAAGCAAAAATAAAAACGTAGGTCAATGTCACATTAAGGTCAAATGGTATACATTTACGTGTATGGCACTTGCTGATCTACACCATTAGCTGACTGTTATGTGCACGAGTATGAAGTAAATTGGTTTAACACGAGATATAGTAGAAGACAAGCAGAAAGTTGCATTTTCTGAGTCACAAATGGGGCATAATTCCATATGCTTTTAGGTGGAAATGTTTCAGTTACTAACTGCGTCACTTGATGGTAATCAGGTATGCAAAGTATATGAATTAGATCAGTGGAAAATGTAGAAATAGCTCATTGTAAATGTCAAAAATAGAAATTTTGGATCTTAAAAAAGGGAATAATTATGTAAGGATTTGGGATCCAGTGAACATTTTTGTGTTACACACAGTACTGTGGTGATCGGTGGTGGTCAGGTATGCAATTGAATTGGATCAGTGGAAACAAATTTCGCTGTACAAGTCCAAAATAAAAATTTCAGAGTCGAAAAGGGGAATAATTCCATAAGGATTTGAGGTGGAGTGAACATGTTTGTGTTGATTGATTGATTTCCTCTATATTGTGGTCAGGTATGCAAAGTATGAATTGGGTCGATGAAAAAATTTAGGACTATTTCATATAAGTCAAAAATGGGGATTTCAGAGTTGAAAAAGGGGGATAATTCCATAAGGATTTGAGGTAGTGATTTGTTTGTGTTACACATTTAAGAATTTGATGGTGGTAAGCCTTAAGGTATTTAAAGTATGAATTGGATCGGTGTAAAATGTAGGACTAGTTCGCTGTACGAGCCAAAAATGGGAATTTCGTAGTCGAAAAATGGGGATAATTCCGTAATGATTTAAGTTGGAGCAAAAACAAAATCTGTTACACACTGCGCAACTTTAAATTTATAGTTAATAGTCATGTAAGGAAAGTATGAACCTCATCAGTGGAAAACCGTATGATTACTGTCTGTTTCACGAAAGCTGCCCAAATGTTACGGCTATATAAACAATTCAAAAACAAGATTTCTTTTGATAATATTAAATTAAAGGAAAATTTAAGAATGAGCCTTCTTTTTGTTTCGTGAAATTTGGTCAAATATTGATTTTATAGCGAAATTTATTTTCCCCATGTTAAATCCCCATAGACATCTTCACGGAGTGAAGATGTCTATGGGGATTTAACATGGGGAATTTTTTTTTTAATTTTAGAAATACTTGACCAATTTTCAAAATTTAACTTTTGTTTTCTTAGTTAGATAATTTCCAAGCTATCTAGCTAGGTTTCGGAGTCAATTTCCAAAAAAAATAGTTTTTTGACTCCTCCCACAAGGTCTCTACCTCTTTTCCCCCCATGTCAAATTCTCATAGAGAAATCAATTTTTCGTAATAAAACCAATATTTGACCGAATTTCACGAAATAAAAAGAAGGCTCATTCTTAATTTTTCATTTAATTTAATATTATCAAAAGAAATCTTGTTTTTGAATTGTTTATATAGCCGTAAAATTTGGGCAGCTTTCGTGAAACAGAGTATAGTTTGCGGTATGAGCCAAAAATAGGAAGATTTTAGTAAAAAAGGGGGGATAATTCTGTAAGGGTTCGAGGGGTGAGATAATGTTTTCGTTACGCACAGCGGGACTTTATAGTAGTCATGTATGGTAAGTATGAACTTGATCAGTGGAAAACTGTAGTACTAGTCCCGTACGAGCCAAAAATCCCAAAATCAGAACGGGATACATGTATTTACAGAAAAAAAATATATTCAGCCCTGAAATTAGGATAACCTGACAGGTCCTTACAACACCAGAGTCACTTAGCCCCACTCCCCAAAAGTAATAGTATTAGTACTAATCTTATTACTTTTATAATGGGTATAACCGGATTCAGCTATCACGTACTAGAAAGCCAAAACTATACCTGAGAGTCAAACCAAGGATATCGGGATTCCGGTAAGAATGCATCCCCCTGTTAAATGTACCATTCGCATGCTGCCAACCAACCGCCCAAACAAGTACATGAAGTTTCAAGTCAATCGGACATAGTGTTGCAGAAATAATGGGTAGTCCAAAACTTCCGCAAATGTTGCCAAAACGTTAACACAATCTAAGTAATTTAACCTTGAGCATGTGGGCCTCATGGGTGGGCTGTCGAATGGTTTGATTTATAGAGAAAAAATATCCGGCAAGGCTCAAGAATTTCTTTATTTCTCATCAGAAGTATATGTTGTGACCACTCATTTGAACCGTCTCGCCGAGACGGTTCAAATGAGTGGTCACAACATATACTTTGGTTCAGAAATAAGGAAAATATATAGAGAATAGTAGGTTAGTGCCGTGAATGGAAAAAAATATCTGGCAAGGCTCAGGAAACGGGATGGGCGAGGCTCTGCCGAGCACATCCCGTTTCCGTGCCGCGCCAGATATGTTTTCCCATTCACGGCACTGACCAACTATTCTATTTATCCCGTCAACACCTACAAATGGCTGTAAAATGCAAAAATAGTATTGACTGGATATCAAAAATGTTTCACGGCACCGTGTTTCACGGCACATACGCACTGTGTTGACGGGATAAAATCGTGTTTACGGCCTGAACAGCTAAGGTCATTTTTGGCCGGATTAATGGGGTTTAATCCCATAATGGCATACATGTATGTTACCTGCTGTGATGGGGGGTGGGGGGGATCCAGTCAGAACTGAATATTTACATAAAAAAATATATTTATCTACATATCATATCTGCACAGGTCAACATATTGCCACAATATTTTCAACACAGTCTACGGAAATGTAATATAATCATTTACCTGTACAAATTACCTGTAAGTGATCAGTCTGGACATTTGCACATGCTAGCATATGCACAGGTGAATGGTTCTCCCAGTCACTATTGTTCAACTGGAGAAGGCTATTGTTCTCTCTACAGGTAAGGTGTACAGAGCACACGAGAAAACGGGTCTTCATGCATTAATGTCCAGTTTGTAGAGTGCGCGAAACAAAAAAGGGAGATAACTAAAAAATTAGCTATGCAAGAGTTGTCATTCTTGTGCGCGACACAACTTCCGGTCGTGTTCTATGTATATGTGAAGTTTCATGAAAATATTCCAAAGGGTGGTCGAGTTATGCTCCGGACAGGAACTCAGTGCGTGAAAACAAAAAAAGGAGATAACTAAAAAAATAGCTATGCAAGAGTTGTCATTCTTGTGCACGACACACCTTCGGGTCGTGGTCTATGCATGTGTGAAGTTTCATGAAAATATTCCAAAGGGTGTTCGAGTTATGCTCAATCAGTGCGCGAAACAAAAAAGAGAGATAACTAAAAAATTAGCTGTGCAAGAGTTGTCATTCTTGTGCGCGACACACCTTCAGGTCGTGGTCTATGCATGTGTGAAGTTTCATGAAAATATTCCAAAGGGTGGTCGAGTTATGCTCCGGACATGACATCAGTACGCGAAACAAAAAAGGGAGATAACTCAACAATTGGCTATGCAAGAGTTGTCCTTCTTGTGCACGACACACATTCGGGTCGTGGTCTATGCATGTGTAAAGTTTCATGAAAATATTTCAAAGGGTGTTCGAGTTATGCTCCGGACAAGAAGTGTCTGCGGCGAACGCGGACGCGGACTCGGACGCGGCACGGTGTCAAACCCATAGTATCCCCCGACGAAGTCCGGGGGATACAATAACTAGGTAAAAATGTCAACCAGTTAATATCATTTCCAAACCGTGTGATTTAAACACAAACCTATACAGTTTGAAGTGTATTGGAGCAACCGGCTGAGAAAATGTACCTAATGACGCTACGACCAGCGTAAGCCATGATCAGTCTGTGCTAACCCTTTGAACCCTAAATCCCGCTATTGCGGTTTATGCAAAAAGTGCAGATCCAGATGAGCCGGCTCGTAACGAGTCGTCTCATCAGGATCTGCACTTTTTGAAAGCAATTTTAATATTTTTGAGAACAAAATATATCCCCTTTTCATAAATGGACTAGTCTGAAAACCATTTTGTGACGGTTGGGTTGGTTGCAAAATTAACATATCAAAATCCATTCCAGTTACTTAGGGGTGAAAGGGTTAAAGCTGTAATTATCTACAGCTGCACTGGCCATGCGCGTCACAAGGTCCTTATTTATTGTGAATAGTGCACTCGTTTATTATATGTAAGCGGTGACATGGAACACGATACCTCGTGCTTTCAATTTAAAATCTTATTCAGCTACAGCGTATTCACGTCATGATCTCGGGTGAGAATCTAGTACCCAGGCATACATTGTGCAATGGTCACGACTGTCAGCTGTTGTGCAATGTTCCTCGTGTAACCATATCGCCTTGAACAATTCGTAAATTGATACAAATATATAAATGTAGTACATAACTCATTTCCAAATACCTGCAACTTCAGCCGCATGCTGTGAAAATTCACCTTATGGAGTTACGACCAGCGTAACACATGGTTGGAAGTCTGATGTTACGCTAAATACCAGCAATATAAATAGAGAATAGTAGGTTAGTGCCGTGAATGGGAAAAAATATCCGGCAAGGCTCAAGACTTTCTTTATTTCTCATCAGAAGTATATATTGTGACCACTCATTTGAACCGTCTCGCCGAGACGGTTCAAATGAGTGGTCACAACATATACTTTGGTTCAGAAATAAGGAAAATATATAGAGAATAGTAGGTTAGTGCCGTGAATGGGAAAAAATATCTGGCAATGCTCAGGAAACGGGATGGGCGAGGCTCTGCCGAGCGCATCCCGTTTCCGTGCCGCGCCAGATATTTTTTCCCATTCTCGGCACTAACCTACTATTCTATTTATCCCGTCAACACCAACAAATGGCTGTAAAATACAAAAATTGTATTGACTGGATATCAAAAATGTTTCACGGCACCGTGTTTCACGGCACATACGCACTGTGTTGACTGGATAAATCATGATCCGGGACCATGGGGATAATTATATGGAAGCGTCCTGGTGCCAATATTTAAATACATTTATCTCCGAATTAGGAGATACTAACACCTAAGTAGGAGATAGTAACTCCTAATTAGGACTTATTATCTCCTAATTAGGAGTTAGGGATAAAGCTATTTTAGCATTGACACCAGGACGCTTCCATAGATAATGAACTACGTGTATGTACTTTGTGGCAAGTGTTGACCCAGTACAGATCGACGTGTGAACCAACTTGCGATACAGTCTGTATCTTACGGAGCCTCGTAGGGGAAGGGGACGTATAATTATTTTTTTTTCTTAATTCGTTCCCACGAAATAGCAATTCGTTCCCTCAATTTAACAATTCGTTCCCTAAATTTAACAATTCGCCCAAATTTAACAATTCGTTCCCACGAAATAAGAATTCGTTCCCACGTGGGAACGAATTGTTATATCGAGGAAACGAATTGTTAAATTGAGGGAACGAATTGTCATTTCGTGGGAATGAATTGTTAATGCGAGTGAACGAATTGTTATATCGTGGGAACGAATTTGTTAATTCGAGGGAACGAATTGTTAAATTGAGGGAACGAATTGTCATTTCGTGGGAACGAATTGTTAATTCGAGGGAACGAATTGTTATATCGTGGGAACGAATTGTTATATCGTGGGAACGAATTAATAAAACAAATTTATGTCCCCTGCGGGGCTCCGTACGGGACGTAGAATTATTTTTATCGTGATACCGGTACGTGTGTATGTACATACGTGTATACAATATGCTCAGAAGCTGGTGAAACTTCGCAGGACTAAAAAGTTCGTAATATAATATGTAAATTTCACATTAACAAGTTTTCTTTTAAACAATTATTGGATTTACATGTATTGAGCATAGGCTGCATATGCAGCCTATGCTCAATAAATGTAAATCCCTCAATTGAAATTTCCAGACGATCCTAAATTTGCATTTACGAATAATTTAGTCGTAAGAAGTTTAGTGAAACGGGCCCCAGATCTCGTCATACTGAATACGTCCCATTTCGATAAAGGGGTCATTCAATATACAGTATCAGGCACAAATTGTTCTCTGATAGGAATTAAAGGTACACGCCCACTCAGTAGGCACAAACTGTTCTTATAGGAATTAAATAAGTGTATAGTTATGTCACTGTTCCACCAGTTCAACTCTCACGCAGCCCCATGTATTGATTGGAATTATTATGCATTTTATATCAGACGTAAGTTTCCACACTGATATCAGGGGCGATAATCGTGTTTCCTTAAAATGTTAACGGACATTACTATTTATTCTCTGTATTTATTTTGATGTGCAATTATCATACTTTATAATCTGTCGAAAATATTATTTTTTTCAGGTAACGCATTCAATTAGTACAAATAATTAAAAAATATCATGCCTCATTTGCATATGAAAATAGCCCGATACCACCGCGAGTCACTATCAGTAAAATAAATATTACTCAATGATTACATCTGTATAGCGGGCACTTGTAATTTTTAGAACTGGTGGAATAGTCTCACAAGTATACATTTATTTAATTCATATAAAGAACAGTTTGTGCCTACTGAGTGGGCATGTACCTTTGACGCATTTTGGCTAAACAATAGTTAAATCGGCCTCCGTCTACTTGATCAACTCAATCATACAAACAAACATAAAGGGAGACATATAATGTTTATAATACAATAAACCTATTGCGGACTGTATTGGAATAAAATGTGACAAACGTACATGTATGTAAGCATTTGATACAGAGCAGTGCTCCAGATAAGCTTTGTGTCTAAAGAGTAGCGTACCCCCTGATTTCAAATTAAATGCGTACATGTAATTTTACAAATGGATTATCGATTGTATTCATTATTAAATAGGGAAACAATGATCAAGCCACATTTAAACAATCACTTATTTGAGTGAATTATTACTTACTCACTTATTTACATTGTAATATAGTTGAAAATGTAGCTCAATTGCAGCTCAACTAAGTATATTTTCAACTTTATTACAGTATTTCCACTATTCAATTTGAACATCAATGTGTATTTTCACATTGCTGTGCGTATTTTGTACTCCCACTTTTGATAATCAATGCGTATTCAGCTAAAATAAGTGCGTAAAATACGCCAATACGCACATTACATTGCTTTCACTTGCACCTAATGATGCCATGCAATTTGGATTGAGTGTAATAAAGAAACTATGATATTTCTGTACATGATGTCGAAAGTTTACGAAATTTTCATAGCAAATGTGGAAAATGTCATAAATTTTGTAAACATATTTCCCTGAGATATCGTACATCTTCTTAGGCACAGAATTAAATGGTTTCATTTGCCTGATATAACATTGTATTACCAGAGAGCTAGGAATTAGCCAATGCTCAGTGAATTACCCGATTAAAGCTGTCATCTGGTTGGTGTCTCTTTCTGGCTTACGACAGACCGTCGATGCAAGAGTCACCGCGATCCCATTATAATGGCTCACAGCATGACACCAGAAGTTCCAATTGATATTAATTATCAATCAATATTTCATAATCACGTACAGGTAACCGACGGACAAACGAAATACAGGTATAACCTGCTGTGTTTACAAATCGATTTGCGGTTCCCAATGCGCGCACGAACTCATCACGACGTGCTCTCCCAGATTCCATACGTATGGAACACCAATTTGGAACACGCATTTGCCTTAGGTGAACATAATTCCACAGTGACCTTGACATCGGGCGGTCGGACATGGGTCGTGTGCAAAACAAAGCACCCTCCATAGACACACATTGTGGCCAAATATTATAAAAATCGATGAAGCGGTTCATAAGTTATTGAAATAGTAAAGGTGTTACTAACGTATATACGTACGTACGCTATAAGAGATTTCATAAATAACTCAACATGAAGTAAACAAATAGTATGGTAGAATGATATATAAATTAGAAAAAGTCAATGGCGCGCCATCGCAATATACCCACTTTCCCCATATGCTAAGTCCAAAAGGGGGAGGTAATCCATGATGGAGGGTCGGATAAAAAATCCGAATTCACTTTGCGCATCAGCACATCAAAACGAAGCTACGAACCAAATATCAGACGCGTAGGTATTAAGGTGAAAAAGTTTTTCGAGTTACAAGGAAAAAATGGGAAATTCTGAGTCCGAAAGGGGGAGATAATCCATGATGGAGGGTCGGATGAAAAATCCGAATTCACTTTTGCGCATTGTGCACATGATAACGAAGCTACATAGCAAATATGAGGCGCGTAGGTATGAAGGTGAAAAAGTTTTTCGAGTTACAAGGAAAAAATGGGAAATTCTAAGTCGGAAAGGGGGAGGTAATCGATGATGGAGGGTCGGATCAAAAATCGGAATTCACTTTGCGCATCTGCACATGATAACGAAGGTACATACTAAATATCAGGCGCATAGGTATGAAGGTGAAAAAGTTTTTCGAGTTACAAGGAAAAAATGGGAAATTCTGAGTCTGAAAGGGGGAGATAATCCATGATGGAGGGTCGGATGAAAAATCCGAATTCACTTTGCGCATCTGCACATGATAACGAAGCTACATAGCAAATATGAGGCGCGTAGGTATGAAGGTGAAAAAGTTTTTCGAGTTACAAGGAAAAAATGGGAAATTCTGAGTCCGAAAGGGGGAGATAATCCATGATGGAGGGTCGGATCAAAAATCCGAATTCGCTTTGCGCATCTGTACATGATAACGAAGCTACATAGCAAATATGAGGCGCGTAGGTATGAAGGTGAAAAAGTTTTTCGAGTTACAAGGAAAAAATGGGAAATTCTGAGTCCGAAAGGGGGAGATAATCCATGATGGAGGGTCGGATGAAAAATCCGAATTCACTTTGCGCATCTGCACATGATAACGAAGCTACATAGCAAATATGAGGCGCGTAGGTATGAAGGTGAAAACGTTTTTCGAGTTACAAGGAATTTCTGAGTCCGAAAGGGGGAGATAATCCATGATGGAGGGTCGGATGAAAAATCCGAAATCACTTTGCGCATCTGCACATGATAACGAAGCTACATAGCAAATATGAGGCGCGTAGGTATGAAGGTGAAAAAGTTTTTCGAGTTACAAGGAAAAAATGGGAAATTCTGAGTCCGAAAGGGGGAGATAATCAATGATGGAGGGTCGGATGAAAAATCCGAATTCACTTTGCGCATCTGCACATGATAACGAAGCTACATAGCAAATATGAGGCGCGTAGGTATGAAGGTGAAAAAGTTTTTCGAGTTACAAGGAAAATATGGGAAATTCTGAGTCCGAAAGGGGGAGATAATCCATGATGGAGGGTCGGATCAAAAATCCGAATTCACTTTGCGCATCTGCACATGATAACGAAGCGACATACCAAATATCAGGCGCGTAGGTATGAAGGTGAAAAAGTTTTTCGAGTTACAAGAAACGTGACGGACGTACGGACGGACGTACGGACGTACGGCCATACGGACGAACGGACACTCGTGACGAAAACAATATACCCATTTTTTTCCCCAAAAAAGTGGGTATAATAATATATGCACTACTGTCGGTTCCACGTTTTGCTGCAGACGAATTTTTGGCTATTAAACGCATCCACTCTAAAAAAAGTATTTAAATGTAAGTATTGTACATCAATAACAAACATTCACCCCCCAATTATGTTTAGTTGATGAAATTTCATCATGATGAAGAAATGTGTACAAACAGTTCGACGTAAGAGAAATGGCTAAGTGTTTCCGCAACCATGTGAAGGTCAAAAAGGTCAATGTCTTGTTAATGGCGGCATGAGTAAGTTCCAAAGGTTCACATGTATCAAGTGTCCATATATTGAAGCAACCCGCCAAGTTATATTAAAGGTATGTCATTATGAAGAAGCTTGTACAAACGACGACTACGACGCGGACGACGCGGACGTCGACAACGATGTACAAACTGTTTTAAACATGTTAAAGTAAAAACAAAAAGCTAAGTGCTTCCGCCACAATATGAAGGTAAAAATGGGACGCGTTTCACTAAACGTCTTACGACTACAATGTTCGTAAGTGAAAACTTATGTTAGTCTGTAAATTTCACATTAACTATGTTTTCTTGTAAACAATTATTGGATTTACATTTATTGAGCATAGGCTGCATATGCAGCCTCTGCTCAATAAATGTAAATCCATCAATTGAAATTTCCAGATTATCCTAAATTTGCACTTACGAACATTTTAGTCGTACGAAGTTTAGTGAAACGGGCCCCAGGTGAAGATCATCTTAATGGTGGCATAAATGTGTTCCAAATGCTCACATGTATCAAGTGTTCAAATATAGAAGTAATGAGTCAAATAATATTAAAGTTACATGATGAAGAAACTTGTGCAAACTTTTTGACGTAAAAATGGTTTTTAAGTGTTTCCGCAAACAGGTGAAGAGACAAAAAATAAGGTCATGTTAATGGCGGCGTGAGTGTGTTCCAAATGCTTACATGTTTCAAGCGTTCTAATATTTGAAGCAAGTAATATTAAAGTTATATCATGATGATACTTGCAGGGATTCCGCTGGAGAAAATAAAAAAATCGCCACTTCAAAAAAAATAAAACAATTGAAAAAATTACAATTTTCAAAAAATAAAAAAAAATAGAAATGGACGCTTGTCGACAAGCGCATGTATATCCCCCTCCCCAGATACACAAGTAGTTTGAAAAAAGGGTGTTCGAGTTATGCTCCGGAGACAAAATCAGTGACGGAAAAAACAAAGGGAGATAACTAAAAAATTAGTGATGCAAGAGTTGTCATTCTTGCGTGAGGTTGTGGTCTTTTCCAGTGTGAAGTTTCATGAAAATATTCCAAAGGGTGTTCGAGTTATGCTCCGGACACGAAATAAGTGCACGAAACAACAAAGAGAGATAACTAAGAAATTAACGACGCAAGAGTTGTCATTCTTACGTGCGACACACCTTTGGGTCGTCTTCTATGCATGTGTGAAGTTTAATAAACTAGAAAATGTGTTCATAGAACACGGATGTCCTACATATCACTTTGATAATAAATGAGGCCAAATTCCAAGTCAAAATTTTCTTTTACCTGAGCGTTAAAGTTTTTTTAAGCATCAAGTATGTGACCTTGACCCTGGGCTTGGCGGGGGCAGGACGAATGTGGATTTGGCACAGGGCGGTAGAGGACCATTAGAGCAACGCGTATATGAAATATGAAGTTGATCCGTGAATGGAAAGAAAAATTATAAGATATTTACCTGAGCGTTAAAGTTTTTGAAGCACCAAGTATGTGACCTTGACCCTGGGATTGGCGGGGCAAGACGAACGTGGATTTGGCACAGGGCGGTAGAGGACCATTAGAGCAATGTGTATATGAAATATGAAGATGATCCATGAAAGAAAACAGAAATTATCAGATATTTACCCGAGCGTTTAAGTTTTTGATGCACTAAGTATGTGACCTTGGACACTGGGCTTGGCGGGGGCAGGAGAAAGTGGATTTGGCACAGAGCGGTAGGGACCATTATAAGCAATGTTGTATTGGTATATGAATGTGAAGTTGATGCCGATGAAAGAAAACAGAAAATTATAAGCTATTTACCCGAGCGTTAACGTTTTTGAAGCCACCAAGTTATGTAACCTTGACCATGGGTCATTGGCGGGGGGCAGGACGAACGTGGATTTGGCACAGGGCGGTAAGAGGACCCATTAAGATGCCAATGTGTATATGAAATTATGAAGCAGGATCCGTTCAAAAGAAAAACAGGGAAATTAAAATTAGATATTAACCCAGCGTTTAAAGTTTTTTGAATGCACCAAGTATGTGACCTTAGGACCCTGGGGCTTGGTGGGGTTGGGCATGGTATTGAACGTGGAATTTGGCCACAGGGGTGGCGGTAGTGAACCATCAGAGCAATGTGTACAAGAAATTATGGAAAAGTCAGATCGGTCGAATGGTATGAGAAAGTTATGAGAACATTTACACGAGTTTTGTTAAAGTTTTGTGACGGACCGGAACGGACGGACGGACGGGACGCCCGCTTTCCTACGAATGAATACTTGTTTGGGTTTTTATACTGTATAGGGAACGGACGGTTCGGACGACGGACGGACGGGTGGACGGGGACTCACGGTTCCTACGAAATGAAATATCTTGTTTGGGTTTTTACTGTAAAAAATAAAATACCTAACAAGAGTACCCAAACTACTTAATCCTAACCCTACCCAATAATGATCCCCGTCGCTTTATACAACAAGTACCCATTGTGTGTTGCGGACGGTACGGGACGGACGGACAAAGGGGTAAAACCCACTAAATGCCCCTCCACTATCGTTGGTGGGGCATAAACAATATTCCAAAGGGTGTTTGAGTTATGCTCATGGATACCAAAAAATCAGAGCAAACAACAACAACATAGGGAGATAAGTAAACAAGAATTCCGCGGAATCAGATGCCTCGCCTTGTTCCGCCTTGACCTCGAGCCTAAAGGCCCGAAAGCAATTTTCTGGCCGAACATAGGCCCGAACATTATACAATTATTGACTAGTGAGCCATAGAATATCAGATTATATTCTATGGCTCACTAGTCAATAATTGTTTTATTATTATGATAATAGTCTGTATATAGCACTTACGACCTTATGCTACTAGACAAAAATTGAAAAAGAATTTGAAAAAAAAAATGAAAAAAAAAATGAAAAATAATAATGCTTGCTACTGGAGCCCAGAATTTTTGTTTAATAGGCCTATATTTATCTACATATATCTGCACAGGTCCACATAATGCCACAATATTTTCAACACAGTTTACGGAAATGTAATATACAAAAAAAAATAATAATAATAATTCTCGCGGACCTCTGAGAATGTTTGTTAATAGTCCTATATTTATCTACATATATCTGCACAGGTCCACATACTGCCACAATATTGTCAACACAGTTTACGGAAATGTAATAATGTACCTGTATAAATTATCTGTAATAAGTTAGTGGTCAGTTAAAACATTGAAAAAGAATGGGAAAAAAAATGGAAAAAAAAATTAAATTAAAAAAAAATAAAAGAATAATGCTCCCTACTGGAGCCGAGAATGTTTTTTAATAGTCCTATATTTATCTACATATCATATATACACAGGTCCACATATTGCCACAATATTTTCAACACAGTTTACGGAAATGTAATATAATCATTTACCTGTATAAATTACCTGTAAGTGGTCAGTGGTCAGTTGCACATGCTAGCACATGCACAGGTGAATAGTCTGTATATAGCAATTACGACCTTATGCTACTAGACAAAAATTGAAAAATAATTTGAAAAAAAAAATGAAAAAATAAAAATTGAAAAAAAAAAGTTTAAAAATAATAATGCTTGCTACTGGAACACAGATTTTTTTTTTAATAGTCCTATGTTTATCTACATATATCTGCACAGGTCCACATAATACCACAATATTTTCAACACAGTTTACGGAAATGTAATATCCAATGTAGTAATTGACCTGTATAAATTACCTGTGGTCAAGACTGGACATTTGCACATGCTAGCACATGCAGCACAATGGTTCTCCCAGTCTCTATTGTTGTCTCTACAGGTAAGGTGTACAGAGCACACGAGAAAATGTGTACAGAGCAGACGAGAAAACGGGTCTTCATGCATTATTGTCCAGTTTGTAGAGTGCGCAAAACAAAAAAGGGAGATAACTAAAAAATTAGCTACGCAAGAGTTGTCATTCTTGTGCGCGACACACCTCCGGGTCGTGGTCTATGCATGTGTGAAGTTTCATGAAAATATTCCAAAGGGTGGTCGAGTTATGCTCCGGACAGGAAATCAGTGCGCGAAAACAAAAAAGGGAGATAACTAAAAAATTAGCTATGCAAGAGTTGTCATTCTTGTGCGCGACACACCTTCGGGTCGTGGTCTATGCATGTGTGAGTGAGTGAGTGAGTGAATAGGGTTTAACGTCCGCTTTTCTGACATAGAGGTACAAGCCTCAGGGAGTCTACACGCAGACGGGTCAACGGGGTCGAGTCCCGTATCCACCTGTCCAAGGGGGGTAAATCCCAACTTCAGAACTCAATATGTACAATCAAAATATATATTCAGTCCTGAAATTAGAACAACCTGATCTGGTGCCAGGCCCTCGCCACACCAGCATCATTTATCCCATCCCCTAAAAGTAATAGGATTAGCGCTAATCTTACTTTTATATATGGGGCATAGCCCGACTCAACTCTCACATACAAGCCAAAAATGTACATGAGGGCCAAATCCGGTATAGTGGGTTCCGGAAAGTATGCTATGCATGTGTGAAGTTTCATGAAAATATTCCAAAGTGTGGTGAAGTTATGCTCCGGACACGAAATCAGTGCGAGAAACAAAAAAGGGAGATAACTCAAAAATTAGCTATGCAAGAGTTGTCATTCTTGTGCGCGACACACCTTCGGGTCGTGGTCTATGCCCGTGTGAAGTTTCATGAAGATATTCCAAAGGGTGTTCGAGTTATGCTCCGGACAAGAAGTGTCTGCGGCGGACGCGGACGTGGACGCGGCGCGCTGTCAAATCCATAGTATCCCCCGACGGAGTCCGGGGAATACAACAATAACTAGAGCAGCTGAAGCTGCATCAACGGTTTGAGGCTTGATGTACTGACAAACGTACACTGGCAAAGTGATTAGAAGACATTGCCAATGACGAAAACATATGAAACTCAAATAAAATTGATGCAATTGCAATGAAATTGAAAAAATAGTTTTGTATTTTCAGAATCGCTTGACTATCCTAAGCATTTTTCATTATATAACGTTCTACGAAATGTGTACCGTTAACCCCCTAGTCCTGACATTGAAGTTGAGACGATTCTAAAGCACTCACAGCATGTCAGTTCGTATATAAAATGAAAATTGTTTATATGTTACTGTGTGATTTAACGTGACGCTGTCAAACTTCAAATGCATGTAGCTCTCTCATTTGAGCAGATAGCTAAAAACTACCAGCGGTGCGGAGATAGAGAATTTTATTGCCTTTTTAATGGAAAAAAAATATTTAGAAATCGGTTGAATAATAAAAAAGTTATGACCATTTCAAATTTAAAAACATGAAAGAATCAAACTTCAAATGCCATACAACTCTCTCATTTGGGCAGATAGCCAAAAACTACCAGCGAAGTGGAGATAGAGAATTTTGTTGGCTTTTTAATGGAAAAAAAAAAAATATTTGAAATCGGTTAGATAATAACAAAGTTATGAACATTTCAAAATTTGAAAAATTGAAGAAAAAAAACTTCAATGCATGTAGCTCTCTCATTGAGCAGATAGCTAAAAACTACCAGGATGCGGAGATAGAGAATTTTATTGCCTTTTTAAATGGAAACAAAATATTTGAAATCGGTTGAATAATAAAAAAGTTATGACCATTTCAATTTTTTTTAAAACTTCAAATGCCTACAACTCTCTCATTTGGGCAGATAGCCAAAAACTACCAGCGAACCGGAGATAGAGAATTTTGTTGGCTTTTTAATGCAAAAAAAAAAATTTGAAATCGGTTAGATAATAAAAAAGTTATGACCATTTCAAATTTTTTTGAAAAATTGAAAAAAAAACGTCCAAGTTTGAAAGACAATAGAATCAGAACTATTCAAGCCATTGCTCTGAAAAATATCATCTTCTGTGCGGATGAATGTCCCGCGTGACGCTGTCAAAAAATTATGTTGCTGAGATTACTGTACAAAGAATTGGAAACTGTTTTCAAGACCACCCGTAAAAATAAAATAAAAATCTGAAAATTGTTGATTTTTTTAATTTTTCCTCAATTTCACATGTCTATAGCTCTCTCATTGAGCAGATAGCCAAACATTGTCAGCGAAGCGAAGATAGAGAATTCTCGCAGCTTTACAATTCAAAAAGAATTTTTGAAATCGGTTGGAAAATAATGGAAGTTTATAGGAATTATATGATATATGACGTCACTTTTCCGGTTTCGTAAAAAGTGACGTCATGAAAGAATTCTGAAAATTGAGTTATTCTCGTCTCACTGTTGATGCGAATCGGTATACAAAATTTGAAGTCGATCCGACCAGCCGTTAAAATAAAATAAAATTCGGCCTGTTTCGGCTTTCATCGGTATAATTATCACGGCAGAATAAAAAAAAACAAAAAAAAAAAAAAAAAAAAAAAAAAAAAAAAAAAAAAAAAAAAAAAAACAAGGAATACAATAGGTTTTCGGCGAAGCTGAAAGCCGCCTCAAACCTAATAATTGCGAAAGTGGCTATCGCCAGCGGAATCCGTGCACTTGTACAAACGTACATTTCCAATGGAAATGATTCTAAAATGCTGTCAAAACATGTTTTTATTGAGAAAGAATGCAAAATCAACATCAAACGACAATGTTCATGCCCAGCAGTGTAAGGGTTAGATATAGAGGAAACCATCCATTTGGGATATAAAATAGCGGCTGTTACAGAGAGGTGGCTGTTGTAGAGAGGTGGCCGTTCGGGGAGGTTCGACTGTAGTAAGACGTCCGTTTAGTCGAGATTATCTCAGCTACACGTAGTTCTACATGTATAACTGCGGGTGCGCAGGCTGACCTGACGATGGAGACCGCCTGTCATTTTGTCAGGCGAAACGCATGGATATTCTATGGTGTGTTTGTGATATCTTAGTTACATGTACGTCGCATTCGAACTGCATTTGGGACATTTACATATATATTAAATGTTTTCAATAGAACAGCGCTCCAGATAAGGAATTAGTAATTGAGTAGTGTCACTCCATTATTTCTGAAGCAATTGGGTATTTCAAAATGTTAATTGTGTAAAATAGAATCACACGACAGTTTATACATCAGCATACCGCACTTATTGAATAGTTTGCTTCTAAATGAAAACACATCTTGGTATTTAATTAGAATTAGTGAAATACCAAGACGTGTTTTCATGGAAAAATAAGAAAATATGCTATATTTGTGGTCTGTTTGACCACAAATTTTTCACTACTTCTGATTTCAATTGGGTTTTTGGCAATTTTAATTGGGTATCTGTAGCCGATTTCATCAACATTGCAAAGTATACTTTAGTAGCAAAAAGTATTTGTTTGTTTGTTTATTGGTGTTTAACGGCCTATCAACAGCTAAGGTCATGTAAGGCCGGGCAAACGGGTTCGGTCCCGTTTTAATAACCTGCTGCATTGGGGGGGGGGGGGGGGGGGGTGGGGGGGGGGGGGGGGGGGGGGGGGGGGGGGGGGGGGATTCCTCATTCCAAAATCAGAACTGAATATTTACATCGAGAAACAATATATTCAGCCCTGAAATTAGAATAACCTGACCTGGTGGCAGGTCCATACCACACCAAGTCACTTGGCCCCTTCCCCTAAAATAGGATTACGAATTATCGTAAAACTCACATAAGGGGTATAACCAGATTCAACTGTCACATACAAAATGCCAAAGACGTATGCGAGGGTCAAACCAGGTCTCCAGTCGGGATTCCGGTAAGGATGAACCCCGATCTTTAAATTACCCATCGCTTGCACCCACCTTCCACCCACTAGTAGCAAAGTATACTTTGAGGGAGAAATTTTCAATTTTATGATAAATTTATTAATTTTTTATTATACTGAATTTATTACATTATCACAGCCAATTTGGCTGTGATAATGTAATAAATTCAGTATAATAATTCTGCATACTTTTAATCATGAAATACACGCAGTATGGGATGTGGACATACTACAATGTGTATACACTATATACGTACTACAATGTGTGCCGCCAATGACACAAATACACGGTGTACATATAACGGTATCGGTCACGGATTAAATGAGACACGCCATGTGATTTTTTAGCTTCTGATATCTGTGTAATTCCATTAAATAGGTTTACAAAATTTACAATATTTTTCATAAATAAAGTCAAAAGTTGAAAAAATATAATTCATCAACTGTTGACGCCATTTACGGAAAATATTGTAAATTTTGTAAACGTATTTAATGAAATTACGCAGATAAACAAAATCACAGAGCGTGTCTCAAATTACAACCATACCGTACAGCTGTCAAACATATATAAACATTGACGATCGAATATACAACCATGTCACCACAGATGTGACCACATCAGGTCATGACATACCTTACGTCCTAACCATGGTCAATTACATACACGTGACGAGATATTACACGAGAAAACTCACCGGATCCTGAGATCTGTCTGTAGATTTATACATTTACACTCCTGTGTGGCATAACACATATGTGGCCCACGTGTCGAGGTTTCTCGTCTACCCGATATTGGATTTCCACGCATAGCTGGTCGTCAATTGGTCCCAGCTGATTGGACTGTTTAATGGTTACCAACCCGGGTACGGCGCGATATCATTTACCAGTGACCGCAGGGCCACATCGAGGAACGTGCATGTATTGTTGTGTGTATGTGGCTAAGATTGAAGACATCGGGTTTATGAGACGTGTGACCAGTGTAGATCCTATTCTACGCAGCTCCGCAGGGGACGTATATAGAGAATAGTAGGTTAGTGCCGTGAATGGGAAAAAATATCCGGCAAGGCTCAATACTTTCTTTATTTCTCATCAGAAGTATATGTTGCACCTCATTTGAACCGCGCCAGCGGTTCAAATGAGTGGTCACAAATATACTTTGGTTCAGAAATAAGGAAATAGATAGATAGTAGGTTTAGTGCCGTGAATGGGAAAAAATATCCGGCAAGGCTCAATACTTTCTGTATTTTCATCAGAAGTATATGTTGTGACCACTCATTTGAACCGTCTCGCCGAGACGGTTCAAATGAGTGGTCACAACATATACTTTGGTTCAGAAATAAGGAAAATAGATAGAGAATAGTAGGTTAGTGCCGTGAATGGGAAAAAATATCCGGCAAGGCTCAAGAATTTCTGTATTTCTCATCAGAAGTATATGTTGTGACCACTCATTTGAACCGTCTCGCCGATTCAAATGAGTGGTCACAACATATACTTTGGTTCAGAAATAAGGAAAATAGATAGAGAATAGTAGGTTAGTGCCGTGAATGGGAAAAAATATATGGCAAGGCTCAGGAAACGGGATGGGCGAGGCTCTGCCGAGCACATCCCGTTTCCGTGCCGCGCCAGATATTTTTTACCATTCACAGCACTAACCTACTATTCTATTTATCCCGTCAACACCTACAAATGGCTGTAAAATGCAAAAATTGTATTGACTGGGTATCAAAAATGTTTCACGGCACCGTGTTTCACGGCACATACGCACTGTGTTGACGGGATAAAATTCTTTTTTTTATTAATTAGTTCCCACGAAATAACAATTCGTTCCCTCAATTTAACAATTCGGTCCCACGAAATAACAATTCGTTCCCACGGGAACGAATTGTTAAGTGGTGGGAACGAATTGTTATATCGTGGGAACGAATTGTTATTCGAGGGAACGAATTTTTATATTGAGGGAACGAATTGTTAATTCGAGGGAACTAATTGTTATATCGTGGGAACGAATTGTTTATTCGAGGAAACGAATTGTTAAATTGAGGAAACGAATTGTTATTTCGTGGGAACGAATTAATAAAAAATCCATGTCCACTGCGGCGCCCCGTACTATTCAAATAGTACACTCATGTAGCCTGATAACGATCTATATTGCTTGTTAGAAACATACTGGGTGTTTCATTGATACAATGGCGAACAGTGCTGATCTGGGGCCCGTTTCACTAAACTTCGTAGCACTAAAATGTTCGTAAGTGCAAATTTAGGATCGGCTGGAAACTTCAATTGATGGATTTACATTTATTGAGCATAGGCTGCATATGCAGCCTATGCTCAATAAATGTAAATCCAATAATTATTTACAAGAAAACTTAATGTGAAATTTAAAGACTATAATAATTTTGCACTTACGAACATTTTAGTCGTAAGATGTTTAGTGAAACGGGCCCGTGGATCTACACTGGCCGCAAACCCCATAAGCCCAATTTCCAGGCACAGTCACATATGAGACACGCCATGGGATTTTGTACCTTCGGACATCTGCGTCATTTCATGAAATACGTTTACAAAACTTACAATATTTTTCATAAATAAAGTCAAAGTTGACACAATTTTCAGAGTAATTCCGCATGTACTCTGAACATTTTGTCAACTTTTAATGCCATTTACGGAAAATATTGTACATTTGGTAAACGTATTTCATGAAATTACGCAGATGTCCGAAGGTACAAAATCCCATGGCGTGTCTCATATATGAGTGACTATGTATTATGATATATATTAAACTCGGTCACTGATATCATAAGAAACGAGGCTGTGTCAAAATAAATCAATTTGTTTAGGTCGTTCACCGGATTTCATAAGAAACGACGCTAAGCCGAGTTTGTTATGAAATTAGACAACGAATAACCATAAAGTCTTGTGCGATTGATGCTGTCATATGATATGTATTAACCCTTTGAACCCGAAAGCCCGCTATACCGGTTTATGCAGACAGTGCAGTTCCAGATGAGCCGGCTCGTAACGAGCCGTCTCATCAGGATCTGCACTTTTTGAAAGTAATTTTCATATTTGTGAGAACAAAAAAATACCCCCTTTTCAAAAATGGACTAGTCCGAAAACGTGATGACTTAATACGATATTTATTAAACACGTTTACTGGCTTCATAAGAACCTCTGCTATTCATGTACACATATACGTGCATATTGATAAGGATCTACACACTCCGTGCAGTGACGAACAATACAGGCCCTCATCAGACTGCGCGGATGCACAGGTTGGTCTGGGCCTACACCGGGTCACAAATGCCATTGGTCCCATTTGTCCAGTCACCATCCGTCATTGGTGCAGGCAAAACAATTTTGTTAACAGAACCTTCGCCTCGACATTGTTGCCCATTTTTTTCGAGCGAGGCGCACTTTAGCCCGAATTTTCTGTCTATACAGACAGACGTTTTTGGTTAGGCGCACTTGTGATGTCCTCATTACAATAGCAAGGTGCATGATCACGTGATTACAACAACAACAACAACAACGGCTGAACGTGTTGAAAGCTCGCCCACTCCAAAGTCAGTATTATTTGACATTTTTCTTAATATGCAACATATTTTGATGAAATATGGCGCAGCAAACGCATCTTCATGAGCTACATTTGGTGGTCCATACAGTTCGGCACAGACTTATGTCGTTTTTGCGAAGAATGGAGACACGGAAATCGATACTTCGCAAAAACGACAAAAGTTTGGGCCAAAATACAGAGACCACTAAATGTAGCTTAACAATACGCGTTTGATGCGCCAAATTTCATAAAAATCCGTTACGCAATAAGGACAATATTAAAGAATATATACTTTGAATCGGATGGATTCTGGAAGTTTCAGTACTTGTTGTTGTTGTTGTTGTTGTAACCACGTGATCATACACCTTGAATAGGGGCCAATGGACATTATTGTCGGACCAAAGATGCGTTAAATCTTATTGACCACCCGTTATCAGTAAACATAACTTAACCCTTTCAACACCACAGGTCTGTATAATGGTATTGGCAAAGAGTGTAGATCCAGACGAGCCGGCTCGTGACGAGCCGTCTCATCAGGATCTGCACTTTTTGCAAGTAATTTTCATATTTTTGAGAGCAAAGACACCCCCTTTTAATAGATGGACTAGTCTGTAAAATCATTTTGTGACGATTGGATTGGTTACAAAATCAACATATCAAAATCCATTCCAGTATTTAGGGGTGAAAGAGTTAAGTTCGAACCGTATGTTCGAAAAAGCGGCATTGAGAGGTGCGCTCTTTTTCGAATATATGCGTCCGGCTTCAGCTATGCGTATTGAAGACAGGTGGTCAAATCCCGTTTAAGGTAGTTGTACCCTTCTTGTGGCCCATGTAAAGTCTATGGAAATCTAATAAAAAACATACTACAATAGCAGATTACACCAATAATGTAATCTGTAAGTCTTTATGCAGGTACTCGGGACTACCAATAAAAATGCACATACACCGGTAATATGCAAATAATAGACCAATTTTGATGCAGCACGTGTATATTTATACACACAGGTGGTGTGTATAAGCCAAATTGTACACATAAAGCACCAACATGTGATTATTATGTTCTAAAAATAGCATATGGTGTGATTTCCCTGCTGGTATCATCTGCATACCGACTTATTGAACACATATAAGTTATTGTGATTCTACACAGGCTATACATTGCCCGTCTGGAGGTATGTTCACCCGAGGCGATATCGCCTCGGGTGAACATACCTCCAGACGGGCAATATTACACCATATAGCCTGTGTAGAATCACAATTATATAACGTATTTGTTATACCGCAGATCCGTTATATGGCCATATAAACATATCTCTTCTTTTGATCTTTGCGTTTTTTCAGGAAGAAAAATAATCCGAGATTCGATTTTCTACCGTCAGTCTTAAAGCCCCTATACTGCTCAAGTTGCCGAATTTGGCCTCCTATTGGGTTTTCCCACACATAAATCCAACAGGTTTCTATTTACACACACTTTGAAACTGTTTGCAGTCATTTTGGTACAAAAATGAGTTTGTAGTCGATGAAAATATCAATATTTGTTGATAAACAAACAGCAGGTGCGTGTTTCAAAGCCCGATCGATTTTCCGATAGATGCTCGGTCAACTCCTCAACTCACAGATTCGCGGCCGATGAATTCCGATAGCCGGAGTTTATCGACTCGCTTCCGAGCCGAAGTGGTTGGGTTACGGAAATGAAATTGTCAATATTGACATTTTGCACTGAGTGGTACACAAAACAAGTTTTTGTTGTCTTCACATTGCGATTAAGATGTAAATCTCAAGACTTGAGATGTATCTATTAGGCAGTATATGTTAGTTTTGTGTACTAAATCGGTTGCCAAACATGTTTTTGTGTTTGAACAAATCGGAAAATTGTAATACTGAGCCGTTCAGGGCCTTTAATATAAAGGCGTAAATGAACATTTTGTTTTTTTATTAAACACTAAGCACAATAAAACCCCGAATAGATCAATAAAAGTAACAAATTGTACACTCAAAACCAGTCTTTATTGTTTATGTTTCCATAAATATTCTTCGCTCATCAAAATATGAGCGAAAAATGCCACAAACTGTCCCGTTTAGTGTTTTCAAATCTCAACACAATTGGCTTCGTGACACGGCTATATTTAGGTCACAAACTATGGGTTCCACGCACGAAATGCGTCGTAGCAATGACAGCGAATGTTTGGGAACCAGTCGCATTCTTGTAAGGGAGAGCAGATCGATAGAGCAGTGGAATATAAATTAAATTACACGATATAAAAAAACTGTCATAAAGTCGTTTTCGATAGGATTTCTTACTCCATATTTAGTTTGTTTTCGTTTAATAAAAAATCAAAATGTTCATTTACGCCTTTATATTAAGACTGACGGTAGAAAATCGAATCTCGGATTATTTTTATTTCTGAAAAAACGCAAAGATCAAAATAAGAGATACGGCCAAATAAATGATCTGCGGTATGACAAATACGTTATTGTGATTCTACACAGGCTATATGGTGTAATATTGTCCGTCTGATGGTATGTTCACGTACCTCCAGACGGGCAATATTACACCATGTAGCCTTTGTAGAATCACAATAACTTATAATGTGGTTTATTTGCTGTATGTATATGGAACGCTTTTACTGCCTCGTCATACTTCCAGCGGTGATTATATACACACACATTTATATTATTTGCCGATTTTGTGTTATTAGTTGCTAACGTCTTCATATTGTGCACGAACGTCTTTGTATTGTGTACGAACGTATTTATATCATATACACGCACATTTATATTATTTGCCTACTTTGTGTTATTATTTGCTAACGTCTTTATATGGTGTACGAACGTCTTTATATTATATACACACACCTCTATATTATTTTCTCACATTGTGTTATTATTTGCTAACGTCTTTATATGGTGTACGAACGTCTTTATATTATATGCACACACCTTTATATTATTTGCTCACATTGTGTTATTATTTGCTAACGTCTTTGTATTATGTACCAACGTCTTTGTATTGTGTACGAACGTCTTTATATTATATAGCCTATACACACCTTTATATTATTTGCCTACTTTGTGTTATTATTTGCTAACGTCTTTATAGTGTGTACAAAAGTATTTATATTATATACATACACCTTTATTTTATTTGCTCATATTGTGTTATTATTTGCTAACGTCTATATATTGTGTACGAACTACGAACGTCTTTGTATTGTTTACGAACGTCATTATATTATATAGTAATATGGTTAGTGCCGTCGAATATAAAATATATTCGGTTGAGCCTTAGACAGCTTTCTTGGGACGGCACTAATCATATATTTAATTTTTATCCCGTCAACGCAGTGCCTATGTGCCGTGAAACACGGTGCCGTGAAACATATTTGATATCCTGTCAATACGACCTAATCACAATTCATACGCGGTTACATATACAAAGAAATGTCCAAACCACAGTGTTGGCCAGTGCCTGATTGATCAGACTGGTGAAAATGGGACTGTTCACAGTGTATGTGCGGGTTAAATTTCGCAAATAAAAACGTCATCGCCGGAAAATAAAATTGTTAAAATTAAATTCATGCCATTTTCTGGATGCCAAAGCCATTTCCATTACGACCCTCAAGTTCCAATTGTTGATAGTCTAGACGTATTTCTTATACATGTGCATCCTAGAAGCATTTTTTAGTAAAAGTTGGGAACCTGACTTTTTAACATGATTAATGTATGCCAAATTCGACTAGCCCGGTTCCCAAGCTGAATTTTGAGTTTTTGATCATCTAATTAGCATAAACAAAATGGCTGCCAAATTGACAATTTTGGGCACTTTCTTGGGACAGGCACTACTATACCATCTAAATAAATGCACATTGTTCACATGTATGCATCTTAGAAATGTCCCTTGAGCAATAGATCAAAGGTACAGGCTAATACAGTTTGCAAAATGCCAAAAATCTATTATTATGCTAATAGCTACAGCCATTACCAAAACAAAAATATTTTCTGCTGTAACTTTATTATTATGCAGGCAAACTTGACAAATGAGATGTCTAGACCTATGTTTTGAGGGTCAAGAAAAATGATTAAGACATATTTGAAGCACTTTCTTTAAGGTTTACAGGGTTACAGCTGTTTATTAATAAAATATACAAGTTAAAGTTGCTAGTCTGTAATCATAAACTATGCTCATCCAGAATCCATCTCTAGTTCTAAGCAAGTTAAAGTTAAATTTTCACGCTATTCTTTTAAATATGAGAAATAGTCATTTTCATTTAAGACAACAAAAAACTATCGACAAAGTGTCAATTATATACACGAATCCATCCAGTCTGATTTTTGTCCTACTATACAAAGTTCTATCATGCTGCTACGTGAACAAATTTCAGTTAGCATAAACAGTTTTCAGGAATGCCTAACATCTTTTAGGCAAATCACATTGTATTCATGCAATGAATCTGATCATCAATCTGTTGCTGCATGCACACATTGGCGTGCATCGTAATCCTGATTTCCGGCATTTGCAGGGTTAAATCTTGCATTGTTTCCGACCTGCACAGGCTACCATCTCGAGGCATCTGTCTGGAATGGGACTAAATGCCATCAGTATGGGCTGCAGTCCTGATTCCCCAAGTCTCCATCCCATTTCAGACGGTGCAGGGAGCTCAGGTGTGGGGAAATGGGCATTCCTCCATATCATCGCTTGATAGTGTACTCTCATCAAATGGAAACGGAGCGCATCACTTGTTGGGGCCATGGCTTCTGGTTTGCCCATCTTGGAGAACAATGATTGCCGTGCTGCATCAACAGAGTCTGTTCTGTACACATTGTATATTCTGCAGACAAATGTTTCTGAAGATTTGATGGTTTCCTCTGTGAGTTCACCAATGCCAAAGTTCTTCAGCAATTCATGGTGCTCTTCGAAGACCGTCCATGATGATCGTTTGGTGTGATTCGCGATGTACGAGGTGGTGTCATACCCAGTTAATGCGTGAAATGCTAGCAAGGATGCTGCTGAGCCTCTTGGTAGTTTGTTGAAAACTGCATCAATGGGTATATACCGCCATTTATTAGATGTGCCCGACATCATCCAGATGCTCACATTGCATACGTTGAAAGTGGGACACCAGAAGCAGGAGAGTATCAATGTCCCTGGAAGACACAACAACTGTATTAAACTGGCTGTGGACGGCATGCAGCACCAATCGTGTGTCCGCTTCTTCATGTGTGGATTACAGAGGTGTCAAACCAGTTGTACCTTTTGATGACTTGACCTCGATTTCCTCTCTAAATCCACCGGCAACTACACTTTCTTTATTCTTAGGCGCCTGGGAACACAGTTCCTCAGACAAGAAATGTGCTAGATCTGCTTTATTATCAGCTAGTGACAGAAAATTTGACCAGTTCTTTGGAAGAGGTACATCACGACCTTCCACAAGCCATCTTATTGGCCGTGATGCTTTATTTCGCCGTGTTCTGTTGTATCCTTGATTGTTTCTTCCCTGTATCTGTCGAACACAATATCAATTCTTTGATATTTGGAACCTGGTTTAATCACTGTTTTTACGTACGTGTCGGCCAGATCTCCAAAGGTCACAGCATCATCAGGCTTTCCAAGAGCTACTACCAATGCTTGTCCATCAATGATAAGGCAAGATGATGTGTGATGAAGTTGAATTGTCTCGGGACAGTCTATGTCTTCTGTTATCACGTTAGCAAGTACCGACTTGTGTCCAGTGCGTAGGTAGTGTACCGATCCGCCTCATAGGCAGCAATTAGACGTTGGAGGAAATTTCTGTCTGCCTTCAGAACAGTTTTCTTGTCTTTGTCCTTTGTGTGTTTAACCACTTCATATAAAGTGACAAATGTCGGGGCGTTATTCCTGCGCAGAGGTTCATGGAATGAAACATCTGGCTTATCACATTGCTCAGCCATGATCAACTTGTCCTGAACAAATGTCTTGACTTCTTGTCCAAGCTCATTGGCACGTAGTAGTGATTCTTGAATTGACTCTGTTGCTAGGTGCTTCGTAACAATGTTTTGCAACATACCTGGATGTGATACAGATGAGAACACACTGAATCCTTGGAAAGTGGAAAGTAAGGTCTGTACTCCCACGGTGGAGACTGTACATCCATGTGGTTGTACTGCTATGTGCTATATCAGGTTAAAGGAGAGTGTCCACCTGCACAGAGCTGATGTCGTCTTGGTGATACGAATGATACCACCTCCTTTTTTGCCTGTGCCGTTTATCCATTCCATGGCCTGGTCAGGATCTACTTGGCTGAACTTGTGAGCAGATCTCTTGACAACAAAATTGCCTCTTTGGAACTCTGTTAAAACTGGCTCTGGAAGCTGGTGCATCTCCACTAGATACACTGGACCCCATCGTGCATAGTTCAGGTGGTCATACCGATTGAAGTAGGGCAACATCAGACTGAACGAGTAAAGATCGAAATTCCAGATGCCATCACGCTGAGCTCGAGTGTATTGCAGCAGTATTGCGACCATGTACATATATTGCCACCAGAAGCTGAAGTTCACATCATTAGATCTACTCTCAACTAATTCATCCAGGAACTTCCTGAACTTTTTCTGATCCAGAAATGTTATCAGTTCAGGAATATTCTGCGGGTCGTCATCAGCAGCCATCCTGGAAATGCAAACATGGCAGTCCTCGTCCGCCTTTGCAACAAAGAAGAGAATGCTTGACATAAGGAGACGCCACCGAGCTTGCAAAGTCAGTTTTGGCAAAGTCAAAGCTTTGTTGTATGCATTTCCTGTCAAAACACGTTCTACAGTGCCTTGTCCGAGTAGTCCACTCTCCACCCACACTTCAGCTAGTCCGGAACCATTCATATGATATATCGCCTTGAGGAAGTTTATCGATACGTGAAGGCCACCAAGGCGAGGTATTAACTTATCCTGGTATTCTGGAACAGACCACTTTAGCTCCATAAGTATGCAGTACAGCGCTTGGTCGACTGTGAGGACTGTATGTTCCTGTCCAAAATGTGAAGATATTGCCATGCATCTCTTCAAGGTGGTATTAAAAGTATCCAATTCATGAGCGGGAGCAAGGATTATATGCAAATATCCTACTGCCGTCTGTTCTGGTTCCTCTGATGACAATGACTGATTGAATACTGTCCAAGAAGATTTTATCTCTGAATTTTGACGGCGCAAGAAGAAGCTAGTTCTGTAGCTTTTGCTTTTCTTGCATACTCATTGTCCTCCTCAGATTAGCTGAAGCATGCTTCGTCGACGGGTGCTGTGAATATTGGCTTGCATGTTCCATGATTTATACTGACAGGATGCAGCTCCTCCAGGGCATTGGGCACAATCAAAGTATGTCTTGTGGATAGCGCGAGATTTTTAAGAGAAACATCAATTGTTTGGCCTCGTTGCCATGCTGCCATTTTAGTTGCATGGAAAGTATTCTTTCCATCAAGTGTTTCATCAAGGATGTCAATGTTATCACAGGTGTAGTGGATGAATTTATTTGCCACAAATTGGCACAATGTTTGGTGGAATGACGGCACCAGTTGCTTGGTCCATTGATTTGAGATTGTTCTCAGCCAAGGAAGTGTCTACTTGCAACACCTGTTCATAACTCAGGCAATGCCCTGCCTTGTTGAATAATCGTACTAAGTCTTTTGACCGTGTAGCTTGATGAAGAGTACTTGCAAGACCAACATGTTTTGGAGTCCATTTCTTGCCACCACTGACGCAGTAGACTAGATCTTGTGCCACACAAGAATTTTGGTAAATATACGTCACTAGAACAACACCGTTAAGTTTATATTTAGTATGTATTAAAAATGAAATACTAAATATATACAGTGTATGCCAAACAATCGTGTTTCGGTAATGCACCACTGAACTGTGATCTCTTCCAGATCCGATATTACACTTAGTAGCATAAGTATAAATTCTAGCGATGATGCATTCTGAGGACCAATGCGATACGCTATATACAGTTTACTACAAGTAAAAAAAGATGATAGCGCTGTTGAGGTTTGACAACTAATGGAATTTTGGTAATACATGACGTCAGATGTTGAGTCAGTGACATCATATCTCTTTTGTTGTTGTTGTTGTTGTTGTTATATATACTCTGTTGATTATATCCAGGCGCTGTCTTAGGGACATTTCTAAGATGTAAGATGCGTACATGTGAACAATGTGCATTTATTTAAATGGTATAGTAGTTCCTGTCCCAAGAAAGTGCCGAAAATTAGCCATTTTGTTTATGCTAATTAGATGGTCAAAATTCAAAATTCAGCTTGGGAACCGGGCTAGTCGAATTCAGCATACCTTAATTATTTTAAAAAGTCAGTTTGCAAACTTTTACTATGAAAGCTCCTAGAGCCTTATACAGGGCCCTTGTCTAGAAATACGTCTATTCTACTGTAAGTGGGCCCCCTAAGAGCAACATTTCTGCCCGTAAAATGGTTATTTTGCAATAGTTCACATAAAACTGCCGCTGTAAAACGTACTGAAAACATTGCAATTGGTATTTGTAATTTACATACAATCGAACTAGAACATTTTCATTCAAATTGGCCGCCAAAATCCAAGATGGCCGTCAATACACCACTACCTTACCCCACCACCCTAAACCATATATAAAACTATTTTATATGACCAGTTATTGGTTTAATCGTATTGGATTATATTTTATAAGTAAAATAAAAGTTTATGCTACTTCAATAAATATTTATTACTTGAGAAATTATGTATATAAATCAAAAATGGCCGCCAACAATCACAATCTCCGTTAATTTGTCACCGTGTCACTTATATATCATCATTTAACATTTCAAAACATACTTACGTACGATCATACGTACACAGTAAATGGCCATGACAATAGCAAAACATTCTTGGATAACTGTTTTGTGTACCAAAAGATGGCCGCCATATATCACGATTTCTCATCAAATTACATAGTGTTATATATTTGATGGCATTAATCATTTAAAACAAGTAAACAGTATTATACTTACACAGTAAAACAAAGGTAACACATATTTGGATAAATGCTTAGTTCACCAAATTCTAAGATGGCCGCCATAAGTTCACATTGTACCGCAGCAATTTATTAGTATGGGCTATATAATATTGGATAAGACGGTTACCGTAATGTTTATTTTTGTTGGGACGCGGTTTATAATTTGGAACGTATTATAATATACCTGAGTAAGTGTACGGTTTTCGTAGACATAGCCACATTTATTTTGGTATATTTGAATTTCCAAAGCAGTAATATTACGCAAGGATGGTGAAATATTTCTAATTATACAATTTCATGTTCTTCATATTAATATTTCTGAGCTTCAACCTATATGTTGGGCGATATGACATCCAATATATTGTCTTCATTAAATCAAAGAGTAAACGTTGTTTTGTTCCACTTACATAGAAATATTATAGACATAGCTTCATACGCACTTAAGTGTGGGCGAAGTATATATAATCAAGTCTAAAACTACTCTACTCCATCAGACCATGTTCTATGTTCACGAAAATGATCTTAACGACATATATGTACGTGTATCGCATGCCAATACCCAGTTTTCTAATAGCATAAAGCATTGTACTGTTACATGTTCATTATAAGCTGTCTGTGAAACTCACAAGTCATGATCTTATTTACGCCAGTCGATTATAATCTTCCGATATATATATATTGAACATCCATATACGTTTTGTTGCTTCATGTGTGGGTCCGTCATTGACAGACACCACTGCTACATATATCGTATAACAATAGGTTTCACACAACCGCCGAATGTGTTTCGACATTCATTTATATAAACCACACATATGATATATAAACACGGATATCTACTGTGTATGTTTTCAAAAAGCCACTCACGTACAGTCCAAGGAGGCACAAAACCGTACCCTGTCGAATCTTCAGTGATAAATATAGTTCGAAGAGACAGTTAAACCTGGTTAGTATGGCGTTACAACGCCCGCACGGTCTCCTTAACTATAAACACTCTGAAGTGTTTATAAATAGCATATACGTGTACTTGAAAGTAATACATCAGTGTAATCCTAATAAAATGTTGTTTATGGAATAATGAAACGTGAAAATGTCATGTTTGTGCCACATTATCTTTTCCCCATGCCCTGGCGGCTCAAATATTAATGGCATCTATACACATATAGGAATTTGTGAAATTATGATATGCAAGGAGTTTCGCATGAGTCACAACTGGCTGACACGTTTAATACGGTTGACACTGTAATAAACAAACACTCACTTATAGTGTTAACGTAATATCTAAGTGAATAAATAGTATGTGGTTATTTCGTTGTGATTCGTCTTAGAGTGTGCATTGATGCCCGTTGAAGCTTACAGCTTCATGTTCGCCTTTATGTATACTATTTATATTTTATATAATCCACGGGAACAAATATTGACATTGCATCGAGGAGTATGCTGATCATTAGACGTAGCTGTCGTTAGCTAGTAGAATGGCCGATATTCATTAAACTACTAGCACAGCTTTATGACGTGTAAACCATGTCCTTGAAATTACAATAATAAATAATACATTTGGATGCAAACAGATGATAAATCATACTGATATTTATAGCATCGCAGATTAATCAAACCCACATGCATAACAACTTCACTAAGAACATAGTAAACAGTAAGCATGTTTCGGAAATGCACGGCTTTATTCACAATTGAAGCATAATACACAGTAATTAATTGACCAGCGCGTCCCGTGTCATATACACACACGTGTTTGGCTCTGACACACCAACATTCAGACATGTTTTCTTCCATACGATAAGACACCATTTATTTCGGAATGGAATTTAACACACAAACTCAAAATGGTAGACAATACGCCGATACATGGTGGAATATTAATGTCGGCAGCCATCTTGACTTTATATAAGTATCATCATTCATTATTCAAAGAAAGCTGGTTTGATGACGCTATCAAACTTATTTATTTTGCCTAGTTCATAAATTTGTGACTGCCGTTAGTTAATCAAATATAATGTCTTAGGAAAAAGCATGGAGTAACGTGTAGAAATGTTGACATCTTGGATTTATATATGGACATTTAGGCTATCACAATATGTGTCACTGCCCGCCCAGAAAATGTAACAAGGTGATGAAGTTTATATACGCTACCATTTATTGCAACGTAACTACAGTTTGATTGTGTTATAGGTGGGTTGGCTTGGTGGGCGAACTTGTTATAATTTTGGCGGCCATTTTAGATTTGGTAGCAGTTTTTGACTTTATGAAACTCACAGAAATGGTCTAGATGGGCAACTCTGATATGTGGCGGCCATATTGGATTTTGCACGTACATTCCTAATTGCTACGTATTTATAAACATGTCATCTTATATGTTACTATTAGAACATAGTTCAACTATAAACGGACTTCTGTTTGGCAAATAATTCATGTAGTTTGTACGTATTTAGTGTGGTAGGGGATGTACGTGGGTTTTGGCCGCCATCTTGTATTTCGATTTCGATTTCGAGTTTGCATTGTGAATGGTCTCAAACCTGCTCATTTTGAGCAGAAAATATTGCTGTTATGCGCATCCGCGCAGTCTGATCTGGGATTACACTGGTCGCCATTTTATAATCGATTAATAGTCCACTTATAGGGGTACATGCATATCTTTAAACGAAGACTTACAGATCGCTATGATGCGGAAATAATATCTAGAGTTACACATCGCCTCTATTGTTTGTCAGAGGTTGGTAAGCAACTTGAACACCTCTGTAGACAAAAGAAAAGTTTGCATCTATGAAAACCTGGGCACGAAAAAGTCGTGCGTCACGGCAAACCACACACGTTATGTGTCTATGGTCATTATTGTGAATTGATAGCTTGACACAAGGAACGCCGGCTTAGAAAAGCGGTCTTACGATGGATAGCGTAGCCCGGATCAGTCTGCGCATCCGCGCAGTTTGATCATTGCATGTGTTGGTCGGCATTCGATCAATACCATTTCCTATCTTTACTACATGTCACCAGTGTAGCAGTTTTTGATGTTTTGCAATCAGCGGAATGATTACATGTAGAACATACAACGCTAATTTGGATGGTGAATGATGATAAAGGTACACATATTCGCCTTACAAATGCTACAAGGTCCTTCTCCGTGCCAGTGACGCATATGTAATCAATAATCGTGTCAATGCCGTGGACAGATGTATAAACAAAAATATATATACAGACGGACGGCAGAAATGTCTAAACTATAATGTAACATTGTTGAAATACTGGTGAATCTCTCACACGTAGTATACAGTATATTTCTGTTTACGTATAGTTTAGCACGTGGAAAGACACTTGTCAACGACAAAAATAGGGATATCATTGAGGGACGTTCAGTAAGTGACAGATAGTGTTATAAACCTACACCCACTCGTGAAGTGGCATATTTTATCAGGTCTCAAAAACAGTGCTATATATAGAGAGAGAGAATCTTACTTGCGTGATGATGCTTTGATATTTATTAACGAGTTTACTGATGTCATAAGAGGCTATGCTGAGTTTCTTTATAAATCAGCGAAGGAGCTTTAATTATGTTAATAAATATAATATTACATCAACACAAATGTTAGATTTGCTTTATTGCAGGAGCACAGCATCATACGTATACTGATCACATAATGTGTTTTATTGTACCTGTCTGAGTTGCACATTTATTTCATTAGTGTATAATGATATTGAATATAAACTAGTGCCGGCCTTTTAGGACATACGAGTCGAACTTAAGCTATGCTTATTGATAACTTGTGATCAGTGCAACATTGTTCACTTGATCCCAATTATACAAAAATAGGACATATTATGTTTTACGCCACCTACGAAAGTAAAATTTATGCATAATAAAATGCATGTACACGTGAACTGGCATACAACTAAGATATATTCTGTATTTTGACTGAGAATAGCTTTTTTATCGTAAAAAAGGGCATGTTTCATTGTTGAATGACAACTGCATCTGTCACTTAAGTTCAATCACTTAAGTTGGTTTATTACTGCAGCTGCATGTGAAAATACAGTGGCCAAACATATGAAGGATTAAATTGTTAATGATGTGCACTCTACAGAGACCCAGCTGATGATATATGACAAAAGAGATGTCCTAACGTATTTTAAAGAAACAGTGTCTCACATGATGTTTCAGATGTTGTCGAAGATATTCAATATTCCTTTAATTTTCGCATTATTGAATCCAAATGCCATATATAAGTACTGTGTGTTTTGTTATATACAATGTACTACAATTGACTCTGATGAAGAGGGGAGATAAGTTGGTAACGCACTTCCGTTCGCTATTTCAGTACCAGGAAGCACATTTTGTGAAACATAATTTTTTTTTAGTTTGAAATCAATATACTGTTCCACACATATATTATGTTGCTATTTATAGACACATGTGAAATTACTTCAACTAAATACAAATACATGTAGTACCATCGACTGTCAACAAAACTAGCGTTCGCAACGCTATTTATGATTTGGTATAATAAACATATTTTACCAAGACGACTTATAGGCACGATTTGGTTAATACAGTCCATGTACATTTACCATTATATTATTGGTTACTAAGTTAAACATGTTTCATCACTTTCTGCACATACATACGACATTGAACGTATCTTTCAATTTAATTGTTGTTGTACGTATGCCAATAGTTTTCATTCATTACATTAATGTCATTTCATTTTATTGGGATCGTGTATATGTTGGGAAATTAATTGTTGAACACCCCTCGTAAATGACCACCCAATAATATATATACGCATGCATATGCTGCACGTGCAGGTACAGTTGTACGTACTGCACCAGGCGATGAGAGGCCCTTCAATTACAAATAATATTCTACATGGCCGTGTGCTTATCACTTCGTCGATGTTTTGACAGAGAACTGCTGAACGTAAACGTGGTGGGCTATGTATTCACGTGTAAACCGGACACCCTGGGGAACCCATTGCGTTTCATTTATATGGCATTGATTGTAGTTCGTTCATAGGCAAGAAGGGGATATAGCGGTAGTCCATGTACTGCGTACGTACGTACATGTATAGTAACACCTTTCATTTTTCAAAAACTCATGAACCTCTTCATCAATTTTGATAATATTTGGCCACAATGTGATCGTGCTTTGTTATGCATGCTACCCACATCCGACCGCCCAATGTCAAGGTCACTGAGGACCTATGTTCACCTTGTTTGCAATACGACAATTTTTTAAGGCAATAATGTTAAAGTCCTTATTTAATTATCAAGGCTGCCAGTACGACCTCCCAAGGTCAAGGTCACAGAGGACTTGTGTTTTTTTTATTGTCAAGGCAGACAGCGAGGGCATAAGCTTCGCTTAGCGCTGCCATTTATTGTTACAGTTGTACCTATCTAAGTTCGTCACCCTGCGAACGACGTCACATGACGTTACCGAACGACGTCAGACTAATCAGACACGTAACGTAAACAAGTCGGCGTTCTTTTAACGAAAACTGCTTTAAGCTTGATTATTGGCTAGCATAAAACGTTACCTGATAAAATAAAATCTAGTCTAATGTCTTTCGATATCACGATAATGAGGCTCGGCTCGGAAACGGCCCAGTCTTGCCTGATAAACTGGTATTTCAAACTACACTAGCCTGGTATTCTCTGTGAATTAGTATGATTTATGCAATCATGTTCCCATGCATATTATACAGCATATTGAGTGCTTGCTTCGTATATGTATACGTTAGACGTCAAACACAAATAATAATGAGAAATGTGTCAATGGGACACGTATAATTCCACTGGCACGCCGCAGCATGCGTATATGCATTCACATTTCTGGAGGACGTAGTGACAACGCGTCTGCTACATGTATATCACAAGCATTGTACTACTTTGTGACTATGTAAGCAACACCGTGATGATAAAAAGAATGATGTCTTTCACAAATAATCCATGCCAATGTATATACGTATCACTCCGTTTTCAACCATTTTAACGGATTTTAAAAGGCACGTATTTCACCAGGGCGCTAATCTTATTAAATGTATACGTTATATCAACTATAATTGTGACCCGCCAATGGAAAAGGGACCAGTTGCGTGAAAATTACGAATTTTGGGTCTTTGCATTTTCTAAATCCATTATTTTCCGTTATTGATCGACTGTCATAACTGTAGAGACAGTTCCTTTAATGTCAAATGGAAATTCAAAATCTCCACTGAATACTAGCCAACGGTAGTCAGTAAGTATATGTGTAAGTCAGTTACTGCCCTAATCGAGGTGTCCATGTGTTTAAACAACCTACATGTGCCCATGAAACACCTCGCCGCGCTTCGCGGCTCGGTGTTCCATGGGCACATGTAGGTTGTTCAAACACATGAACACCTCAATTAGCATGGGCGGATTCAGGGGGGGACGGGAACCCGGTGCACGCCCCCCCCCCCCCCCCTAAAATTCTCCGAGTAAAGATTTTTTACAAGTTACAAGGCACGTTTCATGCCAAGTGCCATGTATTCCATGTATTTTTCGGTCGTTGTCTTATTGTTTCAACATTTAAACGTTTTCAATCAAAAATCATTGTCTAAACAGACTGTGACAGTGTCAATATTTTTGCTCTAAAATGCGCCAGAACGCAGGAAATGCGATGCTCGGTCGACTATTTTGCAATACTTGACTATATTATCGAACGAGCTAAGCTCGTTCGATGATATAGTCAAGTATTGCAAAATAGTTACGCCCCCCCCCCCCCCTAACCTAATCACTAATCCTGGATCAGCGCCTGATTAGGGCAGTAACTATTACTGACATACATACCATGTTTGCACCCTAAGCATGTCAATCGCTCACCTACTTTTAGTAACCGGTGTACTGTAGAGACCGGTACAGTACATTATACCGTCACGATTTCGCCTAATTATAGACGTCCATACAAAACCAGGCAAGCGGAACCATGTTGGCGGTTCAATGTAAATACCGAATTATAAGAGTGTACCCGTGTGAGAAAGGAGACTTCCTGTCCTGTCTGCGCCCAGCGTAGACTAGTCCCAGAGCAAAAATATTGACACTGTCCAGTGGCGGATCTAGGATTTCACCAAGGGGGGGGGGGGGGGGGGGGGGGGGTGGGGTGGGGGGGGGGGGGGGGGGGGGGGGGGGGGGGGGGGGGCGGGGGGGGGGGGGGGGGGAGGGGGGGGGGGGGGGGGGGGGGCGGGGGGGGGGGGGGGGGGGGGCCCACATGGAACTTGAACGAGGTATGCTCGTTTGTCGACTGAGCGGTGCGAGGGAGTTGGCTAGGGGGGTCCGGGGGCATGCCCCCCCCCCCCGTAAAATTTTTGAATTGAGGAAGCCATTTCCTGCATTCTACGCTCAATAAATGTTGTTTTTTTTTTTAAAAATCGGGATATGCTCATTTGTCGAATGAGCGGTGCGAGGGAGTTTGGTAGGGGGTCCGGGGGCATGAACCCCCGGAAAATTTTTGAATTGAGGAAGCCATTTCCTGCATTCTACGCTCAGTATTTCGTAAAAAAAATAAAAAAATCGGGATTTCTGAAGGGGGGGGGGGCCCCCTCCCCCTGAATCCGCCACTGCTGTCACAGTATGTTTAGACATGATGTTTGATTGAAAACGTTTAAATCAGCCTGATCTGTGACTACGCTGATCACCATTTTATTAATCGAACATTATTTATGTTCATGACGGCTTCGATCAACGTGTGATTGTATGAACACATGACGATCAGATATACACTTGTCACACGTGTCATAAGGTGCACTTTCTCAGCAAGCGCACATATTAATACACAGCGGCCCGGGCCGTCGCCAGGTTCCACAAGGGCGTGTGGGGTGGAAATAACCGACATATGTGTTTATTGTTCGTATACATCTTTTTATATACTCCTGCATACGATGAAACCTCTCTAAACCGGACAATTCCCCAGGGTATTCGACTTAGAGAGGTTTCACCGTAACGCCCTCCAAAACATGTGCGTGCTTTGTGATCATGGACACAAATACATTATGATCCGAGATACATGGAAAAGGAACACTTCGGTATTGTAACTGACCGGTCGACGAGCGGGTTTACAAATGAATATGTCTTGGGACACAATTCTAATGCAATTTCAAGACACATATACTTACATTGGTGTCCAGTTCATACAGATTACATAATGTGATACGCCCGACAACACATGCATGTAGACACAATTAGCCTACTGGAAATAGTCCCCACCGCTCATCGCCTTCGCCCCTTCGAGCCAGCTCCAGCGACGCCCTTGTCGTGTTCATAATCGACTTGCTATATCACGTGCAGGTGAAAGGTCAAACCTATTGACAATTTGATCCACCGTGCAGGAGTATACCAATACCCAAACTTTGGACTATTAAAGGATCTGTTTTCTAAAACATAGACATGTTTTGCTACCCCAGAGGTAAACGATACATGTCATATACACATTTATAAGTTATTTGATTTGTATGTGGGTGTATATAGCCGTGCGATATTACGCGACGTTAAGCCCCTGCCATACTGTCCCACTTGCGCGACGTTAATCCCCTGCCACACTGTTCGACTTCTGCCACACTGTCCCACTTGCGCTGCGACATGCTACATAACTCGCCACATGTCGAGTCGAACACGTGTCGTCATATCTCGCATAATTATTGTCGGCAAGTGCCTACGAGAATTTTAAACTGTTATTTTAACTGTTAAAATTCTCGCCGTCTAAGATCTTCTCGCACCAATCTACAAGGTGTATGATCACGTGGTACTAACAACAACAACAACAAGTACTGAAACTTCCAGAATCCATCTGATTCAAAGTACGTATTCTTTTATATTGTCCTTATTACGTAACGGATTTTCATGAAATATGGCGCATCAAACGCGTCTTGTTAAGCTGCATTTGGTGGTCTCTGTATGTTCGCCCAAACTTCTGTCGATTTTGCGAAGAATTGATTATGCAGAGCGGAAATTGCGGTGACGTCAAACAGTAATTTGTGCGGCGAGGTTGTACTGTAAATACTGTGGCGTCAGAATGTAAATACCGTGACGTCATACCCCGTCCGAAAATACCCGCTTACTTCCAGGGAACGTAGGTGGGCGTTATTTATCGACTAAAGCCTTGGACTGTTGCATTTTCTGTAGTAGGCAAAACATTTGGACTATTTAAATGTACATGCCCACTCAGTAGGCAGAACATGTTCTTTATGGTGATGTCAGTTGCCTATTTCACCAACATTGCAAAGTATACTTTCCTAGCAAAGAATACTTTGAGGGAGAAATTTTCAATTTTAGGATAAATTTATTAATTTTTATTATACTGAATTTATTACATTATCACAGCCATTTTGGCTGTGATAATGTAATAAATTCAGTATAATAATTCTGCATAGTTTTAATCATCAAATATATGCAATCATTAGTTCTGTATGAAATAATGCATTTCGGAAAAATCAATGATTACTCCCTCAAAGTATACTTTGCTAGATAAGTATACTTTGCAATGTTGGTGAAATAGGCTACAGATGATGTCTCTGATGCACCTTTAAAGTGCGTGTTTACATTTAATTGTATTTTCTGATAATTTCAAAAAATAATTGTAAATACAATGTAACAAAATAACGCTTTAAAATGAAGAATCATCTTATTTTACGAAATTATGTCGCAATTCATGGAACAGTGACGTTGCCCGTCAATTGTGTGCCGTTATTGACAACGTCGTGGAGATTAATGACGTCAGCATGCTTTAACCAATCACACAACGTCACGTCAGCCACGCGGTGAAACAATGATATAATTCGGTACATTAATATACACATTTACGTTAAATATTTGCAAAAACAGACACCATCCAGTGTCAGAGTGTCGTCTACCGATATGTATTGCAGCAATCGTATACCAGAATTACAGTGGAACCTCTCTAAACCGGACACCCTGGGCCCTCCCAGGGTGTCCGGTTTGGAGAGGTTCCACTGTATATGCATTCACATTTCTGGAGGACGGAGTGACAACGCGTCTGCTACATGTATATCACAAGCATTGTACTACTTTGTAACTATGTAAGCAACACCGTGATGATAAAAAGAATGATGTCTTTCACAAGTAATCCATGCCAATGTATATACGTATCACTCCGTTTTCAACCATTTTAACGGATTTTAAAAGGCACGTATTTCACCAGGGCGCTAATATTATTAAATTTATACGTTATATCAACTATAATTGTGACCCGCCAATGGAAAAGGGACCAGTTGCGTGAAAATTACGAATTTTGGGTCTTTGCATTTTCTAAATCTCCATTATTTTCTGATTTCAAAAATATATTCTTTTTGTATGTTTATGGCTGTCTTACACTATTTAATTAAGCTCCAAATGCATGCATATCGAACATCATTAACGGGATTTAATGACGTTACGTCATGACGTCAAACGTCTGTCAAATCATGACGTTGTATACTACATGTATATGATAAACGTCTCGTTAGTAGGCAAGCTGCATCTGTTGATATCAGCGCCTCAGCCACGTTGAGGCACACCGAATCACGGTGATATTTTCCGGATTTTGTTTTTATTATTATTAATATTTTATGCCGTCACCATAAAAGCAGATCGTGATTGATGGTGTCGAACATATTGCTCTAAAATACGCAAGAACTCAGGAAATGCGATGTAGATTTCAAACAATGTCCGGTGTGTGCGTGTGTGCGTGCGTGCGTGCGTGTATGTCCCTCGATCCGGTCTCGGTCGACGAATGAGCAGTGCTCGTTCGCCGGACCAATGATATTGCCTCGATGTTTTTCAGCTCTGGCTACGCCACTGGATATATAGAGAATAGTAGGTTAGTGCCGTGAATGGGAAAAAATATCTGGCAAGGCTCAAGAATTTCTTTATTTCTCATCAGAAGTATATGTTGTGACCACTCATTTGAACCGTCTCGCCGATACGGTTCAAATGAGTGGTCACAACATATACTTTGGTTCAGAAATAAGGAAAATATATAGAGAATAGTAGGTTAGTGCCGTGAATGGAAAAAAATATCTGGCAAGGCTCAGAAAACGGGATGGGCGAGGCTCTGCCGAGCACATCCCGTTTCCGTGCCGCGCCAGATATTTTTTCCCATTCACGGCACTAACTTACTATTCTATTTATCCCGTCAACACCTTCAAATGGCTGTAAAATGCAAATATTGTATTGACTGGATATCAAAAATGTTTCACGGCACCGTGTTTCACGGCACATACGCACTGTGTTGACGGGATAAAATGTGTTATAGTGATGGTAACTTAGTCAGACTTAGCAGTGTATGAGGTAGCCATTGGCTATGAGTGGTCCAAATATATATCATATGTGCTCGGAGAATCGAGGATTTTGGTATGTCACGTCGTTTTGAGAACTTTACGTCTAACACTGCATGCTAAGGCATACCAGCTTGCAAAAAGGTTTTATATCTTAAAAATTAAGCAAGATATTGACTTAAACTGTTCTTATGATACACAACTAAGATGAGACTTAAATAGAAAATAATATCAAATTAAGGTATTTTGCGAACTGCCATATTGTTACGCTTCCTGCATTAGACCACCACCACCCAACTGGTTCCTTTTCTGTTGGCCTGTCACAAATCATCAGGCGATGTATTTGTTTGTTACCTGTGATCAAGTGGGGCTAATCTATGTATTGAAACTTAATACTGTGGAACCTCTCTAAACCGGACATCATTTTTGATGTGTTTCTTGGTCATTTAAGTCAGGCGACACTGTCTGTCGTGATCGCATAACACACAACAATGACGCAGAATGATCAGATGTCTGATTTACAGTGAAACCTCTCTAAGCCGGACACCCTGGGAACCTCCCAGGGTGTCCGGTTTAGCGAGGTTCCACTGTATAAACGCAATTGGCGGGATAGGGACTGAACATGCAATGTGTGCAGTACAACACCAAGTGGTGGGATGATGGGATAATTTTAAAGGACACTTTTTATGTCAGTTAATGGGATTTCTTTCAATGGGAATACATGTATTTTGTATGTCACAGGTCCGAGACTTCCACTTGTGGCAATGCACAATGGCCATGTAAATACACAGATTCTGCGACAGGCGATCGGTGGTTTATCCAAGACGCAGCCGCAGATTAACCGATCTATGCACGCACTCGACAACTACACTGTTTCAGGCCTCGACACATTCTTATTGTTTCCATAGTCCAGACTGGAATTCAACTAATCCAGTCCTATATGTTAAAGGTACATGTCCACTCAGTAGGCACAACATATTCTTTATATCAGAGACATCATCTGACTCATTTTCTGGCAAACTAAACATTAATTCACCATTACCCCACGTATTGATTGGCATTATTATACATTTTATATCCGACGTAACTTTCCACACTGATATCAGGGGCTATAACCGTGTTTCCTTAAAATGTTAACGGACATTACTATTTTATACTCTGTATTTATGTTTTGATGTGCAATTATCATACTTTATAATATGTCGAAAATATTATTTGTTCAGGTGACGCATTTAATTAGTATAAATAATTAAAAAATACCAGGACTCATTTGCATATGAAAATAGCCTGATACCAAATTGAACGCGCGTCACTATCAGTAAAATAAATATTACTAAATGATTATACCTGTATAGCGGCGATTCGTAATCTTTAGAACTGGTGGTATAGTGATACAATTATACACTTATTTAATTCCTATAAAGAATATTTTGTGCCTACTGAGTGGGCATCTACCTTTAATGCTAATTAAGGTTAATTATTACTTCAAATTAACATTCGTCCAGATCGAAAATTCACCCGTGAATACGAGCGGACGAGTGAATTTGTTGAAGCCTGTGTTACCAGCTTGGACATACGGTGGAATCTCTCTAAGCCGGACGCCAAGAAAACACATGCGATCTTATATTGATGAGTCATTTATTTCAGGTGATAATATCTGTTGTGATCACATAGCACACACCTATGGCTTAGAATGATCAAATGCCTGATTTACAGTGAAACCTCTCTAAGCCGGACACCCTGGGGATTTCCCAGGGTGTCCGGTTTAGACAGGTTTCACTGTAGTGTGAGAAGCAATCGGAAGAAAGCATTGTGTAGACACTGATGGTGCTGGACATGATCCGTGTCTCTCAAGTTTCTTCTTCATCAAGGTAGGACACGTGGTTTGGCTTGATGTGTTCCCGTAGTCACACAGAATATATTTGAGACGCCACAATGATTGCTATAGAAGATTTAATGTTAAATTCACACATCGGAAATATATGCATGAAGTGGAAGGGACACAACTGATGCTTTACTATCGGTTGTAGCTGTTCACTGTCTGAAGGACCCTGTTCCTATTCAGTCAACGTTATCCGCAATGTCTACCAGAACCCGATTGTTCAAAACATCTGTTAGCATAACGGTCTAGTAGATCCTCAACACGCCCAACACCTCCGTTAGATAAACGGACTGTTAAATCCTTGACGATGTTAAGGATTTAACAGTCCGTTAAAATCTGACAGAGGTTTTGAGCAACTGGGCTTTGTACCTCATAGGTCGGTGTCAAACGGACGGTCGGACAGGCGAAGGCTTCGTCAGTCAACGTATGTGCACATTTCTCCTCGTCTTACTGGTTGACATGAATACAGAGACACCAGCCTAGTGTTCAGTTATTTAAATTTTATCAGGCGAGGCTAGGACATGTGCAGGCATTCCGAGGCTCGCAGAGGAATTCCTACTGTTTCTGAGCCAAGCCTGATGAACTTGAAATCAACGGACGCTATGTATTCCATTTATCAGGTAACGTTTTATGGTAGCCGATGGTCAAATATAAAAAAAGTTTTCATTGAAAAGATTGCAGACTTGTTGCGCCATTATACTGAACGTCATTCGGTAACGTCATATTGTCATTGTTCGACCAAGAAACGTCAGTTTTCAATTCGTTGTAACCCGGATAGTCGTATCAGGTCAATGCCTGATACGACAATATGTCATCAGTCAGCACTATATCGGCCAATGCACAGCTAGTTACCTGATAAACTATTGAGTCTGACCACGGATTGGAAGAGCAATATGAACTGCGACATCATTATTCACTTGGACGACCGTTCGTATGACCTCGACACAATCGCAGGTTTCTAATGGTGATCTCTAGTAAACATTTCGGTTACCTGTGTCCGTGCTGATAAATCGTAATAGACACGTACTCTGTTCTCTATACTCACAATCACGCAGGTTAATTGGCATCGGAAATACATGCATGAAGTGGAAGGGAAACAACTGATGCTTTACTATCGGTTGTAGCCGTTCACTGTCTGAAGGAACCTGCTCTTATTCATTCAACGTTATCCGTAATGTCTACCAGAACCCGATTACTTAAAACCCCTGTTAGCATAACGGTCTAGTAGATCCTCAACACGCCCAACACCTCCGTTAGATAAACATGATTAACGGACTGTAAAATCATTGACGATGTTAAGGGTTTAACAGTCCGTTAAAATCTTACAGAGGTTTTGAGCAACCGGGCTTTGTACCTGATAGGTCGGTGTCAGACGGACGGTCGAACAGGTGAAGGCTTCGTCAGTCAACGTATGTGCATATTTCTCCTCGCCTCACTGGTTGACATGTATATAGAGAATACCAGTATAGTGTATTTCTATACAAAGTTTATCAAGCAAAGCTAGGAAACGTGCAGGCATTCCGAGGCTCGCCGAGGATTCTTACCGTTTCTGAGACAAGCCTGATAAGTTTGATATCAACATACACTATGCTGGTATGCTATTTCTCGGGTAACGTTTCCTGTTTTATGATAGCCGATACTCAAATATATTGTTTGTATTGAAAAGAATGCAGACTTGATTACGTTGCGCCATTATACTGAACGTCATTCGGTAACGTCATATTGACATTGTTCGACCAAGAAACGTTAGTTTTCAATTCGTTGTAACCCGGATAGTCAGGTCAATGCCTGATACGACATTATGTCATCAGTCAGCACTATATCGGCCAATACACAGCTAGTTACCTGATAAACTATTGAGTCTGACCACGGATTGGAAGAGCAATATGAACTGCGACATCATTATTCATTTGGACGACCGTTCGTATGACATCGACACAATTACAGGTTTCTAATGGTGATCTCTGGTAAACATTTCGGTTACCTGTGTCCGTGCTGATAAATCGTAATGGACACGTACTCCGTTCTCTATACTCACAATCACGCAGGTTAATTGGCAGAGACGCGTAGTCTCGGCCAATCAAACATCGATTTAATTTATTGATTTATTGGTGTTTACCGGCCTATCCACAGCTAAGGTCACTTAAGGCCGTGCCAACGGGTTCGATCCCGTATTTAACCTGATGCATAGGGGGGAGGGGGGATTCCAAAATCAGAACGGAATAAGAACAAAGAAAAAAAATATATTAAGCCATGAAATTAGAATAACCTGACCTGGTACCAGGTCCATATCGCACCAAAGTCACTTGGCCCCTTCCCCTAAAAATAATAGGATTATGAATAATCGTAATACAATGTACTCACATTAGGGGTATAACCAGATAACTATCACATACAAAAATGTCAAAGACGTACGTTCGGGCCAAACCAGGTCTCCGGTCGGGATTCCGGTAACGCGATTTCGAGTAGTAGAACGGAGCACGTACTCGGTAAGTTGTATAAGCATGGGCAATGGGTCCGTATTCGATTCCATTATATGTCGTCACAACAAACATTTCACATCAGTGGCCCGCTTGGCCAGTGACATTTCCAAAACTGTTGGCCCGAACGATATTTTACTTGATATCGCCCGAGTTACAGATATCGTCTCAATATCGTCCCAGTTACAGATATCGTCTTGGTATCGCCACAGTTACAGATGGCTTCTCGATATCGCCCCCGCTACAGATGGCGTCTCGATATCGCCCCTGCTACAGATGGCGTCTTGTCGGTGCGATAGAGACATGGATCCGCGATTATACAACATTCTGAACCCGTACTCCATTATCATGCGCGAAATGTGGAAGCTTGATTAGTCGAGGTTGAGCTGTGCTCAGTCTCGGCCAATCAAGCTGCCGGATTTCAGATCAAATTTCGAGTACGCGCTCAGTAACGTTTTAATCACGGGCACCGGTTACATATAGTGTATTGTACGGTCTTTTTGATGGTGACATGGCTGCACGATTATGGCGTCGTCACCTGAAATGATGATCAGGGAATGTGTTCATATGAAGATTAGCAATCAAATGCATTTGCACAGAGAATACTAGTTGATAAACATCCACTTTCGAAATTAATTGATATATTCGTATGACTTATGACTTCACAGACATAAATTACTTGTAATTAGTCTGAACATTATCTAGAGAACGTTCACGGCTTCCAAATGCAGAATACGTGTATTCGGAATTTCTTTACATAATGTTCCGACTAACGACAAAGTAATGCTGCTAAAGTTTGTGTTGTCGGACTCGTAGTGTTAACGGACAGAACATGATGATCGTTTAAAGGAGGCAAACCGCACGCGTATTGATTACGTCACAGCTCATGGGTGCCGCCATTACGGACAGCCCTACACCGTGCAAACACAGTCATGTGTTTGAACAGATGGTCAGTATGTTAGTGTCATATTGGTAGTTTGGTGAATTTTGGGTAGATTTGGGTGGATTTAGTTGGTTTGGGGTAATTTACATAGTTTTGTGCAACTACTAACACAACAGAAATCGTCAATTATCTACACATTCACCGTTCCGAACTTTCGGACCCATTTTATACTGTCAGCATACACCCGTACTTGTACGTGTAAATCGCGGGAGGTGACGCAAATTATATTTTGATAATTCCAGCACAAAAATATTTACACAATTCCCTAACATTTGATTGGTCCGTAGCAAGTCTCTGTCCAAAATTTATATTCCACTAAACTCCCATGCCGAACTACTTTCCGTAAGCGTCAGGCGAAGTTAAAATAATTCTTAAGAAAACGGAAAATAAACACATTTTATTGATGAATTTATTTCAAATGCTGGAATTATAAGGAATGAATGGCCTTTTTGTGGAATTTATCGGGGATATAAACTTGGAAAAGTCGCGGGAATACTGGACGAGGCCTTCCGGCCTTCGTCCAGTATTCCCGCGACTTTTCCAAGTTTATACCCCGATAAATTCCACAAAAAGGCCATTCATTCCTATATTAACAATGCAATCAAACCACCAGATATACCGACATAGTTACACCTTCCATACATTCATAATGGAAATGCCCATTCGACGTATTGCGTTTACATCCCAATGCAATACATTAGAGCCACATGACGTCGCGCGATGTTGTTGATTGGTTGATGTTTGTTTGATGTCATTAATTTCCAGGAGGTTGTCAACTACGGCACGCTATTGACCGGCAACGTCGCTGTTCCAGGAATTGCGACAAAATGACGTAAAACAAGAGTATTCTTAATGTTAACGCCATATTTAGTTACATTTGTATTTACATCTGGGAAACTATCAGAAAATGCAGCGTAAATATAATAATAATTCCACCACAAAAATATTTACACAATTCCCTAACATTTGATTGGTCCGTAGCAAGTCTCTGTCCACAATTTATATCCGAGTAAACTCCCATGCCGAACTACTTTCCGTAAAAGGCCATTCATTACTATAATAAAACCATGGCCCATGGTTTTATTATAGTAATGAATGGCCTTTTACTGAAAGTAGTTCATGGGCTGTTGCGTTTACTGGGGTGTCAATACATTTGGTCTGTTTAAAGTTTGCGAGGAGTAGTTCGGACTCCACGCACTTTAAACAAACCAAATGTATTTTACACCCCAGTAAACGCAATAGCCCATGGTTTAATTCGTTAAATAACCCATCTAACACCGAACCGTTCAAGAACCTGTGCATGCAAATGGTACAAGTATATCTATTCTGATATAACGCCGAGTACCACGGCTCGCCAATGGATTCCTACTATTCCGGAGCAGAGACTGATGATGTCCAAAAACCACTGTCCAAAACCACTGTCACGATTTCCTATCTGTGGCTCTGACTGGAGAAATGGGTCTTATGGGTTTTGCCACCAGTCTGATCAGGATCTGCACTGTTCGCCATTCCATCAATGAAACCCCCGTCATGCTTCCAACAAGCAATACAGATCGTAACCATGCTACAGTAGTGTGGTATTTGATCAGGAGCTACACTGGTCACAAATGCCACAAGCCCCATTTCTCCAGTCACAGCAACATGTATCAGATAATGGTTTAACTTTATGCTAAAGGATGGGCGAACAGAAGTACACTTTTTAATGTGCTGCATCATCATTACAGTGACGTCATTCAATAACGCCATGTGACGTCGTTCGACCAATTAACCGTCAGCGAAGGTAGTTTAGAATCCAGTGTGGCCCGGATGTACCACGCGTTTAGTCAATGCAAGATAGGACGTTGTCTACGATAGGACGTTGTCTAGTCAATGCAAGACAGGACGTTATAGGACGTTGTCTAGTCAATGCAAGGTAGGACGTTGTGTTGTCAGTCAGCATGTACACGTATTACATGTAGGCCAGTACAAAGCTTGATATCCGATAAAAGAAAAGTACTGGACCCTATAAAGACACAGGCAGGCATAACTGAGACACACAATCACCATGTAATGTTGTACCTTAATTGGACATCTGCTTAATTTCATTACATACGTTTACAAAATTTACATTATACTTCATAAATAAAGTCAAAAGTTGACATTTTCAGAGTACCCTCATGTAAATGTCAACTTTGACGCCATTTACGGAAAATGTTGTCAACTTTGACGCCATTTACGGAAAATGTTGTCAACTTTGACGCCATTTACGGAAAATTTTGTCAACTTTGACGCCATTTACGGGAAATGTTATCAACTTTGACGCCATTTACGGAAAATGTTGTAAATTTTGTAAAGTAACGTATTTCATGAATTTGGTAGATGTCCAAGGTACAAAATCACATGTCGTGTCTCAATTAGTCTCAATGTAATTTTCGATGTGCAATTATCATACTTTATAATTTGTTGAATAATTATTTTCAGGTGACGCATTTAATTAGTATAAATAATTAAATTAAAATATATCATGCCTCATTTGCATATCTGTATAGCGGGCACTCGTAATTTTTACAACTGGTGGAATAGTGACATAATTATACACTTATTTAATTCACATACAGATCATTTGTGCCTACAGCGTGGGCATATACCTTTAAAGGATCCAGTAAATGAACGTAAAGCAATGAATCCAGCGGTACTCACCGGCCGTGTCTGGTTGTGGGTCCGTTATCGAACTTTACCCTGAAACAACGGTAAGCAATATAACATTACATGTAATGGTCATGACATCATTTTGTATTAAATAAGGATCTAATTTATAATACTGTAAGCGCACCAAAAGTAATTTTATACAGCGAAACCTCTCTAAACCGGACACCCTGGGGAGGTCCCCAGGGTGTCCGGTTTAGAGAGGTTTCACTGTAAATCAGGCATTTGATCATTCTGAGCCATATATGTGTGCTATATGCGATCACGAACAGACATTATCATCCGAGATAAATCACCAAGACACTCATAAATTAAGATTATAGATGTTTTCTTGGTGTCCGGTTTAGAGAGGTTCCACTGTAGTATAGTTTATTTAGAAAGTATAAATGTTGACCTAATTGTACTGGGTAAATGCTGAACTATTGTAAATATAAGGCGTATTAACCCTGTCTGTTACCATAGAAGCCATAAAGCCAAAATTTGCAAACACTGTATATCCAGATGAGTCCACTGGTAATGAGCTGCCTCATCGGGATCTACAGTGTTTCTCAGCTTGTTGCAAATTAATATTTGATTTATTATTCCTCATTGAATGTACATGCATATCTTATGACGACTCATTTGACATGACGACACACTTTGACATATCCAATAGGTACAGATCAAATGATTGGCAATATCATATACATTTGACAAGAATTCAGATTTTATCCGTCAACACAGTGCGTATGTGCCGTGAAACACGGTGCCGTGAAACATTTTTGATATCCAGTCAATACCATTTTTGCATTTTACAGCCATTTGTAGGTGTTGACGGGATAAATAGAATAGTAGGTTAGTGCCGTGAATGGGAAAAAATATCTGGCGCGGCACGGAAACGGGATGTGCTCGGCAGAGCCTCGCCCATCCCGTTTCCTGAGCCTTGCCAGATATTTTTTCCCATTCACGGCACTAACCTACTATTCTCTATAACCCTTTCAACACCACATGCCTGTATAGTATACAGTAAATATCCAGATGAGCCTGTGGTGTTGAAAGGGTTACGCTGTGTATATTTGTAATGGGTGGTCAAAGTATATTTAATGAGGGGTCGTAGCTACATGTAGTTATTTCCCTTTGCAAATATATTTATAAACGGATCCGGTCCTATGCTATATGTCAGCGTTTATTCCTGACTGAATAGCACAAAAATTGAAATTTTCAAACAGAGTAGACGCAGGATCAGACTGCACATCTGTGCAGTCTGATCAGAGTCTACACTGATTGCAATAGCGTTAATAAGTGTGAATGTAGGATGATTGGGATCAACCCTACAGTCTGTTTCACGAAAGCTGCCCAAATTTTACGGCCATATAGACAATTCAAAAACAATATTATTTTCGATAATATTAAATTAAAGGAAAATTTAAGAATGAGCCTTCTTTTTATTTCGTGAAATTCGGTCAAATATTGGTTTTATTACGAAAAATTGATTTCTCTATGGGAACTTAACATGGGGGAAAAAGAGGTAAAGGAGTGTGGGAGGAGTCAAAAAACGAAAAAATTTGGAAATTGACTCCGAAACCTGACTAGATAGCTTGGATATGATCTAACTAAGAAAACAAAAGTTAAATTTTAAAAATCGGTTCAGTATTTCTAAAATTCAAAAAAAATTTCCCCATGTTAAATCCCCATAGACATCTTCACTCCGTGAAGATGTCTATGGGGATTTAACATGGTGAAATTTTGTTTTCGCAATAAAATCAATATTTGACCAAATTTCACGAAATAAAAAGGAGGCTCATTCTTAAATTTTCCTTTAATTTAATATTATCGAAACAAATATTGTTTTTGAATTGTCTATATAGCCGTAAAATTTGGGCAGCTTTCGTGAAACAGACAGTAGTCACAATCACTATATCGACTCGTGTTCACAAAAAAAAACATACTACATTCGCTATCTTTACAAGCAATAAGGCCCTAAACTACACAATTTGGACCGTATTTATATAAATAAATTCAATGGGAGATAACTGGTTACGATCCCTCATTGAACTACAATAGAACTAGCCGTAACGGTGTTGCGGCTCGAGATTGTTGTTCATGTGATCCAAGTATAATGACATTTCAAGTACAACTCGCCTTCGAAATCGGCCATTAAATCTGCCGAGATTGAGCACAGCTTAGCATCGAGCACTCAAATTGCGTGATTCTGAGCATGAGAATAAGCACATTCGAAATCAGACCCTTGGATATTTGCCGAATCTGAGCCGAGCTATGGTGGTGTACATACATGAGCCGACGTGGTGGCACCTGCCGCCGACGGCCACGTAGTCGGCGCCGGTACACACACACATGCCCTTCACGGTGTCGCACGACGCCCACTTCTTACACTGGCCGCCGACACAGGCGGCGCCCGGGTAGCCGTCTGGAACACACAGCACACCGCTCAACTCGGGCTCACACGGTCACATGACACGAATACATGTACACGAATACACAGTACTACGGAGACCCGCAGGGGACATGGATTTTTTGTATGAATAACAATTCGTTCCCTCAATTTAACAATTCGTTTCCTCGAATAAACAATTCGTTCCCACGATATAACAATTCGTTTCCTCGAATTAACAATTCGTTCCCACGAAATGACAATTCGTTCCCTCAATTTAACAATTCGTTCCCTCGAATTAATAATTAGTTCCCACGATATGACAATTCGTTCCTACGAATTTCGTGGGAACGAATTGTTAAATTGAGGGAACGAATTGTTATTTCGTGGGAACGATTTGTTATTTTGTGGGAACGAATTATAATTCTACATGGATTTTTTGTTAATTGGTTCCCTCGAAATAACAATTCTTTCCCTCAATTTAACAATTCGTTCCCTCGATATAACAATTCGTTCCCTCGAAATAACAATTTGTTCCCTCAATTTAACAATTAGTTCCCTCGAATTAATGTTATATCGTGGGAACGAATTGCTAAATTGAGGGAACCAATTGTTAATTCGTGGGAACTAATTGTTAATTCGTGGTAAAGAATTGTTAAATTGAGGGAACGATTTAATAAAAAAAATAATTATACGTCCCCTGCGGGGACATGGATTTATTTGTCAATTCGTTCCCACGAAATAACAATTATTTCCCTCAATTTAACAATTCGTTCCGTCGAATTGACAATTCGTTCCCACGAAATAACAATTCGTTCCCTCAATTTAACAATTCGTTCCCTCGAATTAACAATTAACAATCCGTTCCAACGATACAACAATTTTGTTCCCACGAAATAACAAATGTTATATCGTGGAAACGAATTGTTACTTTCGTGGGAACGAATTGTGAATTTGAGGGAACCAATGGAAACGAATTAATAAAAAAGAATTATACGTCCCCTGCAGGGTATATTATTGAATTTGAATACACAAACTTTGGTGATGAGAACCTATTTCGAAATATGGTACATGTTTAGTATTATCATTACACGTAGAATATGAAAGAATAATGTCAAGCCAAATTATCTCCACAGCTTATCATAGTTTCTGATAGCAAGTACTTGGGTATAACGCATGTTTTTGGATGTATAATGAAATAAAATGGTAGAATTTATTGATATAGGCCGTTCACTGAGGATGAAGCGAAAGACCACACAGTGGATAGTTTAAACATCACCTGAAACACACTCACTTTAAAACTTGGGTCCCATTGATTAGACACACAATGCTGTTTATAGAAATTACATAAGGGTATAATTGTGTAAATATTCCACCAGTTTCACAATTACGAGTGTTGTGTTAGCTTATATCTGCCGTCTCCCAAGATTTTTGAGAGAAGCCGGTAATTCGTATTTACAGAGCAACTACGAATTATCGGTACCCATTTACAGCTGGGTGAACTGGAGCAGTGTGGATAACGTGTCTTGCTCAAGGACACAACGCACGCCACTAGTCAGGCTCGAACCCACGACCCTTGGATCAATAGTCCGACACACTAACCATTACGCCACGGCGCTCCACCAATTACGAGTGCCCGCTATACAGATATAATCATGTAGTAACATGTATTTTACTGATAGTGACTCGCGGTGGTATCATGTTATTTTCATATGCAAATGAGGCATGATATTTTTTAATTATTTATACACCTGAACAAAATAATATTTTCTACATATTACAAAGTTTGATCATTGCACATCGAAAAATAAATACAGATAATAAATAGTATTGTCCGTTAATATGTTAAGGAAACGCGGTTATCGCCCCTGATATCGGTGTGAACATTTACGTTTGATATAAAAAGTATAATAATGCCAAACAATACGTCGTCGGGTAATGGTGAATTAATGTTTACTTTGCCAGAAAAATGTCATATCGACAGAATATACAAAACTGTCTCCCTATATTATATGTATAACCTGACATGTGGGACACCAGCTTTAACTCGTTGCATGCTAGCGGTGAAAATAACATCCAACAAATGACGAGTACTATTGGTTTCCGATAAATTGACAAGGGCACGTGACGCCACGGGGTCAGCGGACTATGTATATTATAGCTTTCTAGGGATGTAGCCGTTTGCAGCCATTTTCGCTGGCCGAATCGACGCATTATCTAGAGTAATTTAGAGCTTGAAAATGCATGCTCTCGATAGCTTAGGAGATAATTTAAATTACCAACTGGTTGACTGGTGAAACAGGCGATTGAAAACCACAATAAATGCCATATTTGTAGACGTAAAACATTTCGATAGTTGATTCATTTTGATTGCCCAGTCGTTCGTAAGCAAAAGCAGTGTTGTCCCCACAGCTCAGGTGGTAGAGTGCTGGTAAATGCATTCGACCTGCGTTCCTTTTGTGCGAGTTCGAGCCGCGGACAAATTATTATTTATTTATTCATATAACAGATTCAACGTTTCCTCACCTTTACGAAAATGTCTTAGATAGAGTTTAACAAAATAGTTCTTGTGACGTATGAACTGGGTTTACAGCGTCACAATTCAGGATGCACATCAAGCAGTCAGATCAGGGTTTACAGTGTTCACAATTCATTTACTGAATAAATATTTCACTATCAAACAACGTGAAACAAAATCGGGATGTAGACACATTCTAAAAGTGTCGCCAGTAGGTATTTCATAAAAACGACAGTACGGGGTGGGGGACTCTTGGAGACGTCAAATATACACATCCTCGAGGTTCTTGACCTCCTAATGCCCGGCCCCTGGAAACGGTTGACTGTCATACATGTCCGCCGCCCCAGAGCGGGGAAAACATTGGTTGCACTAATACATTTTGTCCAGACAGATATATGGATGTAACTAAGACGATTCAAATGACATTATACAATATGTCTTTATCAGTTTTTGAACCAATACAAAAAAAAATGCATCTGTAAGTTACATTAAATAATGTTAACACAATAAACGTATTAACGACGGCAGATATCTATCTGGGAGTATGAAGTGAGGGACACAATTCACTAAAAAAAACAGATAGCACAGTGTTGGTTTCGAATCCACAACCCTCAACTTGATTAATTAAACATAAAAAGATAACTGTAACCACTACGCTATATGCTTCATATATGAAATGTATGTATTGGTCACAGGTTGATAAGGTGCACGTATGCTTGTATGTTCTAAAATTAGATTAGAAACACATGTGCATTATTATCGATTAATATTGACTTGCTCATGCATGCATTTCCAATGAGTACTTGACGTATGTTGGTGTGATACATATACGATCGTGTGCATGTGCTCACTATTTTTCTTTTTCAGCAAATAAGTAACAACACAACTGACAACTTGATTCAGAACATGCATGAACGTTGCGTGAAGATATTTCGTGCCAACATTGGTGACATGCATGCTACATCGTCATGATAATGTCAGTTTTGCATTTTTAACACACCTACTTTACCTATTATGGCTCAATACGGAATGTCCTGTGACCTTTGCCCTTGCCACTTTATCGGAAATCAACAGTACGTTTCTTATTTCTCTCTGTATATATGTCTTGGAATTTCATTAGAATGGCGTCCTCCGGACTCAATTCTAATGAAATTCCAAGACATATTCATGAAGTTTAAAGGCAGAAATAAAAGAAAATATAATTACATGTAATTCACGTCTGCTATTTTTGAACTATGTATAGCCTACACTTTTCCCAGCATGCAAAGAGTTAACTATTGAGTAGAAACTTAACCCCAACAATGCTGAATTAAATTTTGTTGTATGCTGTTTATTTTTTATTTTCCATTTTTCAAATCAAAACCATGTTTTGACAACACTTTAGAATCATTTTCAATTATGTTTTTATTGAGAAAGAATACAAAATATAAATCGACAACAGACTACAATTTACGTTTTCCGCGCTCTAAGGGTTTAATGTTCAACATTTCTTGATAAAGGCCCATGGCTGAAAGTTCGAAAACTGAGCGAAGCAGTAAATAGTAGTGAGGACTGCGGCGGGAAACGAACAATGTCGTCTGCTTCTGTTTTATAATGTGTGTTCTTTTTCAATAAAAACATAGGCTGACAGCACTTTAAAATGATTTTCATTGAAAATGGTTCTAACGTGTTGTAAGTTATAATTTTGTTCGATAAAACATGGTCTGACAACACTTTAGAATCATTTTCATTGAACATGATTGGAAAATGCGGTTAAAGCATGTTGTTAATGAGAACAATGGAAAGTATAAAATAAACTGCAAACGATAAAATTTAGTTCAGAATTGTTAAGTTACATGTATATAAGCAAACGATTGGATAAAACTATTACTATTTTATCCCGTCAACACAGTGTGTATGTGCCGTGAAACACGGTGACGTGAAACATTTTTGATATCCTGTCAATACGAACTAATCACTGCGTATGAATATGTGCGGTGACTGGGGTTCTTTTTTTTTGCATTTAAAAGCTATTTGTAGGTGTTGACAGGATAAATAGAATAGTAGGTTAGTGCCGTGAATGGGAAAAATATCTGGCGCGGTACGGAAACGGGATGTGCTCGGCAGAGCCTCGCCCATCCCGTTTCCTAAGCCTTACCATATAGTTTTTCCCATTCACGGCACTAACCTACTATTCTCTATGTCCTTTGGTGTCCGATAATTGGTACATGTGGTACAGGGAGGTGTCAGTTATTTGTCTGGGACTGAGTAAGAACGTCAGGCAGTGTCCGTCATTTGGTAAATGTATTACCAAGGTGCATGATCACGTGGTTACAACAACAACAACAGTAGGTGGGAGTATTGAAAGCTCGCCCACTTTAAAGTAAGTATTGTTTAAGTATATACAACATGACCCCTTTAAATACTACCTTTAACACACCATCCGCCAGAGGGCGTCGCTCCTTCTCTGCACATGCACATCCCGTCAATGCATAGCCCGTTCATGTCCCCTGTACACCATGACCCGTTGACGCCTGCACATTGACCACCTAGTCGTTCGTCTGAATACATAATTGAGACACTCCATGTGATTTTGTACCGTTAAGATCATGTGCGATATTTCAGGAAATATGTTTACAAAACTTAGCATACGGACCAATATGAACTAACGAGACGTCAATGTGGAACAATATTGACGGCTTGCATTCCATTGTGTTTCAATGGGAACGAAGAGAAAATTATCGCCGAATCCCGAACAGGCATTTCAGCGTTGGATTTAGGACCCGCCAAAATAGGAAGTGACGTGACCCACCTTCAATACACATGGCGCCGTGTCGTTTGGACGTGGCCAGCAGTTCCTGTGACGCGGCGCGACAGACACAAATTCCTTCGGCACAGACGGCGTTCTTATCCTTGCTGCACTCGTCATTGAAGGGGCCGTCACAGCAGCCGCCCGACAGGCCATCTGATTCAAACGTATTGTATTGCTCTATTTAGACAGTATACAGTAGTTTCAATATATACAATTTACTATAATAAGAGCAAACAGTCATATTTAAGCCCCATTTCTCCATGCCCCACCCCAGCATCATATTAAAGCCAGTCACAATCATATTAAAGCCCCATTTCCCCAGTCACAATCATTTAAAGCCCCATTTCCCCAGTCACAATCATATAAAGCCCCATTTCCCCAGTCCTCCCCATTTCATCATATAAATGCCCCATTTCTCAGTCACAGTCATATTTAAGCCCCCATTTCCCCAGTCACAGTCATATTTAAGCCCCATTTACCCAGTCATAGTCGCACGTAAGCTCTATTTCCCCAGTCATGGTCGTATGTAAGCTCCATTTCCCCAGTCATAGTCATATTTAAGCCAAATTGCCAGTCACAGTCATATTTAAGCCCCCATTTCACCAGTCACAGTCATATTTAAGCCCCATTTCCCCAGTAACAGTCATATGTAAGCCCCATTTCCCCAGTGAGTCAATTTAAGCCCCATTTCCAACGTGACAGTCTTATTTAAGCCCCCATTTTTCCCCTTCCCCCAGTCCATAGTCATAATTAAGCCCCATTTTCCTCCCCAGTCACAGTTTCAATCATGTTAATGCCCCATTTCCCCCAGTGAGTTCCATATGTAAGCCCATTTCCCCAGTGAGTCTTATGTAAGCCCCCATTTCCCCTGAGTCAGTAAGCATTTCCCCTTTGTGAGTCATTATGTAAGATCCATCCCCAGTTCCCCCACCCCATATATTTAAGCCCCATTTCCCACGTGACATTCTTATTTAAGCCCACATTTCCCCAGTGACAATCATATTTAAGCCCCATTTCCCCCAGTCAGTCATTGTAAGTTCCATTTCCCCGTACATTCTTATTTAAGCCCCTTCGCCAGTCACAATCATATTAAAGCCCAATTTCCCAGTCACAGTCATATGTAAGCCCCATTTCAGTCCACAATATATTTAAAGCCCCATTTCCCAGTCACATTTATTTAAGCCCATTCCCCAGTCACAGCATATTTAAGCCCCATTTCCCAGTCACGTCATATGTAAGCCCCATTTCCCAAGTCACAATCATATTAAAGCCCCATTTCCCCACAGTCACAATATATTTAAGACCCATCAGTCACTGTAATATTTAGCTCAGTTTTCAGTCATATGTAGTCATCAGTCCCCACAGTCAATATAGCCCCAATTTCCCCAGTCACACTAGAGCCCAATCACAGTCCCTTTTCCCCGATATATTTATGTAAGCCCCATTTCCCCAGTCACATATATTTAAGCCCCCATTTCCCCATCACAGCTATTTAAGCCCCATTTTGCGTCAAGTATATATTCCCCATTTCCCCAGCACAGTTTTCCCCACCATGTGGGAAGCATCAGCCCCACCCCAGTCTATAGCCCCATTTCCTCGTCACAGTATGTAAGCCCACCATCAGTCATAGTCCCCATTTCCCCATTAAGTCATAGTCCCCACCAGTATATGTAAGCATTTCCCTGCACATCATATTTAAGCCCCATTTACAGACACCCAGACTTATTTAGTAATACCCCGTCACATCATATGGCAGCCTATCCCCACAATCACTTTAGCCCCATTTCAACCCACATCATATAAGCCCCATTTTCAGTACGCATATGTAAGCCACTTTCCCCAGTCAGTCATATGTAAGCCCCTTATTTCCCCAGTCAGTCATATGTAAGCCCCATTTCCAGTCATAGTAAGTTTGTGCACAATTTCCCATGTCACAGTCATATTTAATAAGCCCCAGTCACAGTCATGTAAGCATTTTCAGTCACAATCATATGTAATCATTTCCCAGCACATTTACATGGCAAGCCTAGTCACAACACCCCATACACATATTTAGCCCCATTTCCCCAGTCAGCATCATATGTAAGCCATTTCATTTTAGTCACATTCATTAGTCCCCAATTTGCAGTTCAGACCCCAATCAGTCAGTCATCATATAAGCCCATTTCTCCAGTCACAGTCATAGTAAGCCCCATTTCCCCAGTCACAATCATATTAAGCCCCATTTCCCCTCCACTGATCACATCATTTGATATGCACATTTCCCCAGTCACAGTCATATTTAAGCCCACTTTCCCCAGTCAGTCATCAGCCCCATTTCCATCAGTCCCCAAGTCAGTCATTTACCCAGTACATCTATAAGTCAGCATATTTCATAAAAGCCCCATTTTTCCCAGTCACAATCATATTAAATGCCCCATTTTCCCAGTCAAGTACCCCACAGTCATCATAGCCCCATTTTCCCCAGTCACATATTTATTTAAGCCCCATTTCCCCAGTCACAGTCATATTTAAGCCCCATTTCCCCAGTCAGTTCAGTAGATCATTTCCCCGCATAGTCGTATTTAAGCCCCATTTTTCCCATGACAATCATATTCAAAGCCCAATTTCCCCCATACGAATCTATCCCCTAGCCCCATTTCAGTACATCTATTAAAGCAGCCCCTTTATCACAGATTTTTAGTTTCCCCAGTCACAGTATTATTTAAGTCCCCATTTCCCCACCAGTCACATGTACATTTCCCATACTCCTTAGCCCCATTTCCCCAGTCACCAGTCATATATATTTCCCAAGTCACAGTCATATGTAAGATTTCCCCAGTCACAATCATATTAAAGCCCCATTTCCCCAGTCACAGACTTATTTAAGCCCCATTTCCACAGTCACAGTCATATTTAAGGCCAATTTCCTCAGTCACAATCACCATGAAGCCCCATTTCCCCAGTCACAATCATATTTAAGCCCCATTTCCTCAGTCACAGCCATATGTAAGCCCCATTTCACCAGTCAGTCATATGTAAGCCCCATTTCCCCAGTCAGTCATATGTAAGCACAATTTCCCCTGTCACAGTCATATTTAAGCCCCATTTCCCCAGTCACAGTCATATGCAAGCCCCATTTTCCCAGTCACAATCATATGTAAGCCTCATTTCCCCAGTCACATTCATATGCAAGCCCTATTTCCCCAGTCACATACACATTTAGGCCCCATTTCCCCAGTCGCAGTCATATGTAAGCACAATTTCCCCAGTCACAGTCATATGCAAGAGACCCATTTCCCCAGTCAGTCATATGTAAGCCCCATTTCTCCAGTCACAGTCATATGTAAGCCCCATTTCCCCAGTCAGTGATATGTAAGCCCCATTTCCTCAGTCACAATCAGATGTAAGCACAATTTCCCCTGTCACAGTCATATTTAAGCCCCATTTCCCCAGTCACAGTCATATGTAAGCCCCATTTCCCCAGTCACTATCATATGTAAGCCTCATTTCCCCAGTCACATTCATATGCAAGCCCTATTTCCCCAGTCACATACACATTTAGGCCCCATTTCCCCAGTCGCAGTCATATGTAAGCACAATTTCCCCAGTCACAGTCATATGCAAGAGACCCATTTCCCCAGTCAGTCATATGTAAGCCCCATTTCTCCAGTCACAGTCATATGTAAGCCCCATTTCCCCAGTCAGTCATATGTAAGCCCCATTTCCCCAGTCAAAATCAGATGTAAGCACAATTTACCCAGTCACAGTCATATGTAAGCCTCATTTCCCCAGTCACAATCATATGTAAGCCCCATTTCCCCATGGACAATCATATGCAAGCCCTATTTCCCCAGTGACAATCATATGGAAGCCACATTTCCCCAGTCACAGTCATATTTAAGCCCCATTTCTCCCGTCACAATCATATGCAAGCCCCATTTCCCGAGTCACAGTCATATTAAGCCCCATTTCCCCAGTCACAGTCATATGCAAGCCCCATTTCCCCAGTCACAGTCATATGTAAGCCTCATTTCCCCAGTCACAATCATATGCAAGCCCTATTTCCCCAGTCACAGACACATTTACGCCCCATTTCCACAGTCGCAGTCATATGTAAGCAAAATTTCCCCAGTACAGTCATATGTAAAACCCATTTCCCCAGTCACAATCATATGTAAGCACAATTTCTCCAGTCACAATCATATGTAAGCCCCATTTCCCCAGTCACAATAATATTTGGGCCCCATTTCCCCAGTTACAATCATATTTCAGCCCCATTTCCCGTCAGAGTCATATTTCAGCCCCATTTCCCCAGTTACAATCATATTTGAGCCCCATTTCCCGAGTTACAATATAATATTTAAGCCCCAGTCACAATCATATGTAAGTACACTTTCCCCAGTGAAAGTCATATGCAAGTCCCATTTCCCCAGTCACAGTCATATGTAAGCCTCATTTCCCCAGTCACAGTCATATGTAAGCCCCATTTCCCCAGTCACTATCATATTTAAGCACACTTTCCCCAGTTAAAGTCATATGCAAGCCCCATTTCCCCAGTCACAGTCATATTTAAGCCCCATTTCCCCAGTCACAGTCATATGTAAGCCTAATTTCCCCAGTCACAGTCATATGTAAGCCCCATTTCCCCAGTCGCAATCATATGTAAGCCTCATTTCCCCAGTCACAATCATATGCAATCCCTATTTCCCCAGTCACAGACACATTTAGGCCCCATTTCCCCAGTCGCAGTCATATGCAAGCACAATTTCCCCAGTCACAGTCATATGTAAGACCCATTTCCCCAGTCATTCATATGTAAGCCCCATTTCTCCAGTCACATTCATATGTAAGCCCCATTTCCCCAGTCAGTCATATGTAAGCCCCATTTCCCCAGTCACAATCAGATGTAAGCACAATTTCCCCAGTCACAGTCATATGTAAGCCTCATTTCCCCAGTCGCAGTCATATGTAAGCCCCATTTCCAGAGTCACAATCATATGTAAGCCCCATTTCCCCAGTCACAGTCATATGTAAGCCTCATTTCCCCAGTCACAGTCATATGTAAGCCCCATTTCCCCAGTCACTATCATATTTAAGCACACTTTCCCCAGTGAAAGTCATATGCAAGCCCCATTTCCCCAGTCACAGTCATATTTAAGCCCCATTTCCCCAGTCACAGTCATATGTAAGCCTAATTTCCCCAGTCACAGTCATATGTAAGCCCCATTTCCCCAGTCGCAATCATATGTAAGCCTCATTTCCCCAGTCACAATCATATGCAATCCCTATTTCCCCAGTCACAGACACATTTAGGCCCCATTTCCCCAGTCGCAGTCATATGTAAGCACAATTTCCCCAGTCACAGTCATATGTAAGACCCATTTCCCCAGTCATTCATATGTAAGCCCAATTTCTCCAGTCACATTCATATGTAAGCCCCATTTCCCCAGTCAGTCATATGTAAGCCCCATTTCCCCAGTCACAATCAGATGTAAGCACAATTTCCCCAGTCACAGTCATATGTAAGCCTCATTTCCCCAGTCGCAGTCATATGTAAGCCCCATTTCCAGAGTCACAATCATATGTAAGCCCCATTTCCCCAGTGACAATCATATGCAAGCCCTATTTCCCCAGTGACAATCATATTCAAGCCACATTTCCCCAGTCACAGTCATATTTAAGCCCCATTTCTCCCGTCACAATCATATGCAAGCCCCATTTCCCGAGTCACAGTCATATTAAGCCCCATTTCCCCAGTCACAGTCATATGCAAGCCTCATTTCCCCAGTCACAGTCATATGTAAGCCTCATTTCCCCAGTCACAATCATATGCAAGCCCTATTTCCCCAGTCACAGACACATTTAGGCCCCATTTCCACAGTCGCAGTCATATGTAAGCAAAATTTCCCCAGTCAGTCATATGAAAGACCCATTTCCCCAGTCACAATCATATGTAAGCACAATTTCCCCAATCACAATCATATGTAAGACCCATTTCCCCAGTCACAATCATATGTAAGCACAATTTCCCCAATCACAATCATATGTAAGCCCCATTTCCCCAGTCACAATAATATTTGAGCCCCATTTCCCCAGTTACAATCATATTTCAGCCCCATTTCCCGTCACAGTCATATTTCAGCCCCATTTCCCCAGCTACAATCATATTTCAGCCCCATTCCCCGAGTTACAATATAATATTTAAGCCCCAGTCACAATCATATGTAAGCACACTTTCCCCAGTCACAATCATATGTAAGCCCCATTTCCCCAGTCACAATAATATTTGAGCCCCATTTCCCCAGTTACACTCATATTTCAGCCCCATTTCCCCTGTCACAATCATATGTAAGCCCCATTTCCCCAGTCACAATCATATGTGAGCCCCATTTCCCCAGTCATAATCATATTTGAGCCCCATTTCCCAAGTCACAGTCTTATATAAGCGCCATTTACCCAATTACAGTCAAATGTAAGCCCATTTCCACAGTCATAGTCATATGTAATCGCCAGTTTCCCAGTCACAATCATCTTGAAGCCCCATTTCCCCAGTCACAGTGACGTGTTCAGGGACATTGCCAGACCCTGTCTAAAGCTGAAGCCCAGGTGGGTGATAGAATGGAGCTAACTCTTGCAATCTACTCCCGTACTGTCCGTAGCCAGCTACAGACGACACAGGAATAGATTGCAAGAGTTACTGTTCGTAACTACAATGGAGCTCGCAAAGTGAAGGGAGTACGCTAGGTGGGAGGGAGGGGTGTGGAGTCCGTGCACTGTCATATTCTATGGTTTGTTTGTTGGCAAATATTTATTAAATTTAATGTGCCATTGTGTAACAGTAAATAGTTATGGTTATGTCTGGCAATTATGTTGAAGCCCGGACTTCCAGGCTTCCGCCTAGCGACGTGCCTGGTGTTAGTGTTACGTACCCGGGCGACATACGCCGCCAACCTGCGACGTGCCTGGTGTTAGTGTTACGTACCCGGGCGACATACGCCGCCAACCTGCGACGTGCCGGAGACACACATACAGAAGTTCATGATGCACTCGGCATTCTTGTCCACCGGGCACTCGGCATTGCCGTCGCACCTCCCGCCCACCGCCCCCACTGAAAACACCAAGTGCTTACACATTATACACAGACCGGGTGTGTTCCTCGTTTAACAAACTAATGCTTTCAAATCGTTTTCGTTTAGACATGGATTCCTACATCCCAGGTTGTAACATAAGGTAACATATTTTTCGTCCATCCTTTTGGTGCGGGCAAAATAAACATTAATTTGCCATTACCGGATGTAGTAATTGGCATTATTACACTTTTTATATCAAACGTAATTGCCACTCTTGATACCAAGGGCGATAACCGTGTTTCCTTAAAAGTTTAACGGAAATAACTACCAGAATTTATTTTCTATTCGTATTATTATTAATGTGCAACAATCATACGTTATCATATTTCGATAAAAATATTTATTCATATGATGCATTTAATTGACATAAATACGTGCAATTTAAACATGACTTGCCTCATTTGCATATCAAAACAAGCTGATGCAACAGCGCGTATCGATCAGTAATATAAAGATTAATACATACTTATACATGTATCAGCATAGCGGGCACTCGTAATGTTTAAAACTGGTGGAATAGTTACACAATTATACACTTATTTAATTACTATATAGAACATTTGTGCCAAATAGATGGGACCCCAAATTAAAAATATCGAAAACATAGTTTTATCATTAAAAAAGAAAAATTAATGATGTGAAAACTATGTGTAAACGACACCATATTCCTTGAAAAAAAAGGACGACCTGCGTTGAAAGAAACAACAGACGTTTGAATCGTTGGCAGCCGGATATATCATTTTCGTGTACAAAAAAACAAACGATATTTGTTTCTACGCATATCGTTGTACACAATGATCGTTTCCCATTTGTAGTCGTTCGTTACGTTTAGGAACCTTCAAAAGATATTCGCTGTATAGTGTATACTGTTATGTAATTTGCATTTTGTTTGGCTACATTCTTGTAACCAATGTTTTTGTCATCTTTAGACCACGAAGAGCAAACACTGGGGTTGGTTCCATTTTTATTGATAATTCCTTTTGCCGCCATCTTGGATTTCAAAATGGCAGCCCTGAAATGCTATATTCATTATATATACACTTTTAATACAGATATAAAATTGATTCGTTTTTTGTGATAATCATCTTTTGACCACAAACAACACCAGTGTTATTTTCATTTTTAACAACCCCCATGGTGGCCATCTTAGATTTAATAAGAGGGCCATGATGGCCCTAATTCGCTCATCTGACTCCATAAACACCAGAGGAGAATGTGACATTGAGTTCATATGTGTTTTAAAAGAATTGTGCTATTTTTGGCGGCCATCATGGATGACATAATCATCCGATTCCGACAAATATTGCACCAGAGCAATCGCCTCATCGATACCTTCAATTTGATATATGACATGAGCATATACGGTCAAAAATAAAATTTGACCCCACGGGCCACGCCAATTTTTGACCTCGGGTCACCATTTTAACACCTTTGAAAGAGCATTCCTAGCAAGTTTCGTCGAAATCCGGCTGGCGGTTCATGAGAAGAAGATTTTTTAAGAATTAGTGCTATTTTTAGACGGCGGCCATCTTGGATTAGCGACAACCTCCGTTTTAACAAATCTGAAAAGGCTTAACCCATGGACCATAACTGTGAAGTTTGGCCACCATGGGCCAAGTGGTTCGTGTGAAGAAGAATTTTTAAATCTCTGATAAAAGAACGACTATCACCTCTTCGATACCTTCGATTTGATATAGACATGACCATATTCGGTCAAAAATCCAATTTGACCCCACGGGCCACGCCCATTTTTGACCCCGGGGTCACCATTTTAACAACTTTAAAAGAGTATTGTACATCGATCATTCCTACCAAGTTTCGTCGAAATCCGTACAGCGGTTCATGAGAAAAATATTTTTTAAGAAATTTATGCTATTTTTAAACGGTGGCCATCTTGGATAAGTGATGACCTCCATTTTAACAATTCTGAAAAGGCTTCACCCATGGACCATAACTTTTAAGTTTGGCTACCGTACCGTACTCTGGTACACATGAGCTTCGCTCAGGTGAGCTAAAAATGGCCGCCCTGAAAGCGTATACAATATATTTTATGATTCATATTTACAGTTATAATGCAGACAATGGTTAAACCATCTACATACTTCAAATAAATAAAAAATGCGGCTGGTTCCACTTTTTCTGATAACTGGTAAGGCGGAGATTTCGTTTTCAAAATGGCCTCTATGTAAATAATATGTATTATGTCTTCACTACGTACTGTATTTAGTAAAGTGTATTTATAGCTAGGTTGTGTTGACGGTTTTGCTACGTTCTTGGAACACACATTCTTTATATCATAAAAGAAAACATGAGTTGTTCCTATGTTATTCTAATTTTCAAACTGGCTGCTGTGAAAATCATATAATTCTGATATAATCATGCACACACCATTTGGACTGATTGTTCCCAGACGATACTCATTATTGAAAGTAAATTTGTATGACTAAAGTCAATTTCAAGTCATTGTTTATGACAAACATGTTATATTTGAAAATGGCCACTGTGTGTATGCAGAAATTGTCTTAATTATGGATACAGTGCTTTCAATCAGTTGCAAAAACATCTGCATTAGTCTCCATCTTGTTGGGGTTCCTGAAAGGCAGTGATGGCACAATCACACTCAACATTCGGTCAAAGGAGTTGCTTGCATACAATATATACCCTATACAAACTTGTATACAGGAAAGTGTAGAAGAACTGTCGAAAAGGCAGTATGTGTGTGATTAAATGACCTTTCGGCATTAAAACGCCATGTGAACATGTTCAGTATGTGTAGACGACGTGAGTAAAATACCAGAGTGATTGCCAAAATATGTTGGAGGGGTTGAATACACTATGTACATAATACAGAATTGTATATAGGAAACTGTATAAAAATGGCCACGTTGAAAAGGCAGTATTGTTCCATGGTCTTTAAGATTATTTACGATTACCATATGGTCTAAAGAGATCACAACTTCTATGTCAATATAACAGTGATCAGTGCATTGATGGTTTAAATTGCGTTTTACTTGTTGAAATTGTCATATTATGTCTTGACAAAGCCAGAGACACTGCATTATGGTGTGCCACAAAGGCAAGCAAATGACTAATGCTTCTCTATCATTGATTCTCGCAGAAAACTAATACGCTCTGATTGAACATGAATAATGAGGCATGTTATTTGGCCGGAAACTGTTTCGTTCTGTGTACGGACTGACTCTGCAAGTGGAGTAAGATCACTTGCCTCTCATATCCATGAAATAAATACTCTATTCATGTCGTCACATATTAAAGGATATTTCACTGCTGCTGAAGCAATATGGCCTGTCAATGAAACACGTTGCTGCCAAAAACATAGTAGTTACTGATACGCTATCCCACGAGTCAGTAATATACATATATTCTAACTTTATTAAGGGTATGAATTCACAGGTACATGTAGTATTCGCTAACTTACCTGTCAGTGATCACGAGTTGCAAGAAAATGCAAACTTGACTGAGTAAGATGCACAATTGAATCTGCTATAAAAACGAGTCTAAAGGGATAACTCAATTTCAGAACACAATGTACACCGAAAATAGTGGCGTTATGTGCTTACAGACATAAACTGAAAGGATATAAACACATAATTCTGACTCCTCTCGAGTCCAAAATGTTGCAAGACGTGCACTGTCACAAATCATCGGGATGGCATATCATTAGTTAGATTTATGGTGCACAATGTATTGCACAAACCAATAAAACACCACTATACACATGTATATCAATCTCCCACACATAGTGCACGGCCGGTTTCCCCTACATGTGCACACAATATTACAGCCCAGATGCATTTACTGTACAATATTATTATACAATGTCAATGTATCCTTCACAGGTTATAGAGCACGAGAGCACAAAGTCATTTACGCACTAAGCCACTAGCACAAACCTTTTCCCGGCACTAAGCCCATTTATTCCAAGTCCATACATTGACTGGACTAAATATACACCAGGTTCACTGTCACTAAGACATTAAGCACTAAGCAATACAATGCACACAGCTGATATGCACTAAGCCCCAAGCATGCCATACACTAAGTATTTAATGGATACGATCACATAATTGGTATGGTCATAAATCGGCACTGTATCTGGTTGCCAAGCAACAGTAAAGAATCCCTCAATTCACAACTCGGCACTGCACTAAACCAAGGTCATTGTGGTGAAATCATCGTATGACCTACTAGGTTGTATAGTCATACGGGGTCTCTTCATCCTTGCAGCTGTTTATATGGTCGTTGCTGGGTCCGCTACTTAAACCTGCCTTCGAGGATGTCTCGCGGAAGGCGTAAACCGGCGAGACGTGACGAAAGTGACATAACTACTTCCGATTCGAAAGAAAACGCATCTCTGATACCTTTACAAGATACTTCTCTGAGACTACTAAGTTCCCTTGGTAAGTTGTAGCAGTTTTAGGCTATCCTAGTGGACCGAGGCTTTGTGGTGATAACCCAAAAATACCATATTGGCGACGAGGTAAAACCATTTTAGCAGCGGGGGAAAACTTTGGAGGAGCCAAGAGATTTAATTTAGCACGTGTTGGACGGGGTCCATCCCGTCAACTAAACATATTCATTTCATTTAAATATTGGTACACAATACAGAGTTACAACAATGGAGGCCGGGGGCCCACTGTTGTATCCGTCACTGTTCTCCCCAATATTGATTATTCTCCAGAAGGCTGCTGGAGGGAATGATTACAGTGGAAAAAATTTGAGCTCCAATATTGTTCACCAGGGTTGTCAAAACATTGAATAATTGCAGAACACCAGTCTTGCAAGTTAAAAGTTGACCGTTGTTTCTTATAGTTTTGATGAAAATGAAATAAAATATTTACAGAAACAAGGAATTAAATTGCCACAGGATAATTTATTGTGAAAAATCACAAACTTTGAGAAAATATACAAATATGTAAATTAAATTGCCACGGGGTAATTTATTGTGACAAAATCACAAACTTTGGGAAAATAAACAAATATTGTAAATTTTAATGAATTAAATTGCCACGGGGTAATTTATTGTGAAAAGTCGCGAACGTTGAGAAAATAAACAGTGTACTTTTTAAGAAATTAAATTGCCATGGGGTAATTTAGTGGGAAAAACTTTACATTGTGCCCTTTTAACTAGTAAAATTGATGTAAATAACTGTAAGTTGGTATAAACATACCAACACTGACACTATAAGGTTAACTATTCTTTTCCAGGGAGGTGAAGACAGATAGGAACTGTAATAGTTTGATTTCCTGCCTACTGACACACCATTTCATCAAACGATATATTGATTAACTTCTGTGATGAAGACGATTTGATGAACATCCCAAATGTGAGACGTAAAATAGCTAGGGCTATAATAAACCTACGAGAGAGACAATGCAATTTGAATATAGACATGCTGAAAACCATCACAAAATTGAAATTGACGATTACAGCTCACAAAATAATTGACTTTCGGGAAAATTCAAAATTAAGACGACAATCAATTTTCCCGTCCCACACTCAATCTGAGTTTTTAGAAAGAATGAAAAGCACAATAAAACAAAGAGAACGGACGGCTAACTCTAAGATGCGGTCAATTCCATTTGAGGAGGGATACAATCAAGACGATTTCACACCCCGTATCAAATCACCCAACTACTTATTAGATGAGGAACCCGTGACAGAAATGAGACACAAAGCCTTTAAGCCGTCAGACATACCAAAACGGTTAGTAGTTGATAGTCGTTCCAGTTGTCGGATGTCTAAGCACAAATTTATCAAATGTGCTAAAGCTTGTGGATGGATAGACGAGGACTGCAAGGATGCATTATGTTTCTGCCCGACAGGAAAAGCAGCGGATTATTATGAATTAATCACCGAAATGACGGATGACCTGACTATTGAGCAGATAATCAGGACATTTGACAAACGGTTCTCTTCAGAGGAGCTGCCAGAAACGTTGCAAGCAATATTTTAGCAGGCAGTACAGGGATCAACGAACCACTGAAAGACTGGTCTGATAGAATACTTCTGTTGGCAACAGGAGCCTTTAAGGAATGTCCAGAGGAACATATAAACAGACAGGCAGTAATGCGATTCTGCATGGTTTGCACAGATAAGGAGGCCGGTCTGAGCGCGTGCACCGCTAAACCACGAACAATGGAACAGGCGGCTGATGCCATAGAATGGTACCAGTGTGTAGAAAAAGCAGTATATGGAAGACCATGTAAGCCTAAAGCAAAGGAACCAGTAACAAGAACCTACACAGTAAAGAAGGAGATTGACTCGGATTCTGAGGAGGAGGAACACGAACCATACACCGTTCGGCAGACCCGACCAGCAATGACGTCTCCAGGATCGGATGCAAGAGGAGTACATCAGAGAGAGTTCAGCCCATTAAGAACAAACCGTCATGATAGAATGATATAATGTCATCAATAGAACAAAAGGTATCTCAATTGAATGGAAAAGTTACGACTTTGACACAGACTGTACAGCGTATGGCAGAGGCCACGGAGAAGCTAGTACAGCTACAACAGGTGAATGTAAGCAACACCAGTCGGTCTCCAGTCAGGGCAGATGGATGTCGAAGTAGATCTCCCTCTCTCAAACCTAATACCTCTTTGTATTGCCATGGGTCCGGTCATTATAAAAGAGAATGCCTAGAAAGCCTAGACAAGCATGTCACCTTTCAAACAGATTTAAACTTGAGTGGTGGGGAACATGGTGTTGAGGGTCGGTTACATTTGAACGCGGATGCACTCTCGTGTATACCATCAGAGGGAACATGAATTCGTATGGGGGGGGGGGGGTCTACCAATACAATTGAGTAACCCAGGGGGGTAATCAATCGGAGTTGTCCAAAAGAGGTTATGACCCACGTCCACATCCACGTCAGATTAGACTGACGAAAGACGAGAACAGTTTAGGCGTACAGAGTCATCACCCAGGGTGCTTGTAACAAATTATCACATGAAGCGACAGTCATAGCCAACGCGCACTGCCATCACCGACTTGCAGGTGGCGAGTACCATCATGTCGTCCCAGGAGGGATCCCCTAAAATATCGTGGAAGACGAGACCGGTTGAGACTAGATGTTTCTACAACTCCCGCCGGGGCAGTAACCAAGACCGTCAGGATAAAACTGTTGAGAACATTGAGGACGTCGCCGTCCAGACACGTCCTCGGAAACCATTGATATGCGGTGTGGGAGGATGTGAGATAGGCACTACATTCCAAAAACAACATTTTCTGGAACACCACATCCCCTACCTATTCAATGAGTGACTCCCTCTCACGGATGACCTTTGCCACCGACGATATTTGGCACTGGTGACAATAGCGCGAAACATGCCTGGAGCCTTTACGCGTTTGGAGGATGTTGTTCATCATCTGAATCGGGCAACCTCAATTAAGGAGGGATGGCAAGTTACTTTGGTACAGCAGGCTGCTATGGAACGTCTCTGCTCTATCCAGGGATTGAGAGGTTCCAGGAGTGTTTAGCATGAGACCCTTGAACTCGCCTGCTGTTCTGATCCACTGGCGTGCCTTGGAGGCGATGGTCCGAACCATTCCCGGAGAGAAGATGTTTTTCATCATCCAGAGGTTTAGACATAAAACAGACCAGGTAAAATAATACATCGAGGGGTCACCCAGGGGAGAGGCAGAAGCTTCTAGCATGGAGCCATCCAGGGCGGAGGCAGAAGTGTCCAGCATGGAGCCACCCAGGGGGAAGTGTCCATTGAAGCGGAATCTACCATGGATCCCGTGAGCTTGGACATGTTGCTTGTAGTTGGTGCATATGATACACACTTCCACCGAGACAGAACCAGGGATCGTCTACGAATGCAGCAATCGGCTGGCCTTGACGAGGTGGTACGGGCCATACCATTAGAACAAACGAACGGATATCGTGTCCGCATAGAGGGATGTGTTCTAGTCTATTTCGACCCTGACACTTATCCATTAGGAGAAGAAATAGCAAAAGTGGTATCTGAGGGAACCCGCATTGTCTTGGGAGTTCATCCCAAGAAGATTATTTCTGAGAGCGATTTCAGGAAACTTCAAGGTAGATTACACCTCTCGGGAGTAATTGGTCTAGGCGAAGTAGGAATCGACCATTCTGTAAGATCACCGAATCGATGGGCCAACTTCGTCGAATCCTTCAGGAGTGCTTCGAACCGATTCACATACTGGTGTTCCATTGTCTTGCTATGAAGTGCTTCCCCACTGCCCTTGAAGCTTATGTGCGTTGCCTCGACATTGTCAAGGAGTATACTTCATACCTACAGAAAATTCATCTGCATTGTTTTACCAGTTCGAGGGAAGTCGCTCGGCGATGGATGGACATATTTCCCAATACCTGGTTCGAGTTTACTGGACTGGTTAGAGGCTTCAATACCAGGCAACGTGAGGCCATCAGTGCAGTGCCAACGGATGAGCTCATACTCGAGACTGATGGACCCTACTTTCCACCTTCCGAGGATTTCCAAGTCAATGCTCCACATCTTCCATGATTTGTAGCAATGGAAGTTGCTAGATGTCTGGACACCACTATGGAGCGGGTACTGGAGCAGACCACTGCCAACGCAAAAACCCTCTATGGCTGGTGTGGCCCACCGGTGGTCTAGGTGATGGACATAATAGCCAGGTATATCGATGGACACTTGTGATATTACACGTGTGGTCACGGCCCAGGTGGGACGTGCCAGGTATATGGATAGACGTTGTGATATTACGCGTGGACTCACGGCCCGGGGTGGGACGTACCCATTCTATCGAGGAATACTTTGATATTACACGTGGGGTCACGGCCCAGGTGGGACGTGCCAGGTATATGGATAGACGTTGTGATATTACGCGTGGACTCACGGCCCGGGGTGGGACGTACCCATTCTATCGAGGAATACTTTGATATTACACGTGGGGTCACGGCCCAGGTGGGACGTGCCAGGTATATGGATAGACGTTGTGATATTACGAGTGGACTCACGGCCCGGGTGGGACATACCCGTTCTATCGAGGAATACTGTGATATTATACTTGGGGTCACGGCCCAGGTGGGACGTGCCAGGTATATGGATAGACGTTGTTATTTACATGTGGAGTCATGGCCCGGGATGGGACATACCCGTTCTATCGATGGATACTGTGATATTACACGTGGGGTCACGGTCCAGGTGGGACGTGCCAGGTATATGGATAGACGCACTCTCTTCCCAATGGCCGCCTGAAATAACATTTGCACCCGCACTAAGTTCAGTGCTATAACTTTCCCCAATTGACTCATTCAATTCCGCCATTCAACTATATGTATGTTTATTTCCCCATATTGCATGTGATATACTGTAATGGGATGTAATAAAGAGTATTTGCGTTGAGTTGACTTGACTAATTCCAAACTTCACACGATATCACTCCAAACGATGATTATGTCCACATACAATGTTTACTTACAGATAAGATACTTCTGAGCAGGCAGCAAGCAATAATTCCAATATAATACAGTCCCATATATCACATGTGTCTCTTTTTTTCTGACCAATGTTATCACCAAACTTCCCCGAATATACTCACTCACCCACTGCAACTCAATGTTACATTATAAACCCATTGATCACGACTTTCACACCTCTGACCATAACTGATTATACCCCAAGCCTGTACTGATTATAACATCTGCATACATGTATCTGCTGGAGGGATTATTTCCTCAATTCTGATAAAATGCACTTTATCGTGACATGCACAATGGCCATCTCGGCATTCAGACATGTCTTACACGAGCGCAAGATATTATGGTTTGGTAAAATGGCAGGAAGATGATCAATTGACTACCAGGAATGTTCTGATTTTGCAAAATAATGGGACTTCTTTAATGTCACATGCTCTGTATAGTCAAGGTCCAGTGGGTTAGCTCTGAGCGAAAGTTTCGTAAAAATAAAAGGTGAATGTACAGACCTATATTTGGGTATACTGGAATGTCGAAATACCCATAACCCGCACGGAATAGTCACCTGCACCGTTATTGATGGGACAGCCAGTTTACTGACCACTTGTGAGCAGGTATTTCCAATGCATGTTCCGACTTGTGACAAGATCAGATCCATTCATCTACAGAGCAAGGAACGCTATGTTAAAAGCGTAGTAGCTTTACAATTAAAAGAGCTAAACATTGGCGACCAAGTTGGACTCCATAAAGACAGCAAACTTTTGAGACCAGTTGCAGTCTGCTAGCGCAATTCCAGTTCTTACAGACTGCAGATGGTGCATCATATTGTCGTAACAGACGCTTTCTCATGAAGCAATGGAGAATATGAGTGAGTATTTACCTTTGCAATGCAATATACAATACCATAACATACACGTTATTGGATAAAATGGATGATTTGCCATATTTTCATCTCCTTATTTTAAAGGAAAACACGTGTGCTGACCAATATATCATTTGAAGAAACATAACTATAAGCCACAACAATACGTGATACATGTACATGTAAATACGTAATACAGTAATATGTAATACATGTAAATCCTTGAAGTGGCAATGTATGGGACACACTTATTTCCAACAGCCATTTTGAAGATAATGACGTACCATAGTACTAGTAAGCAATAATCTCAAAAGTTTGTGTTCATTGTATTATGAGCATAAGTAGAAGAAACATACAAAATATCACCACTGCATTAAACATGCATAATAAATAGTAGATAGTAAAAATAATAAGGCCGCCATTTTAAAATATACTGAAATAATTTTGCCAATATTTCTTATCGATACTAAATAATAATAAAGAACACCACATATAACGTTGACGCTAAATAACAATTAATTTCAATGGCGGTCATTTTGAAATTCAAAATGCCGGCCATGCGGCTCTTAAAAAATGGAACCAACTTCAGTTTTGTATATATATATATGTTTTCAAGCAGACACACACGTTCCAATCACAATATCATTTGAAAGAACATAACTACAGCTACAGAAATACTAGAATGTGTAACAAATCTTTAATGTGGCAATGTACATACCACACAAGATAAAGATTACTCGTAGCACTATACCAGTTATGAATAATATCAGCTGACTGTGTTCAAAGAAATACGAGTATAACCAGAAGGAAAATACTAAATGTTACCACGACATTCAAAAATGTAAAATAAATACTGAATTTCTGATTTTGAAATGGCGGCCATTTCGAAAACCAAAATTGCTGGTATCTCAAAACTCATTCTGCCAATATTTCTTGTCCATAATAATGTGTTTTCACAATAATGTGCGAAAACACCACACATAATGACTTTGACCTCAAAATATAAATTTCAATGGTGGCCATTTTAAATTTCAAGATGGCGGCCATATGGCTTATAGCAAAAAATGGAACCAACCCCAGTTTGGTTGTATGTGGTCTATAGATGAAAAAAACAACCTTGGTTCAAACAATGTAGCAAAACAATTCACAAGACATAAAATAACGACATAACAGTATACACTTTAGCAGGCGAGCAACTGCTGCTTTGTCATTTGAAGTTTCACATTTTTTGTACACGAACACGATATTAAATTCCGCATTTGCACTGAACGTTTCGTCAACTGTTGATATAATTTACGGAAAATACCGCTAATTTTGGAAATATGTTGCATGATACTAACATGGCGTGTCTCATATGTGGCCGTGACTGGCGAAATGGGTCGTATAGCAGTTCTGTCAGTCTAGATCCTAGTCTTCTAGAACATTCCTGCAGTCTGGTATGTCTATATAATGATTGTTAGAAGCATATCACTTGATTAGCAGATTGCAAGGCTAACACTGTAGAGCCTGTTCAGACTGCGCGGATTCGCCGGCTGCTCTGGATCTAGACTGATCGCAAAACCCATACGCCACATTTCTGCAGACACAATGGCATACTGTCAGATAGGTTCGAGACATGCCTAAGCCCCATTTATTCCGGTTCTAGTCAGATAGGTTCGAGACATGCCCAAGATCCATTTCTCCAGGTTCTAGTCAGATAGGTTCGAGACATGCCTAAGACCCATAATTTTCTCAAGGTTAATAGTCAGATAGGTTCGAGACATGCCCAAGACCCATTTCTCCAGGTTATAGTCAGATAGGTTCGAGACATGCCCAAGACCCATTTCTCAAGGTTAAAGTCCAGATATGTTCGAGACCAGCCTAAGACCCATTTCTCCAGGTTTATAGTCTAAATAGGGTTCGAGACATGCCTAAGACCCTTTCTCAGGTTATAGTCAGATAGGTTCGAGACATGCCTAAGACCCATTTCTCCAGGTTATAGTCAGATAGGTTCGAGACATGCCTAAGACCCATTTCTCCAGGTTATAGTCAGATAGGTTCGAGACATGCCTAAGACCCATTTCTCAAGGTTATAGTCAGATAGGTTCGAGACATGCCCAAGACCCATTTCTCAAGGTATGTCATAGGTTCGAGCTCCCCAAACCCATTTCTCAAGGTTAATCAGATAGGTTCGAGACATGCCCAAGACCCATTTCTCAAGGTTATAGTCAGATAGGTTCGAGACACGCCTAAGACCCATTTCTCAAGGTTATAGTCAGATAGGTTCGAGACACGCCTAAGACCCATTTCTCCAAGTTATATTTCAGGATAGTAACGAGACACGCCTAAGACCCATTTCTCAAGGTTATAGTCAGATAGGTTCGAGACACGCCTAAGACCCATTTCTCAAGGTTATAGTCAGATAGGTTCGAGACAACGCCCTAAGACCCATTTTCCCAAGGTTATAGTCCAATAAGGTTCGAGACAACCCTAAAGAACATTTTCTCAAGGTTATAGTCAGATAGGTTCGAGACACGCCTAAGACCCATTTCTCCAGGTTATAGTCAGATAGGTTCGAGACACGCCTAAGACCCATTTCTCAAGGTTATAGTCAGATAGGTTCGAGACACGCCTAAGACCCATTTCTCCAGGTTATAGTCAGATAGGTTCGAGACACGCCTAAGACCCATTTCTCAAGGTTATAGTCAGATAGGTTCGAGACACGCCTAAGACCCATTTCTCAAGGTTATAGTCAGATAGGTTCGAGACACGCCTAAGACCCATTTCTCCAGGTTATAGTCAGATAGGGTCTAAGACCCATTTCTCCAAGGTTATAGGTCAGATAGGTTCGAGACAGGTTCCTTAAGAAACCCATTTCTCCAGTTATCCAATTAGGTTCGAGACACGCCTAAGACCCATTTCTCAAGGTTATAGTCAGATAGGTCGAGACGCCCAAAGACCCCCAATCTCCAGGTTATAGGCCCATTTAGGTTCAAGACATGCCTAACCCATTTGTCTTTCTTCCCTTCCAGGTTATAGTCCAGATAGTTCGGACACGCCTAAGACCCATTTCAGGTTATAGTCAGATAGGTTCGAGACACCGCCCCTCATCTCCAGGTTATAGTCGAGACACGCCTAAGGACCCATTTCTCCCAGGATATAGACAGGATAAGGTTTCGGGACACGCCTAAGACCCATTTCTCAGGTTATAGTCAGTAATTTAGGTTCGAGGACACGCTAACCCGACATCTCATGGTTATAGTCAGATAGGTTCGAGACACGCCTAAGACCCATTTCTCAAGGTTATAGTCAGATAGGTTCGAGACACGCCTAAGCCCCGTTTCTCCCGCTTTTAGTTAGATAGGTTCGAGACATGCCTAAGACCCACTTCTCCAGGTTGTAGTCAGATATGTTGGAGACATGCCTAAGCCCCATTTCTCCAGGTTCTAGTCAGATAGGTTCGAGACACGCATAAGCCCCATTTTTCCAGGCTTATACAGTCAGACAGGCTCGAGACTTACCTTGCATGCATGCGCCGGCGACATTGTCAAAACCCGGATGGCACATGCACATGCCGGAGTCAGTACAATTGGCGTGCAAGTCCCCCGGGCAGGTGTTAGCGCCAGTGCAATAGGCGCCCGGAAACCCGTCTGTAAGAGATATACATTGATCACGATAAACCCGTCTGCAAGAGACATACATTGGTCACGATACACCCATCTGTAACAGACATACATTGGTCAAGATAGCCCGTCTGTAGCAGACATACATTGGTCACGATAATCCGTCTGTAGCAGACCCACATTGGTCACGATAAAGCCGTCTGTAAGATACATACATTGGTCACGGTATCCCGTCTGTAACAGACATACATTTGTCACGATAAAGCCGTCCTTCAGAGACATACATACATTGTCTGTAGCAGACCCACATTGGTCACGATAAACCCGCCTGTAACAGACATACATTAGTCACGTTAAAGCCGTCTGTAAGAGAAATACATTGGTCACTATAATGCCGTCTGTAAGAGACATACATTTGTCACGATAAAGCCGTGACGGTCCTTAAGAGACATACATTGGTCACGATAACCCGTCTGTAGCAGACATACATTGGTAACGATACAGCCGTCTGTAAGAGACATACATTGGTCACGATAAAACCGTCCTTAAGAGACATACGATAATACGTCTGTAACAGACATACATTCGTCACGATAATCCGTCTGTAACAGACATATATTGGTCACGATAAACCCGTCTGTAACAGACATATATTGGTCACGATAAACCCGTCTGTTAACAGACATATATTGGTCACGATAAACCCGTCTGTAACAGACATACATTGATCACGATAAAGCCGTCTGTAATATACATACATTGGTCGCGTTAAAGCCGTCTGTAAGAGACATACATTGGTCACGATAAACTTGTCTGTAGCAGACATACATTGGTCAGGATAAACCCGTCTGTAACAGACAGACATACATTGGTCAAGATAAAACCGTCTGTAGCAGATCCACATTGGTTACGATAAAGACATATGTAAGAGACATACATTGGTCACGATAAACCCGTCTGTAAGAGACATTTATCACGATAAACCTGTCTGTAAGAGACATTGCTGACGATAAACCCGTCTGTAAGAGACATACATTGGTCAAGATAAACCCGTCTGTAGCAGATCCACATTGGTCACGATAAACACGTATGTAAGAGACATACATTGGTCACGATAAGCCCGTCGGTAGCAGACATACATTGATCACGATAAACCCGTCTGTAAGAGACATACATTGATAACGATAAACATGTCTGTAAGAGACATACATTGATCACGATAAACCCGTCTGTAAGAGGCATACATTGGTCACGATAACCCGTCTGTAACATACATACATTGGTCACGATAACCCGTCTGTAAGAGACATTTGTCACGATAAACCCGCCAGTAAGAGACATACATTGATCACGATAAACCAGTCTGTAAGAGACATACATTGATCACGATAAACCCGTCTGTAAGAGACATACATTGATAACGATAAACCTGTCTGTAAGAGACATACATTGGTCACGATAAACCCGCCATAAACTTGTCTGTAAGAGACATACATTGGTCACGATAAACCCGCCAGTAAGAGACATACATTGGTCACGATAAACCCGTCTGTAAGAGACATACATTGGTCACGATAAACCCGTCTGTAAGATACATTGGTCACGATAAACCCGTCTGTAAGAGACATTGGTCACGATAAATCCGTCTGTAAGCTACATTGGTCACGATAAACCCATCTGCAAGAGACATTGGTCACGATAAACCCGTCTGTAAGATACATTGGTCACGATAAACCCGTCTGTAAGAGACATTGGTCACGATAAATCCGTCTGTAAGAGACATTGGTCACGATAAACCCGTCTGTAAGAGATATTGGTCACGATAAATCCGTCTGTAAGAGACATTGGTCACGATAAATCCGTCTGTAAGAGACATTGGTCACGTTAAATCCGTCTGTAAGAGACATTGGTCACGATAAATCCGTCTGTAAGAGACATTGGTCACGATAAATCCGTCTGTAAGAGACATTGGTCACGATAAACCCGTCTGTAAGAGGCATTGGTCACGATAAACCCGTCTGTAAGAGACATTGGTCACGATAAATCCGTCTGTAAGAGACATTGGTCACGATAAACCCGTCTGTAAGAGGCATTGGTCACGATAAATCCGTCTGTAAGAGACATTGGTCACGATAAACCCGTCTGTAAGAGACATACATTATTGGAAGTAGTATTATTGGTCACGTTGCTGATATTACTGGTACTGCACTCCGCGTCGGCGTAAAATGCTTCACGTCAAACAAATGCATGACGTTCATTGTCGTTGTTAATAACGTCACGCTATTAACCGGCAACGTCGCTGTTCTATGAATTGCGACAACATGATGTAAAACAATAAGATTTCCTAATTCTAACGCCGTATATGGTTATTTACGTTTTTGAAACTATCCGAAAATGCTATCTAAATTAAGTAATAAAACCATGGGCTGTTGCGTTTACTGTAGTATAAAACACATTTGGTCTGTTTAAAGTTTGCGAGGAGTTCACGTACTTTAAACAGAGCAAATATGTTTCTTACTACAGTAAACGCAACAACCCATGGCTTTATTTCTTAAGTGGGCATAGTTTCTTATGAATTCGATGAATACAATATAATAATTCCAGCACAAAAATATTTACACAATTCCCTAACATTTGATTAGTCCGTTGCAAGTCTCCGTCCAAAATTTATATCCTAGTAAACTCCATGCCGAACTACTTTCCGTAACCGTCAGGCGCAGTTAAAATAATTCTTAAGAAAACGGAAAATGAACACATCTTTATGATGAATTTATTTCAAATGCTGGAATTATAAGGAATGAATGGCCTTTTTGTTGAATTTATCGGGGATATAAACTTGGAAAATTCGCGGGAATACTGGACGAGGCCTTCCGGCCTTCGTCCAGTATTCCCGCGACTTTTCCAAGTTTATACCCCGATAAATTCCACAAAAAGGCCATTCATTCCTATATTAAATCATCACTCGCGTAACATAACCCGAATGTTTTGGCTGTCACGCAGGCCACTTACCTGTTACATCTAGAACATTCAGGTTACATGTAAGATAATGATTTTATATTGAGAGCCGGGTCTATCGTCGCCATGGTTACCTCGCCTACACACGCCGGCTACGGGCCGGGTACCATCGATACACATGCACATGGCGGGCATCGTGCTGTTGTCACAGGAGGCGAACTTGTCCTCGGGGCACGTCGAGTCGATAGTACAGATCCCGCCGAGCGCCCCGTCTGTAAGGAACACGGGTATGGCAAGCCAAATGCACAATAATTCCTCAAACCCGAGTTTGAAGAATAACGACCAATCGAGATCGCATTCGGCAGTGTTTCTTAAACCAGGGTGTGATTAATTAATGTACACATGGCGCATACAACCCGCAATGGAGATCTCACATCTGGGTTTACGGTTCGCCGTAAGTTCATTAAATACGTTTACACAATTTACAATATATTTCATAAATAAAGTCAAAAGTTGACAAACTTTTCCGAAAATGTTGTCAACTTTTGACGCTATTTACGGAAAATATTGTAAATTTTGTAATCGTATCAGTTTAATGAAATTACGCAGATATCCGAAGGTACAAAATCACATGGCGTGTCTCATTTGGCCTTCCATGTACAGGCCATGGGGCCGTTTCACTAAACTTCGTACTACTAAAATGTTCGTAAGTGCAAAATTGTGATAGTCTGTAAATTTCATATTAACATGTTTTCTTGTAAACAATTATTGGATTTAAATTTATTGAACATAAATGTAAATCCATCAATTGAAATTTACAGCCGATCCTAAATTTTCACTTACGAACATTTTATTCGCACGAAATTAATTTAGTGAATCGGCCATCTCGACTGAATCGGGCCAACCGTGCACTGCCAGACTAGCGAGTCATTCAATACCACACCGTACAACGTGCAGACAAGCAACTCATTCAATACCACACCGTACAACGTGCAGACTAGCGAGTCATTCAATACCACACCGTACAACGTGCAGACTAGCGAGTCATTCAATACCACACCGTACAACGTGCAGACTAGCGAGTCATTCAATACCACACCGTACAACGTGCAGTCGCGTCTGCAGTTGTTGCCACAACAACAGTCGGGCGCGATAATTGCTAACACGTGAGACTCGTGAAATTATCGTCAATAACTAGAGGGAAATTAGCGGGTCATGTAATAAAGTATGAAGTTGTAGGCATGTCACATATTGCAGTTGGTACACATGTATGTTGTAATGGACATAAGATACAACTGTATATTAGCCTGTTTTATAATAGTACATGGTACAAGTACAACTGATGCCATCATATTTGTGGCTGCGACTGGAGAACTGGAGCTTACAGTGGGGTCAGCGTGTAAATGCACACACGAACGACACGACAGGTTGGTTCCAACCTGTTGTGTTCGTTCGTGTGTGCACTTACACGATGACCCCACTGTATGGGATTTGTGACCAGTGTAACTTCTGATCAAATAACACACGCATGTAGCCTGATAACGATTGTATTAATATTGCTTCTTAGAAGCATGCCAGGTTTTTCATTGATGGAATGGCGGACAGTGCAGATCCTGATCAGATTGCGCGAACTATTGCTCAGGGTATATAATTAGGGCTTCGGTTATGCGTTTATTTGTCCCACCTTTGACGCCGAATAGCGGCATGTTATTGGCCAAAACCGAGAACAATAATAACGTGACGGCGAATGTGAAATCATAACATAATCCATGCAGTCGAACGAATGGCTTGTAAATGTCGTTGTGACTGGAGAACCTGGGGTTTATGCAGCTGTGACCAGTGTAGTCCCAGATCAACCTGTCAGCATCATGACATACACGGTTTGCCATTCAGGCGGTGAAACATCCCGCATGCACCCGACAAACGGTATAAGTGTAACTTACCAGTAGAAACAAATGACCCCTGGAAGCAAATTTCCTTCAACATCACCGATGTATTTCACAATAATGTGTAAATGTGATATAAACATGCTTTCCGATGTGTCAGCTTGATTGTCTGTAAATATTATCGAAATAGATGCATAAACAAAGAAATAGCGACAAATAATGTTGCTAAAAACTAAAAAACTATATACAGTAATGTTGGCTTTCATGAAACGAGTTTCCTTTAGCGATAGCATGGGACAAATATTGCCTATCTCGAATGCACTCATAAAATAGCTGATGTTTCAAAGTAAAGTGCCCATGACATACCAGGAGTGTAACTTTTTTAAACTGATATTTTGCTATATGTTGTTTATATGCATACATATATTCATGAATGTCTGCCGTATATGAATGGTTTACCATTTTCCGCATTCATGACGAGAAAATAGTTAACTGTATGCATCAAACATACCGTGACAGACTTAAACATTTCCTCCACGGTATGTCCGGAATGTAACACTTTTCAGATACATTTGTGGTTGTTATTTATCTATCTATGTAAACTGCCCCTTGCGTGTATTATCATATTATGAGCAGGAAAAGTGCACATCGTATGTCTTAGTGGAGTAAATAGGGTTAGAAGTAAAACCAGATTTGTGCTTAAAAGTAAGAGGAAATAAAGTGATAGTCTGTTAGTAAAGCATGAAAGAGATAAAAGAGAAATTAAAGTAACCGTTTCTGGATTCCTAGCAGTGGGCCAGCTGTCCGACTGCCTGTTTGAACAATTGAACAGGGTCGGCCATAGCAACACTATTGTGTGGCAAGGAGTTCCAGAGAACAAAAGAAAAAGGAAATGTTGTAGTAGTTTGCAGTAGGGCGAATTTGTCTGATAGAGAATCTGGCGCGGCACGGAAACGGGATGTGCTCGGCAGAGCCTCGCCCATCCCGTTACCTAAGCCTTGTCAGATATGTTTTCCCATTCACGGCACTAACCTACTATTCTCTATAAGGATGGTAATGTTCATAAAATCTACCACCAGCAGGTACCTGCTGGTGGTAGATTTTATGAACATTACCAGTCTTACAAATATACGCCTGTCGGACAAGGTACGCCATTCAAGGTTGGTCCACATGGTAGTCACACTGTCATATGTTGACCATCTCAATTATATTTGTATTGTGTAGTGTGTACTGTGTAGGGCGACCACACAGTGGATGTATATTCAAGCTGCGGCCGAACTATATACAAGTTCCCTGACTTTTTTTCATTTTTAGTTTCAATATTACGTTTTAGAAATCCCAGAGTTCTATTTGCCGAATTAGTAATGCGATTTATGTGAGTGTTATGAGAAATGTCAACTACGAGATAGTCAGCATCATTTACTGTCGAATGAGTTTGTCCATGAAGTATGTAATCATGTTTTATTGTATTGTTGTTTCTTGTTATGTTTATGATTTGGCATTTCAGTGGGTTACATGCCAATTTGTTGTCAAGTATTATGTAAACTGTTGGGCAGATAATTCGGACTTGTGATTTAATTGTGTCGGGAAGATCATTTATGTAAAGAAGAAATATCAGTGGTATTTGTTCATTTCTTGATTGATTTATTAGATACAATTAAAATTATGTACAGTGCAACCTCTCTACAACAGCCACCCATGGGAAGACGCAAAACTGGATGTTGTAGAGAGGTGGCTGTTGTAGGGAGGTTAATGATGAATTACATTTTGTCGTCCGCTTTTTAATGATTTTCTTCGATAGTCCTCATCAAAAACATACTTTGGCAACATTTTAGAATAATTTCCAATGGAAATGATTCTAAAATGCTGTCAAAACATGTTTTTATTGACAAAGAAGACAAAGCAACAGCAGACGACGGTTTTCGTGCTCAGCAGTCTAATGGTTAAATACAGAGTAAATCATCCATTTAGGATATAAAATAGCGACTGTTATAGAGAGGGTGTTGTTGTAGAGAGGTGGCCGTTCGGGGAGGTTCGACTGAATAATAAAAAAGATATTGCATAAAAAATGTGATTTTTTTTTAATTTAAAATTAGGGGTCATTTTATATTATAAGTTACCCATTAGCACTTATGACGCAAAATCTTTCTGAGCATGTTTACTCGAAATCATGCAATTGTATTGGTCGAAACCTGGTCAGAAGCGTCACAAGAGCTAGCTAGACTCGCCGCAAAAGCCACTTTCCCCAGCCACAACCATCACAGACGAGTCGCTGTGGCGACAAGGCACCCGCCTCGTAACTGGGAAGTCGAAGGTTCGCAGACTCCGCTTGACTGAAGTGGCCGGTTGGTGTGCCGCCAGCTAGTTCAATTTAATTGTTCCAATGAGGGATCGTAGCTAGTTATTTCCATGTGCAAATTTATTCATAGAGACCCGGTCCTATGTAATATTTCAGCGTTTATGTTTTACTGAAAAGCACAAGAATTGACTTATGCGCACAGAGTAGATCGTCTAGATCGGCATTGATCGTCATACCCATAAGCCCAATTTCTCCAATCGCAGGCACATATGTGACTGTGACTGCATAAACTGGGCTTATGGGTTTTTTGCGACCAGTGTAGATCCAGATCAGCTTGTGCATCCGCACAGTCTGATCAGCATCTGCACTGTTCGCCATTCCATCAATGAAACACCCGTCATGCGCCTTACAAGCAGCATAGATCATTATCAGGCTACAAGAGTGGGCTATCTGATCAAGAGCTACACTGATCATAAATCCCATAAGCCCCATTTCTAAAGTCACAGTCACAGTCACATATTATGACCACGAGTACTCACGTTTCGCACACTGTCCTTCGAAGGCGCTGTATCCTATATTGCACACACACTCCGACCACGTGGATGATGACTCATTGCAGTGGGCGTTTTTGTCCCCGGGGCACTGCCCATTGTCGTCGCACACCCCGCCCACATTTCCAACTGGGTCGTACACAGATATACCAGTAGCCGATTTCACCAAAATTGCTAAGTACGCTTTTCTAGCTGCATGTAAGAATACTTTAAAGGAGAAATTATTTATTTTTTATTGAAGTGCATAATTTCATAATTATAGAACTAATGATTGTTTGTGTTTGATGATTACAATTATGCAGACTTATTCAATTAATATGTATTACATTACAGAGTTTCAGATAAGCTGCGTATGTGCGTAAATACCCAATTAAAATTGCCAAAAACCCAATTGAAATCAGAAGTAGCGCGTATCAAAAAGCAATTAAAAATGTGTGGTACCTTTATCATGCTGCAGAAAACAACAAACAGACCACAAATATAGCACATTTTTCTTATTTTCAATGAAAACACATCTTGGTATTTCATTAGAATTGTCTCCAAGGAGACAATTCTAATGAAATGCCGAGACATGTTTTCATTTCAAAGCCAACTATTCAATAATTGCTGTCTGTTGATGTGTAAACAGTAGTGTGATTTTATTTTACCCAATTCAAATGTTGAAATACCCAATTGCTTCAGAAATGATGGAGTGACAATACTCATTACAAATTCCTTATCTGGAGCCCTGTCATTAGCACAGCCATTATATTTGGTTAGAACATATTTTATTTCATTAAATAACAAATTAATGTATGCATAAATTGACCATTTCTGTCTCACCGTATTCTTAGCAGGTTAAGTATACTTAGCAATTGTGATGAAATCGGGTACTGATTACGAGCTTTGTATTGGCTGAATATCACTGGCACCAGTAGCCCATTTCATCAACATTGCAAAGTATACTTTAGTAGCAAAGTATACTTTGAGGGAGAGATTTTCAATTTTATGATACATTTATTAATTTTTATTATACTGAATGTATTACATTATCACAGCCAATTTTGGCTGTGATAATGTAATAAATTCAGTATAATAATTCTGCATAGTTTTAATCATCAAATATATGCAATCGCTAGTTCTATATGAAATAATTCATTTCGGAAAAATCAATGATTGCTCCCTCAAAGTATACTTTGCTAGGAAAGTATACTTTGCAATTTTGATGAAATCGGCTACTGGGTGCTAACAAGTGATGTCAAGATATTATATTTCAATGATTGTCCCGACGGTGCTCTCATTCACGATGTCTCTATATAACCATAGAGACATACATGGGATCACCGACAGGACTGTCATTGAAATTTATCCCGTCAACACAGTGCGTATGTGCCGTGAAACACGGTCCCGTGAAACATTTTTGATATCCAGTCAATACTATTTTTGCATTTTACAGCCATTTCAAGGTGTTGACGGGATAAATAGAATAGTAGGTTAGTGCCGTGAATGGGAAAACAATATCTGGCGCGGCACGGAAACGGGATGTGCTCGGCAGAGCCTCGCCCATCCCGTTTCCTGAGCCTTGCCATATATTTTTTCCCATTCACGGCACTAACCTACTATTCTCTATATAAGGTTAGAACACACAAAACAGTTTTTTTTTGTCGCGCCTGCTTTAGCAGAAGACGCGACGCCGCTTTTTCCGTCGTGCTCGTCGTTGTCCGCGTCGTCGTCGTACGAAATGTCCAAAAGTACAATATTCGTAATCATGGGATAACTTTAATATTACTTAACGGATTGCTTCAATATTTGGACACTTGATACACAAAAGCATTTGGAACACACTCATTAACATGACCATGACCATTTTCATCCTCACATTTTTTGCGGAAACACTTAGCCTTTTTTTGCTTCAAAAGATTTGTACGAGTTTCTTCATCATGATTTAACTTTACTATTACTTAACGGATTGCTTCACTATTTGGAAATTTGACACATGTGATCATTCGAAACCATTTACATGACATTGCCCTTTTTTATCTTCACATGTTTGCGAAAACACATAACAATCTTTTTGCGTCAAACGGTTTGTACAAGATTCATCATCATCATAGAACATTAATGTTACTTGATGGATTGCTTTAATGTTTCGACACTTGATACATGTAAGAATTTGGAACATACTCATGTCGCCATTAATCATGACCCTGACATTTTGTACCTTCACATTTTTGCGGAAACACTTAGCTATTTTTTGCGTCCAAAAGTTTGTACAAGTTTCTTAATTATCATATAACATTAATATTACTTGATTGATTGTTTCAATATTTCAACACTTGATACATGTAAGCATTTGGAACACACTCATGCCGCCATTAACATGACCAGGACCGCTTTGACCTGCACATAGTTGTCGAAACACTTAGCCATTTTTTTTATGTCAAAATGTTTCTTCAACCTTTACCTTTTTCGTGTTTTAATCATGCACTTCTCTGACTGTTTCTGTGATGGTTTCTTTAACACTGACATGTCCATGATCATGTTATGGTCAACTGCCTCAGCAGGCGCGTCACCGCTTCCGTGGCGGAATAACTGTACTATATTTATTTAACCGAATCTCATCTAATAAGACCAGTCTCTCCTACTTTCACAATTCGTATGGATGTTGTGGGACCTACTTGTGCATGACCTGTAGTCAACCTGTACTGGTTATGCATACATTAAACAAGAGGTTCACTTACTCCTAAGAAAGAACAAGAATTCCGCGGAATCAAATGTCTCGCCTTGTTCCGCCTTGACCTTGACCCTGGGGCATTGACCTTGACCCTGGGGCCCCGAGAATAGTCCTATATCCATGTACATATCATAATAAAGGTATGTATAAAGTTTGATGACTGTAGCTGATAAGGTGTTGAAGTAATGACCGTAACACGAAAAAACTTAACATTGAATGATGACGACGACGACGGCTCCGGAAAAGGAAAACCTTAGTCTCGCTTTCCGCTTTCGTGGGCGAGACAAAAATACAACCTCGTCATGTCCCCCAATATTGTTTATGTTTTTGGCAACGGAAACTCTGTTTACATTATATTACGTTTAAATGCTACAAATATGCTGAAAACTGGTGTTAAAGGCACCACAAAATGTTCCTCAAGTGAAACTGGGTAGTAATGGATCAAGATTTCATTACAAATCTGTCTACAATAACCGCTATTCAAAACTAGGTTTAGATACAGTACCAAATGGAGCAAATATCTCAAATGATTGTCACACAGCAGCTGTGTAACTCCACCAAGTAACTGTCCACATTCTGCTATACATTGAGCTGCTACAGAACTATGGAGAATTTTAATAGACAATGGATTAAAAGCACAAAAGTCCATAAAATCCCAAATCGTGTTATAGTAAACCATTCTACATATCAATTGTGTCCGGTGATTTCGCGCGTCCGGTGATTTCGCACATTTGTTTAATTAGCCTTGTCAACCTCTCGCCACCTGGTGTCGGTATTCTAGAAGTCAACATTTTCATAAAATATACATCTTCTGACGATATTTGGCCAGTCTAAGTATATTTGGTGAGTACAAGTTTATTTTTTGTGTCAGTTTTACTCTTCATATCCAATTACATGCATACGCTTTTCTCTCTCAAAAATAGATCACATTTTGCAGAAGACATCGTCTATCAACGCTATGTTTACTTCTGTTTTGTGAATGAAATAGTTGGCCCCGGATCGAGTATATTAAAACATACAAATGACGTCATTGGGGAAACCGCTGACAAAATGTGCAATGTATGGAAGCCCAAACTTGCTAGAATTTATTTTTTTGTCGTATTTTGAGTACTTGCATTAACCTGTGTATTAATCTACGCTGGATGTGTTATACTGTCATTAATTTGTTCCCTGACTGTAATTTATCACTTACTGACTTATTGACCCCCTTCCCTGAACGTAGAATTGACACTCATGTTGGCGTGTATTGGCCATCATAGACAAATATAATTAACTGACGTCACTAAAATCGCATTGCGCAATTTCACCGGACATCCAGATTTTCGGGGAATACCCAAGGTGCGTTCACAAATGGCGGCTGTTTACATTGTTGCACTTGGTTTTATTGCATGATATTTAGTACAAATACGGCGGAATGGCGAGTTATTATGCATATAAAGTTGTATATATATAGGTCTGAATATGCGATATTTATAGATCGGTTACATTATTGTTTCCATAGCTGCGCGAAATCACCGGACAGCACCGTATGTACAGACTAAACACTGGAATGGTCAACAAATAAAAGGGTACTGGCTTGGAACGATCAGATGCAATTTGCTTTATGACACGGAAGGAAGGAAAAACATTGTTTTCTGAGTGCTAGTGTGTATTGTACTATACGGATGTTTAAAACAATACACTTACGCCTAATTTTGGCAAATGTTGGAACAGTGTCACAATGTCGCACCACCTACCCGCACCTCTTAAATGAAGCAAATATAGCTTCGTCACGTTTATCATGAATATAATTCCGCATGTACTCTGAACATTTTGTCAACTTTTGATGCCATTTACGGAAAATATTGTAAATTTTGAAAACATATTTAATTATATTACGCAGATGTCCGAAGGTACGAAATCACATGACGTGTCTCAAATATGCTCGATTAAAATGACATTGAATGCGACATTATCACGTGACCTTGACATTGAATTGGCAAGTTCCCTACGGGACACGGATACTTCACATTCTAAAACCCACACAAATCACATGAAAAGTCGCTGTGACTGTGGATAAATAGGGCTTATTGGTTTTGTGGCCAGTGTAGATCACAATCAGTCTGATCAGGATATGCACTGCTCACCATTCAATCAATTTGATGTCTTGAAGCAGGAGCTACACTGGTCACAAATCCCATTAGCCACATTTTTCCATTCACAGTCACAAATAAGTTTTTACTATTATTGTATGCTCAAATATTTACACCTTTTATAAATTCATAATGTAAACGCCATTTCGACGTCTACATCCCAATACAATACATTAGACACACGTGACGTCGCGCGATGGTTATTGATTGGTAAAGTGCGTTTGACGTCAATAATTTCCACGACGTTGTCAATAACTTCACGCTATTGACCTGCAACGTCGCTGTTCCAGGAATTGCGACAAAATGACATAAAACAAGATCAATCTTAATGTTAACGCCATCTTTGGTGATTTACATGTATCAGCAAATTCAGTGTAAATATAAGTAATACAATCATGGGCTGTAGCGTTTACTCAAGGTGCATGATCACGTGGTTACAACAACAACAACGTCGCCCACTCCAAAGTAAGTCTTATTTGATATTTTCCTTAATATGCAACGGATTTTGATGAAATATGGCGCAGCAAACGCGTCTTCATGAGCTGCATTTGGTGGTCTAGGGAGTTTGGCACAGACTTATGTCGTTTTTGCGAAAAATCTATTTAAATCGAGTCTTCGCAAAAACGACAGAAGTTTGGGCGAAAATACAGAGACCACCAAATGCATCTTAACAAGACGCGTTCGATGCGCCATATTTAATCAAAATCCGTTACGTAATAAGGACACTATAAAAGAATACGTACTTTGAATCGGTACCTGTTGTTGGTGTTAGTACCACGTGCTCATACACCTTGTTACTGGGGGTGTACAATACAGTTGGTCTGTTTAAAGTGCGTGGAATCCTCACCCCAGTGAACGCAACAGCACATGTGTTATTCCTTAAATACATGTACATATGTTTGACCCGTAAATGTGAAATACATGTGCTCGTATTTGAGAACGGCCACACATGGCAATGTTTTCTGTCATGTGATGCAAAAACAGAAATCGGGTTTATGACGTATGCCATCTGTGTACAGCCAGAGCTGTCTGTGTAGCGCACCATCCAATCACGGCACGCACTGTTCACCGTTTAGCTAGTCAGTGGAACGCCCACCATGCTGCTAAAATCATCACACCACATGCCGTGCACGAAACACGACGGGGAACATTCCTTCACCCTTTCAACACTACATACCTCTATCGTACGGAGCCCCGCAGGGGACGTATAATTATTTGTTTTATTAATTCGTTCCCACGAATTAACAATTCGTTCCCTCAATTTAACAATTCGTTCCCACGAATTAACAACCACGACAAATAACAATTCGTTCCCGTGGTAATTCGAGGGAACGAATTGTTATATCGTGGGAACGAATTGTTAATTCGAGGGAACGAATTGTTAAATTGAGGGAATTAATTGTCATTTCGTGGGAACGAATTGTTAATTCGAGGGAACAAATTGTTATATCATGGGAACGAATTGTTAATTAGAGGGAACTAATTGTTAAATTGAGGGAACGAATTAATTAAAAAAAATCCATGTCCACTGCCGGGCTCCGTACTTTCGTACTGTTTTTTCGTACTGTTTTTTCGTACTGTTTTTTCGTACTGTTTTTTCGTACTGTTTTTTCGTACTGTTTTTTCGTTCGTACTGTTACTGTTTTTTCGTACTGTTTTTTCGTACTGTTTGCAAACATTGTAGATCCAGATGAGCCGGCTCGTAACGAGCCGTCTCATCAGGATCTTCACAATTTGTGGATATTTTCTGATATTTTTTTAAAAATAAAAAGACTTTCCTGATAAGTGGAGTAGTCTGAAAGATAACTTAGAAGAATCCATTTGAGTTACTTAGGGGTGAAAGGGTTAATCCTAAATTCTTGGGCTGCAATGGCATTTAGAAGATTGTACTAACCTTGGACACACATTCCGTTGATGGTATTAAACCCGCTCGCACATATACATTGACTGTATCCACATATTGCGTTCTTGGCGAAGCAATCTCCATCTCCTCCACACCTGCTGCCTACTTGGCCATCTGATATATAGGACATACACCAGCGCTACGTTAATCTTGCCAATATGTCAACGTTTCTCAACATCTGTTGGCAATCTCAACTCGCAATCAAGCAATTTGATTGGCTGAGCCTGAGTCAGTCAATCAAGCTGCTTGATTTAAACACAATATTCAGGTATTTTGAAATAACACAATTGCAAGGTGGATGATCACGTGGTACTAACAACAACAACAACAAGTACTGACATTTCCAGAATCCATCTGATTCAAAGTACGTATTATTTTATAGTGTCCTTATTACGTAACGGATTTTGATGAAATATGGCGCATCGAACGCGTCTTGTTAAAACTCCCTGAACCACCAAATGCAGCTCATGAAAACGCGTTTTCTGCCATATTTCATCAAAATCCGTTGCATATTAAGGACAATATCAAATAATACTTACTTTGGAATGGGCGACGTTGTTGTTGTTGTAACCACGTGATCATGCACCTTGAATTGACAAATGTTGGCACAATTAGCGCAGGTGATGGTGTACCAGTTGCGGAATCCGCCAAAGTAATCTAGCTCAGTTCACATTGAGAGAGGAATTATTTAAATCAAATTATAATGCACTCTATAAATATCACGCAATCTGATTGGCTGATGGTCATACATTACAAGTATATCATTGTTGGTGAACGGTCGCAAATTAATTCAATATGTATTCAATATTAAAGTTTGCAAAACAGTAAAGGAGTGCATTAGAAATAGGTTAACTGTATTGTAATTTTGAACTTTGCGGCGTATATCAGAAAATGATAGGTCGGAAAACATGTTTAATGGCTCCACTAGCGCGTCGCCATTAAACAGATATTCCGACCTATCATTTTCTGATATACGCCGCAAAGTTCAAAATTGCAATACAGTTAACCCTATATTATATTGAAATGTAACGTTTCTAATTAATAGTAGGTCATAGATAGATACACTTGACCTCAATGGTAATTGCTTCATAAGAGTGATGTGACATATGAATATAACATAATTATGTGAATACTGTCTTGTTACTGTATACTATATGGAGCATTGAGTTGCCATCTCCGCCATCTCTGCCATCTTTGTATGTACACGCCAGTATGGTACGTGTTGTGTGTGGTTTGTCAGGCAAAAGTGAAACACTGTGCGATTTTCTGTGTATGAGGCTATTTACAATGGTGGTTCATGTTGTTAATAGGAGTCTGTTCTCCTGGCTTTTCTATATGTGATTATCTACATTATAATCATATGTTCTACTTCATATAATGAGTTCTTTGTCAAACGGCAGCACAGGTGAAACTGGCTGATGGCTGGGACACACAAAGATGGCCGACTTTGCCACTCCATGTGCCGTATAGAATACAGTAACGGAGCAGTATTCACATTTATGTTATACATATATTCTATCACATTTACAAAGCAATTATCTTTAAAATCAAACGATGATCAGGTATAGAATGGGTCCTTAAACAAACACATGCTTATATGAGACACGCGATTTTGTACCTTCTGACAACTGTGTTATTTCATGAACACAATTTAACAAATTTTCAATAAATGTAGTCAAAGGTTGACAAAAATTTCAGAGTACATGCGATATATATCGCATGTACTCTGACATTTGTGTCAACTTCTGAAGTCATTTACGGAACTTAAATATCCCATGTTATTTAAATATATTTTGAAATGTACAAAATCTCATGGCGGGTCTCACATGTAGATGGTCATTTTCATGCAGTATACACTGTATGTACTACATTGGCGCGGGCGTTGTCTCTGGTACATGGCGATTTTGATGAAATTCACTGTAGGCTAATGGTTTTAGTATCAACTTTTGATGTACATGTTAGTGCAGATGTATATTATTGTGACACTCATGTCCGATATATGTGCACGTGTATGATATACAGTTTCTTTAACGAGATGAGCTGATTACCGTGAAATAATGCACGAGTGATTGGGTCCATACGCTAAACAAACGAGTGTGATATTTTGGAGAAAGTTTTGGAGGATATGTTTTTACAGTTCACACAATTACATGAACAAATTATAAGAAAGCGAAGTAAACGTAAATTTTGGCCAAGATGTGTGTGAACTATGAATACATTTCTGAAGGTGGGCCGCACAGGCATTTTGCGTGTTTCGGCTTTCATCGGTATAACTCGATATATATGTACAAGGCTTCTCATTTTGGTCGGACACGACCTCGTATCATAACAAAATAACATGATTAAAATTGTAATTTTCTATGCATTATATGTATTTCTGCAGGATAACGATAATTCTCAAATTAGCATATGAACTTGCCACGACAGTATTGACTGTCACGACAGTATTGACTGTAGAGCCTTATACACATTATTCGTTTGCTATGATACGAGGTTGTGTCCGACCTAGGAAAAGCAGCTGTAATTCGATATTATTTGCATAATTATGTTCTAACTATGCTATTTTAGCAAGATAACATGAAATGAACATGTGCAATTTCGGCCAAAATATACACATTAGCGTTAATAAAATTGAAGAATTTGTTACGATACTAGGTCGTGTCCGACCAAAGTGAGACGCCTTGCTCATATACAGAGTTATGCCTGTGGTGGGTCGTAGTGAAATTGACTCGCGATTCAGAGGGTGTGTCAGAGATATTGATTGGATTGGTCGAAGAAAGAACTTCATTATAGGAATGAATGGCCTTTTTGTGGAATTTATCGGGGTATAAACTTGGAAAAGTCGCGGGAATACTGGACGAAGGCCGGAAGACTTGCTACGGGCCAATCAAATGTTAGGGAATTGTGTAAATATTTTTGTGCTGGAATTATTGCAACGTTACTGACACCATTTTCTCATACATGTATACTATGGGAAACATGAGAGTGGTGTAAACTACAGTCGTTCTACAGAACCGAGTGGTGTAATTCACCGTTATATTTGTGTAAACTACTGGCTGAAATGTAAAAAAGATCACTATTAAGAGACACTATGTTGTGGTGAGATACCGGTGCACACTTGAGTACTTACCTGGGATGCACATTCCATTCACTTCTTGTGCAGAGAACGTGTTATTACACATACATATGCCACTCTGACAGCTTGTGAACTTGGCATAGCAGTTTCCATCCACACAGCAGCCTCCCGTCTGACCGTCTGTAATATAAACACTCGGCTGTAATACACACAGTAAGCTGTAATACATGGACATGTACACACAGTATGCTGTAATACACACGGTAGACTGTAATACACACATTGGGCTGAAATACACACCGTAGGCTGTAATACACACCGTAGGCTGTAATACACACCGTAGGCTGTAATACACACAGTAGGATGTAATACACACAGTAGACTGTAATACAAACAGTATACTATAATACACACAGTAGACTGAAAATACACACAGTAGGCTGTAATACACACAGTAGACTGTAATACACACAGTATGCTGTAATGCACACAGTAGGCTGAAATACACACAGTAGACTGTAATACACACAGTAGACTGTAATACACACAGTAGGCTGAACTACACACAGTAGGCTGTAATACACACGGTAGACTGTAATACACACAATGGGTTGAAATACACACAGTAGGCTGTAATACACACAGTAGACTGTAATACACACAGTATACTGTAATGCGCACAGTAGCAATAACAGATAACTGTAACACACATTGGGCGGTAATGCACACAGTAGGCTGTACACACAATAGGCTGTAATGCACAGTAGGCTGTATACATTCAGTACTGTAATACACACATGCTGACACACACGGTAGACTGTAATACACACAGTAGACTGTAATACACACAGTGCTAATCGCAGAGTAGGCTGTAATACATACAGTATACTGTAATACACACATTGGGCTGATAGGCTATAACACACATAGTAAAAGACTGTAATACACACAGTAGCTGTAATACACACAGGGTGTGCAGTACGCGGCAGAGAGGTCTGTAATACACAGGGTATACTGTAACACACATGGGCGTAATGCACACAGTAGCGAAGCAGACTGTAATACACACAGTATGCACACAGAGGCTGTAATGCACACAGTAGGCTGTAATACATCACATTAGACTGTAATACACACATTGGGCGGTAATACACACATCGGGCTGTAATGCACACAGTAGGCTGTAATGCACACAGTAGACTGTAATACACACATCGGGCTGTAATACACACAGTAGACTGTAATACACACATTGTGCGGTAATGCACACAGTAGACTGTATTACACACAGTAAGACTGTAAATACACACAGTAGGCCTGTAATATAACCAAATTTATAATTGTAATAGCACACATTGGGCTGTAATGACACAGTAGACTGTAATACACACTCGGGGGCTATACACAGTAGACTGTAATACACACATTGTGCGGTAATGCACACAGTAGACTGTAATACACACAGTAGACTGTAATACACACAGTAGGCTGTAATACACACAGTATATTGTAATACACACATTGGGCTGTAATGCACACAGTAGGCTGTAACACACACAGTACGCTGTAATACACACAGTAGACTGTAATACACACATCGGGCTGTAATACAGACATCAGATTGTAATACACACATTGGGCTGTAATACACAAGTAGACTGTAATACACACAATATACTGTAGTACACACGGCAGACTGTAATACACACATTTGGTGGTAATGCACACAGTAGGCTGTAATGCACACAGTAGACTGTAATACACACATCGGGCTGTAATACACACAGTAGACTGTAATACACACATTGTGCGGTAATGCACACAGTAGACTGTAATACACACAGTATACTGTAATACACACAGTATACTGTAATACACACAGTAGACTGTAATACACACAGTAGGCTGTAATACACACAGTAGACTGTAATACACACAGTATACTGTAATACACACAGTAGACTGTAATACACACAGTATACTGTAATACACACAGTATACTGTAATACACACAGTAGACTGTAATACACACAATATACTGTAATACACACAGTAGACTGTAATACACACATTGTGCGGTAATGCACACAGTAGACTGTAATACACACAGTATACTGTAATACACACAGTAGGCTGTAATACACACAGTATACTGTAATACACACAGTATACTGTAATACACACAGTATACTGTAATACACACAGTAGGCTGTAATACACACAGTATACTGTAATACACACAGTAGACTGTAATACACACAGTAGACTGTAATACACACAGTAGACTGTAATACACACAGTATACTGTAATACACACAGTAGACTGTAATACACACAGTAGGCTGTAATACACACAGTATACTGTAATACACACAGTAGACTGTAATACACAGTAGGCTGTATGTATGTAATACACACCGTATGCTGTAATACACACAGTAGACTGTAATACACATGGGCTGTAATACACACAGTAGATGTAATACACAAACAGTAGACTGTAATACACACAGTAGATGTAATACACACAGTAGCTGTAATACACACAGTATGCGTAATACACACGTAGACTGTAATACACACAGTAGACTGTAATACACACAGTAGGCTATAATACACACAGTATACTGTAATACGCACATTGGGCGGTAATACCACACATCGCTGTAATGCACACTATATGCTGAATACACACAGTATACGTAATACACACTGTAGACTGTAATACACACAGTAAACTGTAATACACACATTGGGCGGTAATGCACACAGTAGGCTGTAATACACACAGTAGGCTGTAATGCGCACAGTAGGCTGCAATACATACAGTATACTGTACTACACATATTGGGCGGTAATGCACACAGTAGGCTGTAATACACACAGTAGACTGTACTACACACATTGGGCTGTAATACACACAGTATGCTGTAATGCACACAGTAGGCTGTAACACACACAGTACGCTGTAATACACACAGTAGACTGTAATACACACATCGGGCTGTAATACAGACATCAGACTGTAATACACACATTGGGCTGTAATACACAAGTAGACTGTAATACACACAATATACTGTAGTACACACGGCAGACTGTAATACACACATTGGGTGGTAATGCACACAGTAGGCTGTAATGCACACAGTAGACTGTAATACACACATCGGGCTGTAATACACACAGTAGACTGTAATACACACATTGTGCGGTAATGCACACAGTAGACTGTAATACACACAGTATACTGTAATACACACAGTATACTGTAATACACACAGTAGACTGTAATACACACAGTAGGCTGTAATACACACAGTAGACTGTAATACACACAATATACTGTAATACATACAGTAGACTGTAATACACACAGTGCTGGTAATACACAGTAGACTGTAATACACACAGTACTATACTGTAATACACACAGTAGGCTGTAATACACACAGTATACTGTAATACACACAGTATACTGTAATACACACAGTATACTGTAATACACACAGTAGACTGTAATACACACAGTATACTGTAATACACACAGTAGGCTGTAATACACACAGTATACTGTAATACACACAGTAGACTGTAATACACACAGTATACTGTAATACACACAGTAAGTACTGTAATACACACAGTAGGCTGTAATACACACAGTATACTGTAATACACACAGTAGACTGTAATACACACAGTAGGCTGTAATACACACAGTATACTGTAATACACACAGTAGACTGTAATACACACAGTAGGCTGTAATACACACCGTATGCTGTAATACACACAGTAGACTGTACTACAAACATTGGGCTGTAATACACACAGTATGATGTAATACACACAGTAGACTGTAATACACACAGTATGATGTAATACACACAGTAGACTGTAATACACACAGTATGCTGTAATACACACAGTAGACTGTAATACACACAGTAGACTGTAATACACACAGTAGGCTATAATACACACAGTATACTGTAATACGCACATTGGGCGGTAATACACACATCGGGCTGTAATGCACACATTATGCTGTAATACACACAGTATACTGTAATACACACTGTAGACTGTAATACACACAGTAGACTGTAATACACACATTGGGCGGTAATGCACACAGTAGGCTGTAATACACACAGTAGGCTGTAATGCGCACAGTAGGCTGCAATACATACAGTATACTGTACTACACATATTGGGCGGTAATGCACACAGTAGGCTGTAATACAGACAGTAGACTGTACTACACACATTGGGCTGTAATACACACAGTATGCTGTAATGCACACAGTAGGCTGTAATACACACAGTAAGCTGTTATACACACAGCAGACTGTAATATACATAGTAGGCTGTAATACACACCGTAGGCTGTAATACACACAGTAGACTGTAATACACACATTGGGCGGTAATACACATAGTAGGCTGTAATACACACAATAGACTGTAATACACACAGTAGACTGTAATACACACAGTATACTATAATACACACACTAGGCTGTAATACACACAGTAGGCTGTAATACACACAGTATACTGTAATACACACTGTAGACTATAATACACACAGTAGAATACACACATCGGGCTGTAATGCACACAGTAGGCTGTAATACACACAGTAGACTGTAATACACACAGTAGACTATAATTACACCAGTATAATACACACTCGTTCTGTAATACACACAGTAGCTGTATAACACACAAGTAGACTGTAATACACACAGAGACTAAAATACACACAGTAAATACACCACATCGGAGAACATCGGCTGTAATGCACACAGTAGGCTGTACTACACACGTATGCTGTAATACACACATAGACTGTAACTTAAAAAACATTAGGCTGTAATACACACAGTATATTAATTACACACAGTAGACTGTAATACACACATTAGAATGTAATAACACACAGTACTGTAATACACACAATATGCTGTAATACACACAGTTTAAGACAGTAATAACACACAGTAACTGTAATAACACACAGTAGGCTATAAATTAACACACAGTATAACTGATACGCACATGCGTAATACACACATCGCTATGGCACATCCATAATGTCTGTAATACACACAGTATAAACTGTAATACACACTGTAAGACTGTTATACACACAGTAGACTGTAATAAAACACACAGTGGGCGGTAATGCACACAGTATGCTGTAATACACACAGTAGGCTGTAATGCCGCACATAGGCTGCATACATAACAGTATACTAACTAACCCATTTCAATATTTGGGCGGTAAGCACACAAGTAGGCTGTAATACAGACACGTAGACTGTACTAACAACACATGGGCCTAAATACAACAAAACAAGTCTCTGGGTAATGCAACACAGTAGGCTGTAATACACACAGAAGGCTGTAATACAACATTAAAAGAAGACTGTACTACAACAAACATTGGGCTGTAATACACACAGTATGCTGTAATGCACACAGTAGCCTGTAATACACACAGTAAGCTGTAATGCACACAGCAAAACTGTATATACAAAGTAAGGGCTGTAATACACACGGTAGCAAAAGTAATAACCCACATAGACTGTAATACACACATTGGGCGGTAAAACACATAGTAGGCTGTAATACACACAATAGACTGTAATACACACGGTAGAGACTGTAATACACACAGTATACTATAATACACACACTAAAGCTGTAAATACACACAAGTAGGCTGTTAAAATACACACAGTAAATAAACAAAGTAATACACACGTAGGCTGATAATACACACATAGAACGTAAACACACATCGGCTGTAATGCACACAGTAGTCTGTAATACACACAGTAGACTGTAATACACACAGTAAGACTATAATAACACACAGTATAATACAACACACATCGTTTCTGTAATACACACAGTAGGCTAAATAACACACATAGTAGACTGTAATACACACAGTAGATAACTATAATACACACAGTAGAATACACACATCGGGCTGTAATGCACACAGTAGGCTGTAATACACACAGCAGACTGTAATACACACAGTAGACTGTAATACACACAGTAGACTATAATACACACAGAAGAATACACACATCGGGATGTAATGCACACAGTAGGCTGTAATACACACAGTAGACTGTAATACATATAGTAGACTATAATACACAAAGTAGAATACACACATCTGGATGTAATGCACACAGTAGGCTGTAATACACACAATATACTGTAATACACACAGTAGACTGTAATACACACAGTAGACTATAATACACACAGTAGAATACACACATCGGGCTGTAATGCACACAGTATGCTGTAATACACACAGTAGACTGTGATACACACAGTAGACTGTAATACACATAGTAGACTGTAACGCACACATCGGTCTGTAATACACCCAGTAGGCTGTAATACACACAATATACTGCAATACACACAGTAGACTGTAATACACACAGTAAACTATAATACACACAGTAGAATACACACATCGGGCTGTAATGCACACAGTAGGCTGTAATGCACACAGTAGACTGTAATACACACAGTAGACTGTAATACACATAGTAGACTGTAACACACACATCGGGCTGTAATACACACAGTAGACTGTAATACACACAGTAGGCTGTAATACACACAGTAGGCTGTAATACACACCATAGGCTGTAATACACACTGTATGCTGTAATACAAACAGTAGTCTATAATACACATATACCTTCGATACACTGTCCCCGATTAAATAACACTATACCTTCAATATAGATACTGTCCCCGGTTAAGTGACAACTATGCCTTTAATACACTGTCCCCGATTTAGTGACCACAGTACTTTTAATACACTGTCCCCTATTGAGTGACCACAGTACCTTTAATACACTGTCTCAGATTGATTGACCACTATACATTCGACCCATTGTCAACGATTACGTGACCACTATTCCTTCGATACAATGTCCTCGATTACCTGACCAAATACATTTAACACACTCTCCCAGATCAAGTATCAACAATACTTTCATTACACTGTCCCCGGTTAAGTGACCACTATATGTGTACCTTCAATACACTGTCCCCGATGTTGTGACCACTATACCTTCATTACACTGTCACCGATTAAGTAACCAATATATCTTCCTTACACTTTCCCCCGATGTATTGACCACTAAAGCTTCATTGCACTATCCCAGATTAAGTGACCACTATACCTTCATTACACTCTCCCCGATTAAGTGACAACTATACCTCATTACAATGTCCCCGATTAAGTTACCTTCATTGCAGTGTCCCCCGCTTCATTACACTTTTTCAGAGTTACTGACCCCTATACCTTCATTACACTATCCCCAATTTAGTAACCAATATACCTTCATTAGAATGACCCCTATTAAGTGACCATGGTACCTTCGTCCCCGGTTAATTGACCACTATACCTTCAATACACTGTCCTCAATTAAGAGACTACCATACCATCGATATACTGTCCCAGATTAAGTGACCACTATATCTCAATACAATGACCCCAATTAAGTGACCACTATACCTCTATTACACTGTCCCCGATTATGTGACCACTATTCCTTCAATAAACTGTCTCCGATTGAGTTACCACTATACCTTCGATACACTGTCACCGATTAAATGACCACTATCATTCGATACTATACATTCGATACAATGTCCCCGATTAAATTACCACTATTCCTTCGATAAACTGTTCCCGATTAAGCGACCACTATACATTCGATACACTGTCCCCGATTAAGTGACCACTATTCCTTCGATACACTGTCACCTATTACGTGACCACTATACATTCGATACACTGTCCCCGATTATCTGACCACCATACTTGTCCCCGATCAAGTATCCACAATACCTGCATTACACTGTCCCGGGTTAAGTGACCACTATAAATGTACCTTCAATACACTGTCACCGAGGTTGTGACCACTATACCTTCATTACACTGTCACCGATTAAGTAACTACTATATCTTAATTGCACAGTCCCCCGATTTATTGACCACTATACCTTCATTGGTCTGTCCCCGATTAAGTGATAAGTATACCTTCATTACACTGTCCCCGATTAAGTGACCACTACACCTTCATTGCACTGTCACCGGTTAAGTGACCACTATACCTTCATTACACTGTCCCCGAGTAAGTGACCACTATGCCTTCAATACACTGTCCCCAATGTTGTGACCACTATACCTTCATAACACTGTCACCGATTAAGTGACCACTATACCTTCATAACACTGTCACCGATTAAGTGACCACTATGCCTGCATTACACTGTCACCGATTAAGTGACCACTATATCATCATTACACTGACCACTATACCTTAATTACACTGTACCCGATCAAGTGACAACTATACCTTAATTACACTTTTGCCGATTTAGTGACCACTTTACCTCCATTACACTATCCCCAATTTAGTGACAAATATGCCTTCATTAGACTGTCTCCGTTGAAGTGACCACTATATCTCCAAAACTCTGTCCCCGCTTCAGTGACCCCTATACCTTCAATACACAGTCGCCGATTACGTTACCACAATACCTTCATTACACTCACCGCGATTAAGTGACAACTATACCTTTAATACACTGTCCTCGATTACGAGACTACCATACCTTCGATACACTGTCCTCGATTAAGTGACCACTATACCTTCAATACACTGTCCCCGATTAACTGACCACAATACCTTCAAGACATCGTTCATGAGAACACTAGACCACTATACAATACACTCATAAGATTCTGTCACTATCGTTCAATACTGTCCATGATTAAGTGTACACTATACCTTCAATACACTGTCCCCAGATTACCTGACCTACCACAATACCTTCAATTACACTGTCCATGATTAAGTGACACTATACCTTCAATACACTGTCCATAATGACCATACCTTCAAAACGTGTCCCCGAGTAACTGACAACTATACGTTCAATACACTGTCCATGATTAAGTGGCAACTATACCTTCAATACACTGTCCCCGATTAACTGACCACAATACCTTCAATACGCTGTCCCCGATTAACTGACAACTATACGTTCAATACACTGTCCATGATTAAGTGACAACTATACGTTCAATACACTGTCCATGATTAAGTGACCACTATACCTTCAATACACTGTCCCCGATTAACTGACCACAATACCTTCAATACACTGTCCATGATTAAGTGACAACTATACGTTCAATGCACTGTCCCCGATTCAATGACCATAATACATTCATTACACTGACCCGATTTAGTGACCGCAATGCCTTCAACACACTGTCCCCGATTAAGTGACCACTATACCGTCAATACACTGTCCCGGTTAAGTGACCACTATACAAATGTATATTCAATACACTGTTAAGTGATCAATATACCTTTATTACACTGACCCGACCCGATTCAATGACCATAATACCTTCATTACACATTCCCCGAGTAAGTGACCACAATACCTTCAATACACTGTCACCAATTAAGGGACCACTATACCTTCAATACACTATCCCCGATTAAGGGACCACTATACCTTCAATACACTGTCCTAGATTCAGTTACCATAATACCTTCAATACACTGTCCCATATTAATTGACTACGATACATTCGATACACTGTCCCCGGTGAAGTAACCACTATTCCTTCGGTACACTGTCCCCAATTCAGTGACATATTACCTTCATTACAATAACCAGATTTCGTGACCGCAATGCCTTCAACACACTATCCCCGAGTAAGTGACTACGATACATTCGATACACTGTCCTCGGTGAAGTGGCCACTAGTCCTTCGATACACTGTCGCCGATTACTAGTAATACACACAGTAGACTGTAATGCGCACAGTAGGCTGTAATACATACAGTATACTGTAATACACACATTGTGCGGTAATGCACACAGTAGGCTGTAATACACACAATAGGCTGTAATGCGCACAGTAGGCTGTAATACATACAGTATACTGTAATACACACATTGGGCTGAAATACACACGGTAGACTGTAATACACACAGTAGACTGTAATACACACAGTATGCTGTAATGCGCACAGTAGGCTGTAATACATACAGTATACTGTAATACACACATTGGGCGGTAATGCACACAGTAGGCTGTAATACATACAGTATACTGTAATACACACATTGGGCGGTAATACACACATTGGGCGGTAATACACACATTGGGCGGTAATGCACACAGTAGGCTGTAATACATACAGTATACTGTAATACACACATTGGGCGGTAATGCACACAGTAGGCTGTAATACACACAGTAGGCTGTAATGCGCACAGTAGGCTGTAATGCATACAGTATACTGTAATACACATATTGGGCGGTAATGCACATAGTAGGCTGTAATACACACAGTATGCTGTAATACACACATTGGGCTGTAATGCACACAGTAGGCTGTAATACACACAGTATGCTGTAATGCGCACAGTAGGCTGTAATACATACAGTATACTGTAATACACACATTGGGCTGTAATGCACACAGTAGGCTGTAATACACACAGTAGGCTGTAATACACACAGTATACTGTAATACACACATCGGGCTGTAATACACACATCAGACTGTAATACACACATTGGGCTGTAATACACAAGTAGACTGTAATACACACAATATACTGTAGTACACACGGCAGACTGTAATACACACATTGGGTGGTAATGCACACAGAAGGCTGTAATCCACACAGTAGGCTGTAATACACACATTAGACTGTAATACACACATTGGGCGGTAATACACACATCGGGCTGTAATGCACACAGTAGGCTGTAATGCACACAGTAGACTGTAATACACACATCGGGCTGTAATATACACAGTAGACTGTAATACACACATTGGGTGGTAATGCACACAGAAGGCTGTAATGCACACATTAGGCTGTAATACACACATTAGACTGTAATACACACATTGGGCGGTAATACACACATCGGGCTGTAATGCACACAGTAGGCTGTAATACACACATTAGACTGTAATACACACATTAGACTGTAATACACACATTGGGTGGTAATGCACACAGAAGGCTGTAATGCACACAGTAGGCTGTAATACACACATTAGACTGTAATACACACATTGGGCGGTAATACACACATCGGGCTGTAATTGCACACAGTAAAGGCTGTAATACACACATATTTAGACTGTAATACACACAATAAGAACTTGTAATACACACATTGGGTGGTAATGCAAACACAAAGGCCTGTAAGTGCAACACAGTAGGCTGTAATACACACAATAGGGACTGTAATACACACATTGGTCCGGTAAAACATCACATGGGGGGGGGTCGGTCTGTAATTCACACATTAGCGTAATGCACACAGTAGACTGTAATACACACCTCGGCTGTAATACACACATTAGACTGTAATACACAACCAGTATACGTCAATACACACAGTAAACTGTAATACACACATTGTCGTTAATGCACACATAGACTGTAATACAACACAGTAATACTTAATACACACAGTAGGAGTAATACACACAGAATACTGTAATACACACAGTAGACTGTAATACACACAGTAGACTGTAATACACACAGTAGACTGTAATACACACAGTAGACTGTAATACACACAGAAGGCTGTAATACACACAGTAGGCGTAATACACACAGAGCTGTAATAACAGTAGGCTGTAATACATCAGCCAGACTGTAACACTGTAATACACACAGCAGACTGTAATACACATATTGGGCGGTAATGCACACAGTATGCTGTAATGCACACAGTAGGCTGTACTACACACAGTATGCTGTAATACACACAGTAAGCTTTAATACACACAGCAGACTGTAATACACATAGTAGGCTGTAATACACACAGTAGGCTATAATACACACAGTAGACTGTAATACACACATCGGGCTGTAATGCACACATCGGGCTGTAATGCACACATTATGCTGTAATACACACAGTATACTGTAATACACACAGTAGACTGTAATACACACAGTAGACTGTACTACACACATGTGGCTGTAATACACACAGTAGTAAGTGACCACAATACCTTCGATACACCGTCCCCAATTAAGTTACCACGATACCTTCAATACAATGACCCCGGTTTAGTGAACATTATACCTTCATTACACTATCCCCGATTAAGTAACCACCATACATTAAATACACTGTCCCCGATTTAATGACCACAATACCTTTGATACACTGACCCCGATTAAGTGACAACTATACCTTCGAGTAGTATATAGGGAGTTAAAATGATATAACCAACCTACATAGTGCTGCTACACTCCCTTTACAGTCCCACACCCCTCGAATTTGTGTATAAACTGAATAGACAAAAAGTGCGGACCACCTATAGAATACAGAGCCAAGTTAGACAACTGTGTACTTTCTAAAGCGGGTCGTCCTTGTCAGAGTTGTCTCTCTTATACCATACAGTCGTTTTAAATAATTAATTAATTAATTATTTAAAAAAGTATATTTGCTAACATATAGGAAGTATGAAAATATTAATGAATTAATTAATTAATTAATTATTTAAAACTGAACACCCCCTATTATTATATAGAAAATATAATAATTAAATAATTAATTCATTAATTCATTCATTAATAATTTATAAAAAGTATATTTGCTAACATATAGGAAGTATGAAAATATTAATTAATTAATTATTTAATTAATTATTTAAAAAAAAGTATATTTGCCAACATATAGGAAGTATAAAAATATGCCTGCGAGAAATTTCTTCGGACGAAGAAAAATGAGAAAAGTTATGGATGAGAAAATTATTCCGCCTCAACTGATTAGCGGTGTAGAAAAGCTTCATATAACTAGAGATCAACTGCGAAAACAAGCGGACGATCTCAACATACCATACAGTAAATGCCTAAGAGTTCCTGGGTTGACAAAACTAATAACATGTCAAGCTAAAGAAACGAAAACTAGTAGTTATTCAAACATTGAGTTAAACCACGGTTTAAACCAAGGCTTAAAACAAATTTGAAAATGTTACCACAAGTTGAAAAACTCAGAGCAGAAGCCTCATCGCTAGGGTTGACATACAGTAAACGCCTAAGAGTTCCAGGGTTGACAAAACTCTTGAACGAGGCTAAAAACACAGCTTTCATGACTAGGTTTAAAAGGGCCTACAAGCGAGGTGCCTTCAATAATATAGACATGCTGATAAAATTGGGCATATACTTGTGGAAGAGAGTGTTATGAGTCTGCGTGCCAACGCTATCGCGCAGAGAAAGACCCCACATAAAGTGGTGTCGAAGTTGAACCGAAAGTTGGTGAACGCAATAGCCGACGAAGGTGAGAAGATATTAGGCAGCCACGACGAAAGTAATGAACGGGTGGTGAAAGGTAGGAGAAACATAGAGCTTTCTTTTCGTAAGGGTATAGACGGGACAATATCTGAAAGGATAGTTGACAAGTTGGCTCCGATGCTGACGAGCAACTTCTATCTGAGATACTCTTTTTCTTACAAGCTAGCACACATAGAGGAAAATGACAGTCGTGGTAGAGCGAAAACTATAATATTTTACAAAAACCTCGGAGGTAGCAAATGGATGAGTTCTTACGAGGAGGTACATACATGGGGGAAGAGACAAGAAGAAACTCGTATGAACCTGGATAAGATAGACAGACCAAACACGAAATGGACGTTTGTCCGGTGGGTAGACGTATTCGTAAAACTAGTTTTAGGTGATAGGAGGGAAGACACAGGGTTAGCCTCAACAGTAGCATCCGGAGGACCTCTTCCGGATTGGTTGAAGAACAAGAAGGGTATGTACGAGTTAGATAAATACAACGACGATTTATGTCTTTTCAGATGTCTAGCTATTCATTTGGAAGATGTTCGAGCGGACAGGTGTTGTGATAAGGCACGAAGCATGGCTAACGAGTAGTTCGCGAAAAACAAGAAAACTGCGAGAGGACCGGTTCCTTTTGAGGACATGAAGAAAGTGGAGGAATGTTTCAGTGTAGGAATAGAAGTGTACGAACCAACGGAAGAAGGAATGTGGTATTTGAGAAAGACACCGGCACACTACGAGGAGGTAGGAGAGAAGAAGATGACGATAGGATTGTTAAAAAACCACGCGTTCCTCGTAACAAACATAAAGAATCTAACAAAAATCTACTGTTGCTACGACTGCAGACAGAGATTCACTGGCACGGATGTCCACTCTACACAAGGTGCATGGGTAAAAAGTATCAAAAAACGCGTATACACACTCGTGGTTATTTGGGAGTACAACTATAATTCACGAAACCATCCACAAGTAGAACAGAAGGTCCCGGAGACAGTGTTGTACCCGCACCAAATAGTGTACGACTTTGAAGCTTACCTAGACGTCAACGGAGGGGAGGTAAAAACTCGAGACCTAGAGTACGAGGTTGCCCACGTTCCGATAAGTGTTTCAGTAGGCGACAGTCTCTCAGGAACGACAACACACATTTGCGAGAGAGATCCTGAAGTTTTGGTATCAAAGTTCTTGAGGGAGTTGAAAAGCAGAGGTAAAAATATCAAAAATGATGTGCACCGCAAGTACATGCCGACTGATATGGACAAACTCCCGGAAACACAAGTCAAAGCTATACAGAGGTGGATAGAACAGGTTCCCGTGGTAGGATTCAACTCTAGTAGATACGACATAAACCTGATAAAGAAACATCTCGTTGGGAAATTGGCTGACACAACCGATAAAGTTATGGTAGGTAAGAAGACAAACACGACGATATTTCTGTTCACTCCGGAATTCAGGTTTCTAGACATTGCTCTGTACATGGGACCCGGAACTAGTTACGACAAGTGGATCAAGGCATACGACTGCTCAATGCACAAGTCTTTCTTTCCCTACGAGTGGTTCGACTCCCCAGAAAAGTTGGACTACAATGGTTTACCACACATCGAACACTGGTATTCCAAACTGCGAGGCGGATACCTTATTACAGAGAGTGAGCTAGAAGCGTGCAACACGATCTACAAAGAGAAAAACATGAAAACTTTCGCGGACTGGCTGCGATACTACAACGACCTGGACGTCGCACCGTTCTTGGAAGCGGTGGGAAAAATGTGTAACTTTTACAAAGACAGAGGATTGGATATTCTTAAAGACGCAGTAACGCTACCCGGTGTGGCTCTGCAATATTTGTTGCGAGGAACCATCAAGGAGGATGTGAAAAGCTACAGAACAAAGGAAAACGCCGCCGCATACGCAAAATGTCCACCACTGTACGCACCCGAAAAGGAAACTTACGACATGCTGCAGGGAGCTCTTGTCGGAGGACCGTCTATAGTGTTTTCCAGATACGCGGAAGCCGGAGTATCTAACATCCACACGAATAAAAATAAGAAATGCGGAACGGTGCTCGGTTACGACGCTAACGCACTGTACCTGTCGACTCTGAAGAAAGTGATGCGTTGCGGTAAAGAGATCATCCGACACGTTCGAGAACCTACAAACCAGATGGTCGTGGAAAGATTCTCGCAAAGAATTTTGAAATCCGAGTGGTTCGGATTTGCCGAGGTGGATATCGAGATGCCGAAAAATTTACGAAAACACTTTTCGGAGATGTCGCCGCTGTTCACAAACAGGGTTGTTAAAGAAGAAGAGGTTCCAGAGCACATGTTGGATTACCTAGAGAATACAGGTAGGAACAGGGGAGACGGTACTGAAGTGGTATCTGCGACACGGATTAGAGATAACTGCTGTGTACAGAGCTTTGGATTACCAAGAAGGAAAGCCGTTCGAATGGTTCGTAGACGAAGTAACCGCAGCACGTAGAACAGGAGATGTCGACAGTATCAAGGCCGTTGTGGGCGAGATATTCAAGTTGGTGGGCAACTCTTGTTGCGGAAAGATGATCGAATGTTCCGAGCGCCATCTAAGCACAACGTATACTAACAACGAGAGCTGCGTTGACAAAGCATTGAGATCCGCATTCTTCGAAGATATCGAGGAGATTGGAGACGCTTGCGAGATATATAGCAGGAAACCGAGAGTAGTAATGACTACTAGACCGTTTCACTGTGGGATAGCAGTTTATCAGTTGGCAAAGTTGAGGATGTTGGAGTTCTACTACAACTTTCTAGATAAATACGTTGACCGAAGCGATTTCGAGTTGATACAGATGGATACAGACAGTATGTATATAGGAATTTCCAGCAACAGCATGGATTCTATAATAAAGTCGGATATGATCGACTCTTTCGAAAGAGAGAAACGAGATTGGATAGCTTGGGATAAGTGGAGCAACCGCGAGCCAGGACTCTTCAAGATGGAGTTCCGCGGACACCGAGCGATTGCCTTGTCTAGCAAGTGTTATATTGTCGAAAAAGTTCCTGAAAAAGGAAGTCGGGAAGAAGAAGACAAACAAATTAAACCGGATGATTTTATGAAACATTCCGCCAAAGGTATGTCCAAGAGAACAAACAGTCTGAACTGGGATAGATACAAGAAAGCGTTGGAGGGTGGTCTAGACATTGGAAAAAACAGGGATTTCAGAATGAACAGTGGAGTCATGAAGACTTACTCGCAGACAAAGTTGGGACTATCCGCGTACTACGATAAGAGGAGGGTGTTACCCGACGGTATTCACACGGAACCGTTGATGTAATAAAACGAATCAAGATTTAAATTACTATGTAATTTAAATTTTGAGAAATTTAACTGGAACAACCATCACCTATAAACATCAACTCTATTGGTATGATTGCCGCTGGGAGTGTAGAAATCAGCGGATGAGAACGCCATCCGGAGACAGCTGCGTGTCAGAAGGCACCGCGAGAAGTTCTTCGCGAACAAACCTGCGCGATGGACCATCATCCAAATAGTAGAGCACGGGCTCATCAGGTTTGGTAATAGATCGATCTAGATTATATACATTGAGAGACCACACGGGATCAGTCGCGCGGCGGCGGCCACCCTCGAGCTCTCCCGGTTGATAGAGGTACCGGACGCCAACATCCGATGGAAGCCGTTGCTCCTCTAAACCAACGGGTCGCCTGCGCGAGACGGCGAATGGTTTGTGCGACACCATTTTCGCCTTAATGGCATCTACGGGCTTCTTGCTGATCAATCTGGTCACCTCTCCGTTCAGTGCGGTCACCCACTCGGTCGATCGCGTATGAGTGTCTACAAGCTCTTCGGCATATTGGTGTCCGAACAGCCTCTCAGCTAGGGTTCGGTATCAATCTTGCGCGTGTCCATCGTATGCGAGGTATTCTAGTAGGTCGAACAGTCTCCAACATGCCCTCGCCAGATCGTCCGGTAAAGGCTAACATCGTTCTATATATATATATATATATATTATTTAAAAAAGATTTTTAAATTAATTATTGCTTATTGCTTATTGCTTTTCGTTATTGCTTTTCCAATATAGTAGCTGACGAAACCCGTCGCAGCCATCCACACGACGATGAACGCGATCTCGCGGTCTTTTTGGGCCTCTGACGGTACATAGAAATCTGAAAGTTGGGGCTCGGGATCCAGCGGCGCGAGAATTTTATGCGGATATGCCAGCGCGTATTCGTGCATGGCTTCGTCAACGTTCCGGAAAGTTTGCGTGGCGTGATTCTCGCGTCGAAGATCTTCGTTGATCCAGTCCAGACGGGCGGTTCGTTTTTGCGACCGTTCTTCCTTTGCGCTATTGAGCTGTTCTACAGCTAAATCGTGACGCTTGCGCTCCTCATCCACGAGTTTTTTCCTATTAACGATACTAAATAGTTGCTACCACCGAACGCCACTGCGCTGAACACCGCACCACCTATCATTAGTCCGATCGAAGCCATTTATTTCCATATATTAGCAGGTAGAATTCCAGCTTTAATTAGATAATCTCGGGTCCAAACTGCGGCCGCTACATTTAAGGTCACGAGCACTACATCTCTCACAGTCATGTCCAATTTGGGAGCGGGCCCTCCAAAGGCCATCTTTGATAGTCGAGCAAACCCGATACTGAGAGCCAATATCACCACGGCGTGATAAAGCGCATTCATTATCATTTTACCATCGTTTTCAGCCATTGTTGATAACTATAATTATTGCATATAAAAGGGATCGCGATTAATATTTAAATGCGGCGCAATCGGTTTCGTAACTTTCTTCGGAACCGACTCCAACTGCACAGGTGCGGTTGGGGGTTGTTTCGAAAGTTAGTTCCACACACATAGGGTGCCCACAACTGCCAGACCACCACCAACAACCCACGGGATGATTTTCCAATCTGGATTGGTGTAATAGGGGGTAGGAGCTACAGAAATCGGGGAGTCCTGTGGAGATTGAACCGCAGCTGTCTTCGGGTGTTTTGCTGTTTCTGCCCCCAACTCCAATTGTGATTGGGGCTCCAGCTCAGGAGCGGCCGGAACTGATAACGACTGTTTGGCCTCTCGAAGCTCGGCGAGTATTTTATCTTGTTTAGCTTTTCGGGTGGCAGCCGCTGCCCGCCCAGCTGCCTGTCTTTTTGGGTTTTTGTGTCGTGCAGTTGGGTTCAACAGTGTTGAGGGTTCCCCCAACGTGCTCGGGTTCAACAGTGTTGAGGTTGGCGGATCAATCGGAGTTGGTGCAATCTGGGATTGCTGTTCCGTCACTCTCGCAGGTGCGTCTTGTATTATCATTTTCTGAGCTTATAGTTCGTGGGCATATATGTCCAAATTGACAGTGTTTAGCCGTGGCCAACGTGGTTGTCAGCGGAGCTAAGTACATTCCAAACTTGTGATAAATTGAGCAGCAGGCTGTTCTAAGAGTGTGTCCTACAAAAGGATCAGTCTCTAAATCACCAATCAACCCCGCGATGTCAGATATAGGGAGAATTGCACTGACAGCGGTAGCGTACAAATGAATAGCCACCGCCCCAAGAGTTTTATTCATCTCTGCCCCCAATTTAGATTCGTATCGTGCATAGATTTTATCAACCTCGACATCTGACATTTTATCCACCTGACAAACTGAGAGACGCCTACCGAAATACTGCTCCGAGTGTCCCCCAGCAACCAGCGCAGCTAGCCGCTCGCGTCGCGTCTTCGATGTAGAGTTGTGCGTCTGTAATTATATATAAGTACACGTTCAATGGCCCAGCTACATCCGCCTCTTTGGTTATCTGGATCATCACACCCTCGCTAGCGTTCTCAAATTGGCGTCTGCTACCGTGCATTTGGTCGTCGTCACTGGCTCGCATGTCTAGCTATAATGCGTATTGGAAGTCAGAAACTCCGCGAGGGAGACGTCCGAGAGCTGCAGGTCTTTGGCAACCGCGGCAACCTCCGGGGAGCGCTTAGAGCTGGCAGTAAACTGCTTTCTGGCTTCGTCCCACTGCTGGTGCGCGCGAAGGCCCTGATTGTAGAGTTGATTGGGGACTCCCTCGATCGTCACCTCGACCTTCGTGATTTTGGGGTTATAAAATGTGTCGGTTTTTCTAGCCCCGAGCGCGAACCGACCCTCCTCGAACAGCATCAGTATACCTTTCATCGATCGGGCGGCGACGTTGACATTAATATTCCACAATGTGTCGCTTTTGTCTTTCGTCATCTTGCGGTGGCGAAGAACTCGGTCGTAAAGTATGGCAACGCGCCCGGCGTACTGGGTTCTGATCAATCGCGCGAGTTCGGGCATCGTGACCATGTCGTACTCCAGCGAAACATTGTCGATCGTATACGTCGATGCCATGTCAGTGGCTATGAGAACTCGGCCGTAGTCGTTGAACGTTAGTTCGTATTCGAGGCGGTCAGCCAAAGCGCTCTGATAGTAGGGCATTTGACTCTCCAGCAACTCAAAGTCGAGCGGGATGTAGAAGCGGTTGCCGTAAGCGGCCGCAATCGCGTTGTCGCTCGCGACGTTATCTGCCTTGTCACCAGCCCCGATTCTAAGTCTGGTTACGTTCTTATTTCGGCTGGTGTCAATACCCTGATAGACCGCATTTTCGCGCTCTTGCGCCGTCTTCCACAGGTCCTGATAGCAATAGTAGACGTCGCTGTCGTCGATCGACATCACCTCATTACCATAAATCTTTATCATGGTCTTCTTGACGATGGCGTACCCAGGTTCTGAACGACGGTTCGGTCCGCGTCCGTCGACGTCAGCGAAATAGTGAAAGCGAGGCGAACAGTCCCCGGCACAATGACGTCGTTAGCTCCGAGGTTGGGGAAGCGGGCCAAGAGCTGCTGGTTCTGGTCGATCGTCGATGGGTTGTTCTTAATAACGACGCTCTGTCTCACGCCTTTCGCCCCAAGGGGCTCCCGCAGTCTGCGGTATGGATTGAGTTTGCGACCGTATTGACTCGAAGACATATTTAAATACTCTATTAAACCCGTATGGTTTTTTCTTTAATACATCGTTAAAGATGGCTGGTTACGATATTGGCATGGACGAATTCGGCCGAGACGATTACCTCGATGATGATGACATCTATGATGTCATCGATGACATCGATGATGATAACGAAACGCCCTTCATGGAGACGCCAACCGGCGAGGAAATAGGTGGCGCTACCAACACCATTAGTCTAAGTCGATAATTACTCGAGTCAGCTGTAGACGACTACTACAACAGTTTGGCAGAAAAAGGTGTGGTCCCGGCTGTCGGCCGTGACTACTCCAAGTTCGAATTGGATCGGCGTGGTAGGTTGCGGCTAAAAGCATCAAATGTCCCAATCATCAACATGAGGAGCGGAGAATCCCTATCGCTGAGCACCATTGCCGGAAAAACCCGGGGCGGTGGTGAAATCATAAAGAATGAACTCGGATTTGTAGATTGGAAGAGGGGTAAAACAATTATGCCCGCCCGCGCTGTAGAGGCCCTACAGTCTACCGACGAAACGATGGCGAAGACGGCCGCCGTGATATAAACTGTCGAGCTCAACGAGGTCCCTCATGTAGTCACCGACGCTATTCGCACAATGGAGCGAGATAGACGGAATACTCAGCACGATGTATGACCCACCGTTACCTCTTCGCGAACTCCGGGGACTCGATAAGGCTATGCAAACAGTCCGGGGCGAATTGGTCCATAACCTCGCCAAACTCACGGCGCTGGATGAACATATCACGCTAGAAAAAAGGAAACTGGAGGAAGCCCGTGGCGATAGAGAATCTACCGAGCGAATCACCGAACGCCTGCAGTCGTTGCGGGATGAAAGAGCAGCTCGCTCGGAGGCTGCATCGGCTGGCCATGAGGCTCTCCGCACCTAAATAAGTCGGATCCGCGAAACAATCTCGAGGGTTCTGCACGAGGAGACGACACTCGGTGAGCGTCTTCGCACTTTGTTCAGAGAGCAGGGTGTCACGATAGCAAGCATCCTCGCAGCTCTTGGCATGACCATATCGACCATAGTTCTAACTATCGAGCTACTCGTAGGCGGTACGGCGGCTGCACCCGCGCCAGCACCCGCGCCACCCGGCGGGGCCAACGAGTGGGTAAAAAAACATCTAAAAGCCCTCGCCAGTCTCCTGGCTAAATTAGCTGGAAAGGCGACTGCCGCGCTGCCTGGGCTGATCGGGAGTGTCGTCTCCTACTTGTTATCTATATTATCAAAAATACTTGGGCTTTAATCGTGGCGATCGCCGGTCTTCTACTATTCTCGGCCCGAGAGTTCCTAAAACCAAAGCGCGAGTAGTCCCATTACCACGAGGGTGACGACGAGCCCTAATTTCTCCTCGTGGGTTGTAGTTCCCGCTCCTGTTCCAATTTCTCCAATCGCGATTGGTGTGTTGAGGTCGTGAGTTGGTGGTACTGGGGTGGGTGGTTGCGGTTTTATGAAATCGGTTCCACTTACAACCTCAACACCCAATCGAGATTGGATGAACCCGACCTTCTTGGGGGTGTGCTTGATGATAACCGTGTTCACGTTACCGTTATGGCCGATCTTTCGTTTGGCGGTGGCGATTACGATCTGATTATTGTAACCGTCAACCCGGTCGTCTCGTAGTATCATTGCTCGGCGCCATATAAAGACCTATTCCAAATGCATAGTCTATTGGGGTGCTGGCATTCTGCAAAACGTCTTGATACCGCCTGATCGCATTCGGGAGGTCCACCGGAGATGAGATGGAGTCCTCGACATTTGCAAAGAACTGTTTTGTGCGTCAAACGCCTTCCCGTCTCCTATTATAGAACTGCGCGCTTGCGCTTGTGCGCCGAGGACGGTCCAGACGTATGTGCGAATGGAGTCGTTGATGCGGGTAACCGCACCCTGCGTAAACCCCAGACCTTTATCTAACATAAATGTGCCGCAAGCGTCCTGGACTGCAGCAGCCTGCTGTATGTAACCGACGTGAGCTCGTTTCGGAGGTAACCAATTGCAGGATGAGACGTCGCATTGCCGACCTCCAGACACTTCGGGCACGAAGGTCATCGTCGCAGGGTCAAAATTCCCGGCGTTCCGACTGACATTGTGGTCGCCGGAATTATCGTGTCTAAAATCAGTCTGCGTCCAATTCCCGGACTGGCCCCGAATGAGAACGTCCCCGAGTCCAGTGCTGTTAGGAAATGTTTTCTGCCTCCAATCCGAATCTTTTGAAACGTTAAATTCGTTACACAGTCATTCGAAAGCCCTATAGTCGTATGTGTAGGAAATGGGATTCCCACCGTTGTCTTGAGGTAGTGGAGTACCTAGTTCCTTTAAAAGTATTCTAATGGTGTAATACACATGAAAGTTGTAGACACTTCGGAGCATGACATTCTTGCATGTCAGATGGTCTTGATGTGAAACTCCACATCCGGTTGTTGCGCACCATACAGCGAAATTTAGCTGATTCTGCCAAAACTGCATCGGTGTTGCTTTCCACCCGTTCACAACCTCTATGGTAGTGATCTTGGGCAGCCTATATTGTTCAAACATATTAGGGAAATTGGTGGCAAAGGCACTGTCTGATCTAACTGTTATAGTTGGGTGTACAAGGGGGTTAACAACGGCTTTTTGCGTGTATTTACCTCCGACCGCGTACTTCGCATTAGAATTAAAGCTAAATGCCTTTGTATCCATTGAAAGATATTGTTATTATGTTTGCTACTATCACTAATGTTCAAAAAGAGAGTTGTGAACTTCAGAAGTCAATCGACAACTGTTGTGGAAAACGCCGGGTAGGCCTCAGATCAATCACCTTCACGGTTGGGTGGGAGAATGTGGGGAAGAGTGAAGGGTTGGGGTATGTGAAGGATGGACAACAAGTAGGTGTAAAGCTGCCTCCCGGACTGTGGAGTTTTAGACAGGTCAAAGATTTTGTCACCTCAGAGCTTGACGGTAAAGCCAACCTCACAGTATCGAAGGCTACCGGGCTCGCAACAATGACCATCGGCCTAGATAATAAGGTAAGGATCTCCCCGGCGTTGGGTATTTGACTCGGTTTTAGAGAGACATACTCCGCAAATAACGGTTTGTTTACCCCGGGTGAGTACGTCGGTGATAACCCGGTGAATTTTGAGTTTACAAAAACTCTCAGGGTGCACCTGGATCGGGTGAACACATCGTATAACACGTTAGACGGATCTCCCAGCACATTACTGAAAACCGTGCAAGCCAGTGATTGTTTCTTTGGGGAGACTGTGACCTTAGACTTCCCACACCCCGAGATGAAAGTTTTGGAATCGGGACATATCCACGAATTTATTTACGGTCTCTATTTTCGATGATCAAGCGAGAGAGTTGAAGAACTATTACCCGATTTCGGTCGTCCTAGAAATTTCAAATTAATTAAACGCATGTTCGTAATTTATATATATATATATATATATATTACCAATATTATGAGTATATACGGACCAGGTAGTTCTTCCAATTCCAATCGCGATTGGGTGACAGATATAAATTCAAAGAATTTGGAACCGGCAGAAGGGGGATTCATCCCGACAGAGAGCGACTTTTTAACTACCGGAAAAACAAAGGCCTTGATCAATACGACTATATCGGAGGCCACAAACGCGATTCATATGAGTATAGCAGAGCTTAGAGTAGACGTCCTGACGGCGACTGCACAATTTCGCGAAGAAGCACATACAGGACGTAAGGATCTCGGTGGAAAAATAACAGAATTTCGGGAAGAGGCCCATACAGAGTTTATGGAAGTTTCCGATAAACTGAAACGTGTTCGTAGAGCCGCGAACAGAGCACTTGAAAAGACCGCTGAAAGGGTTCGTTTTGAGGCCCATACCGCTATCGGGGGGCTTGCCTCATTGTTGAACACATCTGTAGAGCAGTTTAAGTTATTGAAAAAACAAAAACGTGTCATCACAGTTTGGGCTGAGAAGCGGGGCCCATTGAATGAGGGGCTCTATGAATATTCGTTCGGTGCCAAAGCGAGCAATAAATATAGGGGATACACCATGACAGCTCCAGGTATGCTTGTCCGAATGGCGGTCTGCTCGGTTAATTCTACTGGTAAATCTGTGGGCGTGGTCGTCGTAAATCTCATACTGGATGGAAAAGAACAACCGGTTGGAGTCACTAAACCCGCTGGAGATAGTTCCGTGGTGATTTTGTTCGCCGGTGACGATCCAATCAGACTTTCCGAAGGTAGTGTTATTAACTTTGTTACGAAAATCACTGACCGGGTGAGTTCTTCCACTATTGTTACATTGTTAATTGAACTTGATTTGTAAAATGGATAACGAATTGAAATTGGATGATATTGGTGAAAGAAGTTCAGATTTTAGGTTGAACAATATCGTCGCGATGCAGGATATTCTAAAACAAGAGGGGGAAACTCGGAGGGTAAATGCTAAACAATATAGACGCGCGACAAACATAGTGGAGGAGGTGAGCACTGCGCTGGCAGCAATTTCTATAATGGGTGGGGCCGGAACAGCCGCATTATTGTCTACAGTCGTGGCAATTCCCATTGCGGGGGGTTTGAGTGGGGTAGCCGCTGGGGCGGGGTTGTTATGTATGGCGTTCAGAGTAGTGGGGAGAAAATTCTAAAATAAAATTCCCCGATTTAGTGACCATTATAACCTCATTACACTATCCCCAAGTTAGTGACCACTATACATGCATTACACTATCCCCACGTAACTGACCACAATACCTTCATTACACTGATCCCGATTAAGTGACAACTATACCTTTAATACACTGTTCCCGATTAAGTGACCGCTATACTTTCAATATACTGTCCCCTAATATACACAGTACACTGTCCCCGATTAAGTCACCGCTATACCTTCATTACACTGTCCCCGATTAAGTCATCACTATGTCTTCATTACATTGTCCCCGATTCAGTGACCATTATACATACACTACACTGACCCGATTTAATGACAACAATGCCTTCAATACAGTCTCCGATTAAGTGACCTCGATACCTTCGATATACTGTCACCCGAGAAGTGACCACTATACCTTCGATACACTGTGCCCGATTAAATGACCACGATTAAGTGATAAATGTATTTTGATACATATATAAAAATGTATATTATTTGAAATATATATTGTTTAAACTAGGTGACCACGATACCTTCGATAGATTGTCCCCGATTAAGTGACCACTATACCTTCGATACAATGTCCCCGATTAACTGACCACTATACCTTCAATACACTGTTTCCGATTAATTGACCACTATACCCTCGACGCACTGTCCCCGATTAAGTGTCCACTACACCTTCATTGCGCTGTCCCCGATTAAGTGACCACTATTCCTTCAATACACTGTCGCCGATTAAGTGATAACTATACCTTCATCACACTGTGCCCGATTAAGTGATCACAATACCTTCAAGATACTGTCCCCGATGAAGTGACCACAATACCTTCAATACACTGTGCCGGTTTGAAGGACAACTATGTATCCAACACACTGTCCCTGATTAAATGACCAGTATACATTCGATGCACAGTCCCCGGTGAAGTGACCAGTATACCTCCAATACACTGTCCACGGTGAAGTGACCACTATAACTCCAATACACTATCCCCGGTGACGTGACCACTATACCTCCAATACACTGTCCCCAGTGAAGTGGCCATTATACCTCGAATACACTGTCCGCGCTGAATTGATCACTATACCTTCGATACACTATCCCCGGTGAAGTGACCAATATACCTTTATTTAAAGATACATTGAAAGAGGAAAGTGGTGATGACATTAATAGAAAATAGTAACCTTGCCCTAACACAGTACTACAACCAGTGATAATCCGGACATATCGCTCAATGGTGGCATCCGAAATCTACCCGACACTGTAAATAAAAACATCACAGACAAACTGAACTTGTTAATTAGTAAATCTCTTAAAGTGCATGGTGTGACAGTTGAGAACGCTGAACGTAAACCATCAGATTCGCATAACAGAGCTGGCGTTGTTGTGGCCACATTCCATTCGACGGAAGATAAATCAAATGCTATGAAATGTAAATCTAATTTGAACTTGAGCGCCGAAGGTCACAATATACGCTCGTCGAGGCAAGGCCAGTCAACAAGGGGAGATAAATCATCTTGACGTGATAAACATGTAAACCGAATTGTGTTATGATCGGTCAAGTAGAATTTGAGTTATTGCGTGGTTATTGAGTGAAAATAATAGGCTTCTTCGGCTTCCCGTGATAAACATGTATACCATATTTGGTTACAATCCGTCAAGTAGAACTCTAGTTAGTGCGTGGACAAGCTGTGCCCGCCTGCCAGCCCGTACAAGATGAATACATAATATGTCCCGTTTTTTTTCAAACGGGCGTATAAAAACGACAGATTACACTACAATGTATATATCCATCATGACATGTCTATTGAGGACAGACGCTCAGCGAATAACCTGAGGACCATTGTTGACGCCGTAAACCGTGGAGGCCGAGGTCTGTATATCACGGGTATTCAACAACAGGTCGGTCTCATTACAACGGTCAGCAAGGTCAACGTTGCGAGGCGGTTCATCAGAGACATCCAACAATAATCAGCGTACTCGAGAAAATCACAACTACAACAACAACAATGACAACATAAACAGCAACAACGGACACAACAACAACAGTGGCAATAATTACAACAATAACAACAACAGTAGCAACAATTGCAACAACTACAATAATAGCAATGGTGAAACAACTATAACAACAACCGTGGTAGAACTCGTGGACGTGGTTCCAGTCGCTTCAACGGCGGGCGAAATTAGATGTATGCCGGGTTTTGGAATGTTAGGGGTATCGACCAGTTGGACCTGGACATTATTGGTGTAGCAGAATCACCTTTAACAGGCGATGCCAATATATACGCTGACAACTATGTATGGTTCGGGAACAACAGGCGGAACATTCATACCCGAGCAAAGACTAGCTCCGTTGGAGTTGGGTTTCTCATACACCGGAATTTATTGTCTAGTTATAATGTTAGTATCGCTGATAAATCGGTTGAGGGCATACTCTGGTTGCTTATAAAACATAAAACGCAAAATACTTCCATTTTGCCATGTGTATGCTACCTACCACCAGAAAACTCATGTCGACATATTGTTGCTCACAACCTTTTTCATTCGATTGTAACAACAGATATTTACAAATATGTGACGGAGTGGTGTATATATGTGATGATTTTAATAGCCGATGTGATGATAATGCAGATTATATTATTGGGGAAGATTGTATAGTTGAACGCAATGTAGTCGATTTTAAGACAAACGCATATGGAGATATTGTAATTGAGTTTCTTATTAATTCAAGCATGTGCATGTTAAACGGACGAAACTTTGTTAGCAACGACTTCACATCCGTCTCCGTAAAAGGCTACACAGTGGTTGATTATTGTCTTGTAAGTCATGACGACTTTTCATTATTTTGTGATTTTACGGTTGAACGAACTGTTTATCTTATTACTCGCTGTGGCGAGCTCAACGAGCTCACTCCATCTGACTTTCCGGACCATTCTGTACTTACATGGGCTTTGAACATGGATGCCAACATTAATTATCCGAGTACTCAAGATACAGGTAACTAGTCTGATACATTTAATGTTAAAGTAATCACTGATTAGTTTTTAGCAGACAATGACCTGTTGAATACAGTAAATATGGCTGTTGCTGAGTTGGAGGGATGTCTTCGCATACAAAATGATATAGAAGTAGCTTATCGTGGTTGGTGTGATATTGTCAGACGGAAAATATACTGAAGGCTTGCCTACAAATCCGTAAGAGTTGGTGTTTGAAATAAAGAAAAGACGTCCCGGAAAGCCATGGTGGACTGATGCACTTACAAGTCATTGGAATAATGTTTGTTAAAGAGAAAATCAATGGTTGAAATCATATGGCCATTCTAAAAGGGCTTAAGGCTGATTATTGTAGTGCCAGAAAATTGTTTGACAGAGAGGTTCAAAAGTCAAAGCGTTTATTTTGGTTTAATTTACAGAGTAGTATTTTAGATGAAGCCCGCCAGAACGACCAAACTGACTTTTGGAAGTCAATAGGTAAAATTGGAGTCGCCCAATGTAAAAAAAAGTATATTCCTATGGAGGTTATCTTGGATAATGGTAGTATATCAAATAATGTTTGTGATGTTTTAAGCAAATGGAGATGAGTTTAGTGGACTTCTCAACACTCATACTGAGACTAATCAACCTGTACCCCAGTCATCTGACGAAATTATCTATGATGATATTTTAGACAGACATATTTCAATTTTAGAAGTAACAACACGCGCTATATGTTACTAAAAGTGAAAGCTTTTGGAGTTAATCATATTCCAATTGATGTGTTTGAAAATGACAATTCAGTTTCATTCCTCCATGTACTTTAGAGACCCAGCGTCGTATAGAGGAATTGCACTTGCCAATTGCATGTACAAAGTTTACGCATCTATTATTAATACACAACTTTCTCTTTGGTCAGAGTCAAACATCCATATTGTTGACGAACAGAACGGTTTCTTTCGAGCACAATATATCAACTTGCATCTCTAACCACTATTATTGACACACGGAAGAGATCCGACAGGGGCGGCAGGGGCGGCAGGGGCGGCGGCCGACGCCCCAGTATTTTTGCAAATTGTTTTTTAAAAAAATCTACAAAAATGTGTATGAGATACCTATTAAAGTTGTATCTTAAATGCAGCAGAATGCAGGAATGGCATCTAGAATTAAAAAAGATTCTGGGGGGCCATGCCCCCAGACCCCCCTACCACTCATTCGCTTCGCTCGGGTCGACATTCGCCTCCCCAATATGTATTTGCTTCCGGTGTCCCTGAATTATTGTTCATTTTAGACCAAACTCCTTCCCAATAACAAGTCATATGTTTAAATGTGGTAACAATGTGATTAAAGTAGTTGACATATATGTATACTTAGGCTTAACATTACATGAGTACCTATATTTTAATGTAACTGCTAAAGTGGCTGCAGAAAGTGCTTGTAGAGCTTTGTGGTTACTAATTACCAAGTATAGGTGTATCGGTGGTATGCCTTATGATGTATTTACGAAGTTGTATGAGTGTTTGGTAAATCCTATATTAGCATATGTAGCCGCAATCTGGGTTTGTAAGAAATATTCATGTATTGATGCCATACATAATCGGGCTATGCGCTTTTACCTTGGCACAGGTAAATGGTGAATATACTCCAACTGCTGCTGTTTCCGGAGATATGGGATGGGCACCAGCTTATGTGACTCGGTGGAAAAGCATATGTTGGCATTGGAATCGGCATATATCCATGCTCACTTCACGGCTAAATAAACGTAATTTTAATTGGGCACATGCTAAGGCAAGGCATTCCAGAACCTGTAAAAATGGTTTCGAGTAGTAACATATGCATTCAAATCTACTGGACATGATAATCATAGTAATATACATGACTGGTAACAAGTTATCTGAGTGTAGTGTCACTACTGTCTACTTGCCTGCTATGAGAATAAATACGGCTTTTACCTGTGGTAGATGAACTTCTAATAATAGACAGTGCATCAGTTTTACATTTTACATATTGAACAAGTGTCCATTGTATATTTTGTGAGTGATGGTAGAACTGCTCAGATATCTAGCTTTTCGTGTAGTCTGCTGAAATAATATTTATAGGACGTTGTCGTCATATATATGTGGGACGTATTTGTATTGGGATTTTCTGCCATAATATTTGCTGTAGGTAATGATGAAACTGCCCGATAACATGTACAAACTAAAATGGCGGAGATGGCAACTCAATGCTCTGTATAATATACTCTAAGAAGAACAAGGTCAGATATACTTTATATAGATATTCAGTCACATGTATGATTATACTACACTTGAAACAAAAGGTCATATTGTATATAGTCAGAAGTTTGCCGTTGAACCATACTGCATATTCATTCTGCCACTTAGACACATATTGGCTTTTGCTAAATTTAGACTTTTTTGGCGTGACATATTTAAGGATAAAGACTGGTAGATATGCAAATGTAATCGAAAGTGAACGGGTATGAAAAAAGTCATCCAACTATTCGAGTATTGTAGATTTTCGTCTATTTTTTTGCCGGGAGCAGGGGGGGTGGGGGGGGGGTGTCCGGACCCGCTGGACCCTCCCCCCTGTATCCGCGCCTGGTGCAATACTGTTATTTTTAAAGCTGTACAAGATTATATTAAAACTACGAAAAGGTTTGAGTAGCACAATTGGTGAATGCCTGGGGCGCAAGATCTATCAGATGCTTTCCATTTGCCAACATCATCCACTACCACCTGATAATAACGAACACTGAAATCAACTGCAGTACACATCTATCGATGAATTAGGTTATGTTTTATATGTACATTGTGACACATAACTCTTTGATTCTTTCTCCCAATCTCCTGTCTCACTACCTTTACTCTCTCTTTCTATCCGAGTTTTATTTTCGTACATTGTGCAAATATATATATATTCCGCATGCTTATTGGTCTGTACCCATGTACATATACCTGTATACTTATCGTTAAATTGCTTTATTGTTGAAATACTTAGGTAAGGGCTGTAACTAATGTTGTGAGAACTTGTAGCCCAAGCCCATTGTACTTATATGCAATAAACTATGTTTAAACTTAAACTGTAACACTGCAGTTGAGAATGAAATGCATGCCCTCCTGAAATGTAACGAATACAACACAATTATATATAGCTTGTGAAAAGGCTACCTATATTTGTCCTAATTGTATGTCTTTCTCAGACACCGAAAATACGGTATTTATATTTTCCAACAAGGATATGATTAGAGTAACGGCCAACACCTGTTTTAGTATTTTACAGAAAAGAAACAGTAGTTTGTATAGATAATGTAAATACATGTATTACTCTGCAATTAATATGTTCGTACATTCGTTCTCATGCATCAACATGACACAAATGCCTTTTTAGAAGAACCCGTTGTTAATCAGTTCGTTGTTGATCTGATACAATGTGCCGGTGAAGTGACCACTATACCTTCGATACATTGTCCCCGGTGAAGTGACCACTATACCTTCGATACACATGTCCCCACTGAAGTGACCACTATACCTTCGATACACTGTGCCCGATGCAGTGACCACTATACCTTCGATAAACTGTCCCGGGTGAAGTGACCACTATGCCTTCGATACACTGTCCCCGGTGAAGTGACCACTATACCTTCGATACACATGTCCCTACTGAAGTGACCACTATACCTTCCATACACTGTTCCCGATGCAGTGACCACTATACCTTCGATACACTGCCCCCGGTGAAGTGAACACTATACCTTCGATACACTGTCCCGGGTGAAGTGCCCACTATACCTTCGATACACTGTCCCCGGTGAAGGTGGAACAACTATACCTTTCCATTACAATGTCCCCACTGAAGTGGCCACGTACAATTCGATTACACTGTCCCCACGAAGTGGCCATAAACATTCGGATACATGTCCCGGTGAAGTTTACCCCCATCTACTTCGAATACTGTCCCCGGCCCCCCGTGAACAAACTATACTTCGATTAACAATGTCCCACTGAATCCCCACTGAAGTGACCATATACATTCGATGACACTGTCACTGGAATGAAGTACCACTACGTCGACCACTATACCGTCGATTCATTGTTCCCAGTGAAGTGACCACTATACCGTCGATACACTGTCCCGGTGAAGTGACCACTATACCTTCGATAAACTGTCCCCTGTGAAGTGACCACTATACCTTCGATACACTGTCCCCGGTGAAGTGACAACTATACTCCAATGTACTCCAATATACTGTCCCCGATTAAGTTACCACTATACCTTCGATACATTGTCCCCGGTGAAGTGACCACTATACCTTCGATACACTGTGCCCGGTGAAGTGACCACTATACCTTCGATACATTGTCCCTGGTGAAGTGACCACTATACCTTCGATACAATGTCCTCGGTGGAGGGTCTACTATACCTTCGATACACTGTACCCGGTGAAGTGACCACTATACCGTCGCGATACACTGTCCCCGGTGAAGTGTTTACTATAGTTTTAACCGCATTAAATCATCAGATACACTGTCCCCGGTGAAGTAACCACTATACATTCGATATAATTTCCCCGGTGAAGCATCCACTATAGCTTCGATACACTGTCACCACTGAAGTGACCACTATACCTTCGACACACTATCCCCGGTGAAGTGACCACTGTACCTTCGATACACTGTCCCCGGTGAAGTGACCACTATACCTTCGATACACTGTCACCCCTGAAGTGACCAATAAACCTTCGATACACTGTTCCCGATTAAGTGACCATTCAACCTTCGATACACTGTCCCCGGTGAAGAGACCACTATATCTTCGATACACTGTCACCGCTGAAGTGACCAATAAACCTTCGATACACTGTCCCCGGTGAAGTGACCAATAAACCTTCGATACACTGTCTCCGGTGAAGTGACCAATATACCTTCAATACACTGTCCCCGCTGAAGTGTCCATCCGTTGGGACAGTTGCATGTGCTGGTGGTCGTATTGCAGAAAGCCTTCGGGTCCTGTAAGCACTGTATACTCCCTACACCGTCACACGCGCCCCCTGGATATCCATCTAAAACACATACAGTAAGGTCATAATCCACTCTCAGTAGCAGATTTCACCAAAATTGCAAAGTATACTTATATTGCTAAATACACATTGAGGGAGAAATGTTCAATTTAAGGATACATTTTATTATTTTTTATTATACTGAAAACATGGCTGTGATAATGTAATAAATTCAGTATAATAATTAATTACTTTTAATCAACAAATATATGCAGTCGTTAGTTGTATATGAAGTAATGCATTTCGGGAAAACGAAATGATTACTCCCTCAAAGTATACTTAGCTAGATAAGTATACTTAGCAACCTTGGTAACGGGTAAGGTTATTAACCCTTAGAATGTCGGAAACGAAAAGTATCGTATGCAGTTATTTCATATTTTGCATTCATTCTCAATAAAACGATTCTATTGGAAATGATTCTAAGCCATACAGTGTTTTTCTTAATAAAAATGAAAATAAAGAATAAATAGCAGACGACAAAATTTAATTCCGCCTTGTAGTATGCATATAAGATCTTTGGCATTTTAGAAATAGAAAGCGCGTCCCATGTAATTTGTGCTCGGTAGCCGATTTCATCAAAATTGCAAAGTATACTTTTCTAGCAAAGTATACTTTGAGGGAGTAATCATTTACTTTTCCCACAATGCATTATTTCATACAGAACTAACTACTGCATATATTTGATGATTAAAAGTATGCAGAATTATTATACTGAATTTATTATATTATCACAGCCAAAAAGGCTGTGATATTGTAATAAATTCAGTATAATAAAAATTAATAAATTTATCATAAAATTGAAAATTTCTTAACCCTTTGAACCCGAAAGGCCGCTATATCGGTTTATGCAAACAGTGCAGATCCAGATGAGCCGGCTCGTAACGAGCCGTCTCATCCGGATCTGCACTGTTTGAAAGTAATTTTCTTATTTTTGTGAACAAAAAAAAGACCCCCTTTTTATAAATGGAATAGTCTGAAAATCATTTTGCGATGATTGGATTGGTTGCAAAATTAACATATCACAGTCCATTCCAGTTCCTTAGGGTTGAAAGGGTTAAGACCTTGTACAATGAAGATACATGTATGTCCAACTACTGTGATACAGACATCTTGCGTGTCATCAGTAAGTTTGATCTCTACGGAGCCCCGCAGGGGACGTAGAATTCTTTTTTATTAATTAGTTCCCACGAAATAACAATTCGTTCCCTCAATTTAACAATTCGCAATTCGTTCCCTCAATTTAACAAGTCGTTCCCACGAATTAACAATTCGTTCCCTCAATTTAACAATTTGTTCCCACGGGAACGAATTGTTAATTCGTGGGAACGAATTGCTATATTGTTAAATTTAGGGAAAGAATTTTCATTTCGTGGGAACGAATTGTTAATTCCAGGGAACGAATTGTTATATCGTGGGAACGAATTGGACGATACTATTGTTCGGATATCGGTTTTCGAGATCGAGCGGAGATATAAATACATTAAAACATATGGAATGCCAAATATACATAAACTCAAATAATTAGTGGCATAATAGCTATAATGTGCGAGACCCGCAGGGGACGTAGAATTCTTTTTTTATTAATTCGTTCCCACGAAATAACAATATGTTACCTCAATTTAACAATTCGTTCCCACGATATAACAATTCGTTCCCTCGAATTAACAATTCGTTCCCTCGAATTAACAATTCGTTCCCACGAAATGATAATTCGTTCCTACGAATTAACAATTCGTTCCCGTGGAAACGTATTCCATGATCATATCAGAATTGTGCGATTTTCATTTTGAAATTATTTGCTTCTGTAGATGATACAAAGAACGTAGAAAAGAATATCAACGCGACCTAACATTTTCAAAAACAATTAGCAATGAAGACACAATAAATAATGTTTACAAAGCGTCCATTTTGACAAGTCAATCGTTCGCCGAGTATGTAGATGGAAAAGTAGCCAAACAACTTTGTATCGGCATTAGAAATGTGGATATGATTAACACATTATAATGTATATTTGTTTATTTTATTTATGTATACATTAATTTCACTCTTTCACCGCCAAGTACCCGACTTGGATGGTCCTATTTTAATTTTTAGAATATTTCATTCATATGAAACTGAGTATGGTGTGTTTGTTTGTTGGGGTTTAACGGCCTATTCAACAGCTAAAGTCATTTAAGGCCGGGTCAATGGGTTTAGTACTAAATCCCATGTATTACCTGTACAAGTACATAACATGTTCAAGTACATATACAATTGGGGGGAAATCCCAAAAACAGAACTGAATATTTAAAATACAAAAACTATATAGTCAGCCCTGAATTGCGGAACAGAAGCAGATGATGACTGGTCTGTGAAATAAGTTAAGAATAATTCACTGTCTGTTCCTTTCCTGCCGACGAACTTTTGGCTATTAAACGCATTGAATCTAAACATATTTAAATACAAGTACTGTTTCATTTTCATCAATAAAAAAGTCACTGTCCTCATTTTTATTGAAATCGTATAATTAGGTCATCCACGATGGCCGCTGAAAGGTAAAAAGATCATTCTTCAGTCACCAACTTCAAATTGATACAGCTCATGAACGGCAAATGTTACATATATGATTCTTTGCTGAAGCCTTTTCAAATGTAAAACAAATGGCGGCGCCACGCAATCTCAGATGACCGCCACCCTAAAAGTGGGTCAAATTCTTTTAACTTTTTAAGGTAAATCACGGTCAAAGTGTATGCGGCATATTTTATGTAGTTTATTCCTTATAATGAATTATGCTTACTTTCCTCGAACTATTCACGTGTATACCTGTAATCCGCATTTTAATATCGTACGTAAATACCTGTCGTTTTTTTACCCGATTTCCTGAAACGGCATCTGATTGGGTAAAGCCGCGTGACGTCACACCCAGTGAACAAAGAAAATTAGACACTGTCACTGTCCGACAATGCAAATACATGTATGAGCGACTTTGAAAGCGATTTTGACAACACTTCTTATTCTTATGACGGTTCAAGCAGCGATGACGATCAGACCGACGTCCGTCCGTACATGTACGAGCCGTTAGTGGACGGTTCTCACACTGGCCTCGCCGAATTGTCCGTAGAATAAGCCACGGAAAATCACCCCGAAATTTCAGAATGGTGGGTATTTCTTTGCATTTTCGTTTAATATTCAAATATTATTCTTTTTAAATATTATAAATGTAATAATATCGTTTTATCGCCATGACTTCATAATCTTTCGTCGTCATTTGACAATATATGACACTGTAATGGGTTTTCGCGGAAGTAAGCCAAACGTCCCATTGCAAAACGGCCAGTTCCAAATGGTTCCGACTTTATGCAAAGTCGCAGTAATAATATAGTGAAAATAGACACAATGACTTTATTTATTCTCACTTTTCTATTACATCCGTCCCAGATTTGAAGAATGAAATATGGAAAGTAGCCTGGTCAAGTATAGTTTAGATGATCTCAGCTATACAGTACGGATGACTTTTACTATTTCATCTGTCTTTTATATTATTTGTATCATTATATACACATCAGCTATATTCCTAACGACATACTTTGTTGATGTTGTGCTAATACATTGTTGCAGTATTGGGGCAATTTCATCAAACCAGTATGATCATGATGATTGGGAAAAGGTATAAAAGAAACGAACACCAGATCTGACCATGTAAAAATCCTACTTTATTCTCAATGTATATAATTGTATACACGGTGAATGCACATTGCTCAGTTGGTAGAACAAACATCACAACATACATGACATCTGGCTGTGACTGTGTACTTACATGTAACGTAATTTCTCATTTCAGATTCACACGTTTCTTCAATCCAAGGATCTAGACCAAGCCCATGGAAGATTGGATGCTTTATATATTTACCTGTATTTATATTCAGATAATATCTCCATGATAAATAATGTATGATAATGTTTAAAGTTATTATGATAATAAAAGTGTGATCAAGTATTTATCCACGCACGTGAATTTAGTGTCAAGATGATAATTGTTGTACATAGGTCAACATTAATCACAACCGTAAATGAGTTGTAATTATTTGACATTGCTTTCTTTGTCTGACGTGTGCTTTTATTGAAATGCACTTATCATAGCTATATAACAGATGTGTAGATGGACCTGGTGCTATGCTGGTCAAAATGCCATAAGGTAATTATTTTTGGTAATTATGAGGGGCCAGCTGCGGGGAAATTAGCCGCTTTAATTGCCACGGGGGTTGTGTGCACTGGAGGGCCAGTGACGGAACATCACCCCGGCCAATTGTTTTAAGCTGGTGTGAACATCCGCCGTACTTATCAGAGCGATTAATTGGCCAAGGGCACTGCGACCGAGAAGGTCTGTTATACGCCAAACACAACACGTGGCTTATATGGCTTTTTCGACCAGTGTAGATCCAGATCAGGACCAGTGTAGATCCGGATCAGAACGCACAGTCTGATCAGGATCTGCACGTTTCGCCATTCCATTACTGAAACACACTAACAAACAATATATACCGTTTTAGACTACAGTAATGTGCTATTTGATTAAAACCTACACTGGTCACAAATCACACAAACCCCATTTCTCCAGTCACAGCCACATATTGGACCAAACTATTTATTTTTGACATCTTGTCCAATAATTTTCTGTTTATTTGAAACAAGGAAATAGATAAAAACAGTGGATTCAACCAATCAGCATAGAATATGTGTGGCTTCGTTGATTTTAGATTACACCTGCCGCATTATTAAGCGTTTAGTATTCCGTAAATCCGCGGAAATACCTACATATTTCATGTCAGAATAATGAATAGAATGTTTATAAACAAGTTTGTAATAATCGCTTTAAACACGGCACGATACTAATTAAATAAACAAGCAAACTATAACGAGGAAGTTGGCGTTTTCTAATATTCTCCTTTCTCATAAATGGAGGAATCACTGGTTCTGACGTCACATCCGGTTTCGATGCGAGATGAAGTTTTTCGGCCTCGCAAAATGCGCCCGTTGCACAGGTAAAGCTTTACCTATAAACTACGGCTTACTATGACATTTTTTAGCAGCAAGTCGTATCCTAATGATATATTATGGTATTAAACTACAGAAAAAAATGCCGCATACACTTTGACCGTCATTTACCTTTAATAATTTTCTCATAAACAGACAAGCCGATCTGAACGAAATTTTACATAATTAATCGACCACTGATGTTCTTTCAGATTTGTCAAAAATGTGACCCGTGGTTCATGTAAATGTCATTATTGTATTACCAACTTAAAATGATTTGGTTGGGAGCAATGTGAAGGGTAAAATGTACAATGGGATTCATCCATTACGGTTCCCTATTTTGCACCTGGTCTGGCCCTCCGGCATTCCTAAAGCGTATCTGATAGTTGGATCAAGGTATGCCCCTTAATATGGTATGGGCTAAGTGATCTGGTGTGTTGTTAGGGCACCCCACACCAGATTAAGATTGTTACAATGAATGAGTTGTAGCACATGGAACTCCGTGTATGACACGATAAATACTAAACTAAGGACCATTAAGATAGCTGTAAACAATACCAGCAATCTAAGTTGGCATAAAACTGAACAAATACCTTGTACTCTTTCAAGATGGCAGTCGTCCAAGTACATTAGTTGTTTGACATAATAATACAATTAGGTAGTGGAACGGATGAAACTGGTATACCGGTAATACATATCCAGATTCCAAACAATGTACAAAATATTCCAATATCCTTCTCATAACCCATTACCAGTCATCAGCAGGAACAGGACTCAAATACACAGTTGGCACATGTACCTGTAAAAACATGTATATAGTAAAAGAGCATAACTTGCTGATATGCTGACAACCAGAGAGGAAAAGCAAATATCTGCATCTCGGTAAGGCAGGGCCCAGTTGCTCAAAACCTCGGTTAGCTTAACCGACTGTTAAATCCTTAACATTGTTAAGGATTTAACAGTCGGTTAAGCTAACAGAAGTTTTGAGCAACCGGGCCCAGATAACTAATAATGTGACAAATGTATCAATGTCTTCTGGAAACATGTATATGTCCTCCAAGTCCATGTATATAATTATATAATTGATGGCCATACATGTGTCTACAATGCGTACAGCTTAGTACATTGTATACGTATTGGCCTATATATTGGTATATTAGTAAATGTATGTAGTCTGACAAAGCCATTATGGGATATTCAACAATCAATCTAGTCCAGTTTTAAAAGCATACACATATGACCTGTAAAGATATAACTACCACATCCAACAGGAAACCATATTTAGTGGTACTGTTATTCCAAAGATGACCAAGTCAAAATTAGTTGTATTACACAAGCTCATGTGTTACCATGTGTTGCCGCCACACACATTCATAGGACCATCACTATGTGTTTAAATCCCCTAAAATGATAACCGTATTTCCACAACCTGTTATGCAATGTATCAAACTTTCATCTAAACAATATCACATATCGTCTAACTAGACACATTAAACTTGGATTTACTATGCAGTTGAACTAATGTCTAAATGACATTCTAACGCGGGCGGTCAGAATTCGGTTTGTGAAAGACACTTTGTGCCGTATTGTACAACAGGTTTTGTATTGTTCTCCCTCTTTGATCTCCTCGGGATATCTATTTCTCTATTTGATAACAGGCAATGTCACTGTCGGTATTGTGATGCGGTGGAGAGTTTCCGTGATACGGTAAAGACAAGGTATATACATGTCGCCAAGATTGAGTCGCCGGACTACAGCAGGTAAGTGTCAGTCTAATAAATTATTTTACAGCTTCCAAGGCATTATCAGCAACGTATCTGGTATGTACAGACGCAGAAATGAATATGCTGTCGAACGATCACGTTCACAATACTAATGAAAATGTATTTTCTGAATAATTAGTTTGCAAAGATGACACCTTTTTGTACGTGAATTCTGAAACGAGGGAGCGTGATGAAAGTGCCGATTTATGGCTAGCATGCACGTGTTATTGTCTCTTTTCGGTGGCGATATCGAGTAAATACAGTCTAAATTATCCGTGAAAAGTGTAAGCTCTCTGCATGTAGAATACGACATGTTTTATGACATTTTCTGATTTATCTCGTTCTGGTTTGTACCGCCTGTTATGGAGTTTTCGTAAGACACGGATACGGTGTTGCGCGAAAACACGCTATGGTTTGTACAGGTACGACAAAATAGATACGGTGTGCCGCACATTACTCTTCAGAGCCAGCTGACATAAGGTGCGTTGATTGATAGTTTTTCGCTGTATTTTTTAACGCAGTGATATTGTACAGCGCAATGCGCGTATGACATATATGGTAGTGTTTGTTTTGAGTCACGTGATAGTTTAAAGCACCAATGAGGTGCAGATACGTTTTATGACGTGTTACCGGTCATGAGAAATACAAATCAGTTTCTAGCGGTCACTCGAAGGACACTCACCGAAGTTTTCTGTCATAACAATTATGTTTTTGAATGTTACTTAATTATATGGAGGCAGATGTTTTATGGTTCAATATGATCATGTGGATTCGTATTACGATGCACGTAAAAGAATAAGCAGATCAGATTGACATGTTATATGCCAAATATTCTGTAGAACCACCATGATCCTCGGAGATATTGCATGGATATTGCATGGTGTTAGGTTTCCGGTAATGCCGGTGTTTCCTAGTAAGCGTCATGTAATATTGAGGATGAGCACCTTTGTATATACTAGGGCATATACATTTTTTGAGGAACTGAACTAAAACGACATATTATATAGGTTATACTGTACATGTGCTTTTGTCAAACATGTACCTTCATTACACTGTCCCCGATTGAGTGACCACTAGACCTTCATTACACTGACCCGATTTAGTGACCGCAATGCCTACAATACACGGTTCCCGAATAAGTGACGATACATTCGATACAATGACCCCGGTGAATTGACCTCATATACCCACAATACCTTCAATACATTGTCCCCGAATCAGTGACCATAATACCTTCGTTACATTGTCCCCGATTAAGTGACCACTATACATTCAACAAACTGTCCCCGATTAATTGACCTCAATCCCTTCAATACACTGTCACCGAGTAAGTGACCACTATACCTTCAATATACTGTCCCGGATTAAGTCACCACGATACCTTCAATACACTGTCCCCGATTCAGTGACCATACTACCTTCAATACACTGACCCGATTTAGTGACCACAATGCCTTCAATACACTGTCCCCGATTAAGTAACCAATATACCTTCAATACACTGTCCCCGATTAAGTCACACCTATGCCTTTAAAACACTGTCCCCGATTAAGTGACTACGATACATTCGATACACTGGCCCCGGTGAAGTGACCACCATACCTTTGATACACTGTCCCCGAATAAGTGACCACGATACCTTCGATACACCGTCCCCGATTAAATGACCACTATACCTTCGATACACTGTCTCAAATTAAGTGACCACGATACCTTCAATACAACGACCCCGGTTTAGTGACCATTATAACTTCATTACTTCACCAGGATCCTCGGAGATATTGCATGGATTGGCCAGTGGTGTTAGGTTTCCGGTAAAGCCGGTGTTTCCTAGTAAGCGTCATGTAATATTGAGGATGAGCACCTTTGTATACAATAGGGCATATACATTTTGAGCAACTGAACTAAAACGACAGATGATACAGGTTATACTGTACATGTGTTTTTGTCATATATGTATGTTTAAATTTTCAATTCTCCAAATAAACGCCAGCGTCCATGATACATTAGGATCGCTATCTGGCATTAGGACAGCTATCTGGCAAATAGCACTGCGTTTATAATTAGTAGTAACATGGAATACAGCATCAATGACCGTCAGTTGCTCGTGTTGTGGCAATATAATTATAAAACAAGGTCAAGTGTCCATGATGACAATCCGCAACTTGTTGTTTGATGGGATGGAGACATATTGAGTTCAGGTTGTACGGCCTTCCGTCTTATCGTCAGCCATTTACAGGACACTGGCTAGTATCTACTGACCGATAGGCAGGAGTGGGTATATCGATAGTGCATGCATGTATATACGTACAGGCGTATATATGTATATAGTGACACCTATTATGTCTTAATAAGGTATGAATGCCTTCATCGATTTTAAAAATAGTTGACCACAATGTGTGTCTACATGATGATCATTGGTTGCTCATAAACCCCACGAATGCTGCAACAAATGAAGACACGGTGACACATATTTATGTATAATATGTTGATTTTTAATTATTCCACAATATAGACAAAAGGGTGGTATATTACATGTATTTATTATATGAAATTTATACTAATACATTTTATTATAATTGGTCGGAATGCAATATATTTTAAAAACATGTTTTCAAATACCGTGTCCATAAAGATCCAGAAAGATAGACACAATTGTAAAACAAAAACAACATTGGCAATTAATTGCATGTACATGTATTCCAAAATTTCAGTATGTTTACGCTTGTAACATGCCATAACCATTACTCACCCATACAATGACAAACGCCAATCTCTAGTAATGACATTCCTCAAAATAAGTATACTGTATGAAATTCTAAAACTACAGTTTTGTAGAAATATTTCTAATTATTGGACAAACGGTCTAAAATACAAAATTTCTAAATATTGTGCAATATGTAAAACTTTTAGTATTCCACAATATGATAAACGAGAGGGGTGGTATCTAAATGTATTACTTGTATTGGTTGCATGAAAGTTATATTAACACACTTTATTTAGTCGGACTCACAAAGTCTTCCATCTTAGCAATGTAGTATATCCATTGTTGGCCTCAATTTTGTTTGCTTATGTTATTGTAAATAATGGAGAATACTACATCTATATCCAAATATGCGCTAACAAATATATTACATTTATGTAAATCACTGATTGCCTATAATTATATGTGTACACCCATATCAGGCTGTTTTAACTAGTTAATAACTAGAAATAAGTACAGTAACTAACTCAACTTAATGTTGAAAACAAAATTCGTATATATTAAATTGAAAACGTATGTATTGATGCTGATTAAAACCAAAATGATAAATGTGAAAGCAATGAAAATGACAAAAATGAATATATATATATATATATATATATAATATTTTTATACTTTTATATATATATATATAAAGTCACATACATGTACATGTATGTGACTTTATGTCACGTAAGTTGTCCGATAAAGATACAGGAAGTTTCAAGATATATGTATGTATCTGCCGATAGTGTTACCCATGTGCTATTGTGATCTCACCAACATTTATATCTGACATTTTTTGTTTTATTTTTAACCCTTTCACCCCTAGGTAACTGGAATGGATTTTTACATGTTACTTTTGCAGCCAATCCAATCGTCACACAAATATTTTCAGACTAGTCCATTTATGAAAAGGTGGTATTTTTTGTTCTCAAAAATATGAAAATTACTTTCAAACAGTGCAGATCCTGATGAGACGGCTCGTTACGAGCCGTCTCATCTGGATCTGTACTGTTTGCATAAACCGATATAGCGGGCTTTCGGGTTCAAATATCGGAATGACTACATCATGTAAGACTTTACGTACTAACCTGGCGGTCCGTCGTTTTCACAGCATATATCGTAGCTGTCTATCTGTTGTAGGCCCGGCTCACATCTACATATGTCCGTACTCCCAGTTATGATACATTCGGAGCCAACAGCGGTACATGAGCCGGCATTACACGGGTTGCCCAACTGGCCAGATCCCATCGTGTAGGAAATGCCTGTAGACATATACACACGCAGTTTATAGTATTACACTCAGAATAAACGACACTTTGTTTTGGAGAATGCAAGATGTCGTTTATTCCTATTATACAATAGATCTATGTATGGAGGAATAAACTTATTCTCAATAAAAACATGGTTTGGCGGCATTTTAGAATCATTTCCAATAATAATCATTTCCATTGGGAAATGATTCTACAGTGCTGTAAAAAATGAAAAATAAACAGCAGACGACAAAATTTATGTCAGCAATGATTGTATAGGTTAAATGTTGTTTATGCCAAATAATTGCAACGTGATTCTATTCCAAAGTGATTACAATGAATGTACGTCCTATTTTTTCATAGTATTGATTCGATTCCAATGAAATTATTCACGCGCATTTTGTTCTGATGTCAATAACATAACGTAAACATAACATGCTCGTACGTAGGAATTTATATAGCGGGTGCGTTATCGACGGCGCGAAGGGCTCAGGCATTCGGCGTGTTTCGGCGTTCATCGGTATAACTCTATATATGTGAACAAGGCTTCTAACTTTGGTCGGACACGATCTCGTATCATCAAAAATAACATGTTTAAAATTGTAATTTTCTATGTATTCTATGTATTCTATGTATTCTATGTATTTCTATAGGATAACGATAATTCTCAAATGATCATATAAACTTGCCACTACAATATTGACGTTAGCATGGTTAGAGCCTTATACACGTTATTTCATTTGTCATGATACGAGGTTGTGTCCGACCTAGGAAAAGCAGCTGTATTTCGATATTCTTTGCATAATTATGTTCTAACTATGCTATTTTAGCAAGATAACAATAATTCTCAAATGAACATGTGCACTTTCTGCAAAATATTCACATTAGCGTTAATGAAATCGCGGAATTTGTTATGATACGAGGTCGTGTCCGAGCAAAGTTAGAAGCCTTGTTCATCTTTATAGAGTTATACCCATGAAAGCCGAAACACGCCGAATACATGTGGGCCGGAGTGTCTAAATACATGTTTACACTCCACGGACGAACCTCGGCGTATTAACTGTTTCACCTCTAAGTAATTGGAAATGATTTTGATATGTTAATTTTGCACCCAATACAATCGTCACAAAACTAGTCCATTTATGAAAAGGGGGTGTTTTTGTTCGCAAACCCATGAAAATTACTTGCAACAAGTGCAAATGAGACGGCTCGTTAAGAGCCGGCTCATCTGTAGCCTATTTCATCAACATTGCAAAGTATACTTTAGTACAAATGTAACAAAGTATACTTTGAGGGAGAAATTTTCAATTTTATGATAAATTTATTAAAAAAATTTATACTGAATTTATTACATTATCACAGCCAATTTGGCTGTGATAATGTAATAAATTCAGTATAATAATTCTGCATACTTTTAATCATCAAATATATGCATTTGTTAGTTCTATATGAAATAATGCATTTCAGGAAAAATAAATGATTACTCCCTCAAAGTATACTTTGCTAGTAAAGTATACTTTGCAATGTTGATGAAATAGGCTACTGGATCTACACTTTTTGCAAATACCACTATATGACGGGGGGAGGGGGTACGTACTGTCGATTTCCGATAAAGTGGCAAGGGCAAAGGTCACAGGAGATTCCATGTTGAACCATAATAGGTAAAGTAGGTGTGTTAAAAATTCAAAAGCAACATTAGCATGATGATGTAGCATGCATGTCACCAATGTTGGCCCGAAATATATGCAAGCAACGTTCAGGAATATTCTGAATCAAGTTGTCACTTTTCAGGGAGGGTAGCGTGTGAAAGGTGAGCGGCAGACTTATGTTGGCGAATATGCTTAGCGGTAGAGCAAATGGAGTAAAACGACGGCTATTTGCCACGAGGTAGGTACATTTTCGTTGTTTTATCCATATTTTAATTGAAAACAGGAGGAAGCCATATAGCCTATGGCACGACGGAATATATCTACGAATGCAGACACTTTGTTAAAAGATGCAGTGGCAAAAAAAGTTATTGAAGGATTTGTGGTCTCCTCTGTGTAAACAAACCATGCCGTTACGAATTTTGCAGACATTTTCGGGTCGATTTTAATGAAAATACGGTCTATACCCCTGTATATAACCCATGTAGCCCACACTTATCCACTATGTAAGAATTTTTACGGGATTTCGCCATTCGCATACCTCTCACGTCCGTGAAAACGATGTGTAAAAGGTCTAAAGTCCCGGCGGTGGATATACATGAAATTACAAACTTTAAGGTTTGTGGTAGGTTTGTTTGGCAATTTGTGTGGCAACGTATTAATAAGTATAGTTATATATGTTCATTATTGATACATTCTTGTGTTCCTTGTGTCGTTGATGGCCGTTGGAGGTATACGCAATTCAGTAGAAAAGATATCTCTCGCGGAATATTTCACCTGTGCCCGTGTTGAGAATACCTTCTGAGCCGTTTTGAGTTCATTTTGCTTTAAAATATGTTCCTTAAAGTGTTCAAGCACTCAAATCTTCTCCAACAAATTACAATTTTAAACATGTTATTTTGTTATGATACGAGGTCGTGTCCGTATTTGTGGAAAAAGAAAATAGTGAGCACATGCACTCGAATCGTATATGTATCACACCATCGTACGTCAAGTGCTCATTGGTAATGCATGCATGATCAAGTCAATATTAATCGATATCAATGCACCCGTGTTTCATTTGATAGTCAAAGATTTATTAAGTAAATGAATTGTGAACACCGTATGCCCTGATCTGACTGCGTGGTGTGCATCCTGATATGTGACGCTGTAAACCCAGTGCACACGTCACACGGACCCGTTTGCCAAACTCTATCTAAGACATTTTCGTACAAGTGAGAAAACGCTGAATCTGTTAAATGAATACAAAAATAATATATAATAATTTGTCCGAGGTCGAACTCGCACAGAAGGAACGCAAGTCGAATGCATTTACCGAGCACTCTACCATTTGAGCTGTGAGGACAATACTGCTTATGATGGCGGACGACTGGGCAATCAAAATGAATGAACTATCGAAACGGTTTACGTTTACAAATATGGCTTTTATTGTGGTTTTCAATCGCCTGTTTCACCAGTTAACCAGTTGGTAATTTAAATTATCTCCTAAGCTATCCGGAGCATGCATTTTCAAGCTCTAAATTCCTCTAGATACGGTGTCGATTCGGCCAGCTAAAATGGCTGCAAACGGCTATATCCCTAGACAGCTATAATAGACATAGTCCGCTGACGCCGTGACGTCACGTGCCCTTGCCAATTTATCGGAAACCAACAGTACGCACCCGTCGTACAGTCATACATATTATTGTAAACAAATGATATGTTTAACAATCAACATTAGTCATAGATCACATGGAGAATGTTGTCGTTATAATACCGTGCTGACGAGTTAAACCATATGTACGTGTCCAAGAAGTATTTTTATCCCGTCAACACATGCGTATGTGTTGTGAAACACGGTGCCGTGAAACATTTTTGATATCCTGTCAATACAACCTAATCACTGCGTATGAATATGTGCGGTAACTGTGGTTATTTTTTGCATTTTAAAGCCATTTGTTGGTGTTGACGGGATAAATAGAATAGTAGGTTAGTGCAGTGAATGGGAAAACATATCTGGCGCGGCACGGAAACGGGATGTGCTCGGCAGAGCCTCGCCCATCCCGTTTCCTGAGCCTTGCCAGATATGTTTACCCATTCACGGCACTAACCTACTATTCTCTATATGCAGATATGTGTACTCCCAGCAAAGACATGACACCATATGCAGCAGTAAGACAATTATTAGCACATGTTAATGTTTTCACATGTATACTTTTGCTTCTGCGCTACATGTAAAACATAAACATTGCTCTATTATTTGCAGATGTAAAACATCAACATTGCTCTATTATTTGCAGATGTAAAACATCAACATTGCTCTATTGTTTGCAGATGTAAAACATCAACATTGCTCTATTATTTGCAGATGTAAAACATCAACATTGCTCTATTGTTTGCAGATGTAAAACATCAACATTGCTCTATTATTTGCAGATGTAAAACATTAACATTGCTCTATTGTTTGCAGATGTAAAACATCAACATTGCTCTATTATTTACACATGTAAAACATTAACATTGGTCTATTATTTGCAGATTACAGTAGTAAACATGTATGTGTATTATTGGTAACAGTATCTGCATAATGACTTACTGATCACTTTCAGTACATAATGCACATGTGACAATGCACATTGTGGTAATATCTTCTGAATGGGCTCTTTATAATAGCTGGACATTGATCTGATCAAATCAACCATATTTAACAGTGCTTGCTATTTCTTATACGGTTGCAAACGAAATCTGGAATCCTGACAGGATGACCCCCCCCCCCCCCCCCCCCACCCCCCCCCCCACTCCCCAGCCCCTTGAATCCGCCATTGTTTGTGTTATTATATTTCCATTGACTTTACAATTAAGTGTGCTTAGCATCCCAAGAACTGAAGGTACAACGAAAGTAACTTGTATGTATTATAATTAGTTATTTCCCTTATACCATAAACGATGCCGGTCGCCGGAAGGCATAAATTCGAATAGTGAAGAGCATGATCAAGTTGCGCATGTGCACTTACTGATCTGGATCTGCGCCTGTACTGGGCCAACAGTATCACCCGACCAAACAGGTCTACCATACAACTGTGTGCTCATCATACCAAGCACACATTATCACCCGGCCACACAGGTCTACCATACAACTGTGTGCTCATCATACCAAGCACACATTATCACCCGGCCACACAGGTCTACCATACAACTGTGTGCTCATCATACCAAGCATACATTAGCACCCGGCCACACAGGTCTACCATACAACTGTTTGCTCATCATACCAAGCATACATTATCATCCGGCCACACGGGTCTACCATACAACTGTGTGCTAATCATACCAAGTAAACATTATCACCCGGCCACACAGGTCTATCATACAACTGTGTGCTCATCATACCAAGTATACATTATCACCCGGCCACACAGGTCTACCATACAACTGTGTGCTCATCATACCAAGCATACATTATCACCCGGCCACACAGGTCTACCTTGAAACTGTATGCTCATCATACCAAGCACACATTAACACCCGGCCACACAGGTCTACCATACAACTGTTTGCTCATCATACCAAGTATACATTATCACCCGGCCACTCAGGTCTACCATACAACTCATAATACCAAGTATACATTATCAACCGGCCACACAGGTCTACCATACAACTGTGTGCTCATAATACCAAGTATACATTATCACCCGGCCATACAGGTCTACCATACAACTGTGTGCTCATAATACCAAGTATACATTATCACCCGGCCACAGGTCTACCATACAACTCGTGTGTGCTCATCATACATTATCACCCGGCCACACAGGTCTACCTTGAAACTGTGTGCTCATCATACCAAGCACACATTATCACCCGGCCGCACAGGTCTACCATACAACTGTGTGCTCATCATACCAAGCACACATTATCACCCGGCCACACAGGTCTACAAACAACTGTGTGTTCATCATACCAAGCATACATTATCACCCGGCCACACAGGTCTACCATACAACTGTGTGGTTATAATACCGGGCATACATTATCACCCGGCCACGCAGGTCTACCATACAACTGTATGGTCATCATACCAAGCATACATTATCACCAGGCCACACAGGTCTACCATACAACTGTGTGGTTATAATACCGGGCATACATTATCACCCGGCCACACAGGTATACCATACAACTGTGTGCTCATCATACCAAGCACACATTATCACCCGGCCACACGGGTCTACCATACAACTGTCTGCTCATCATACCAAGTATACATTATCACCCGGCCACACATGTCTACCATACATTGTGTGCTCATCATACCAAGCATGCATTATCACCCGGCCACACGGGTCTACCATACAACTGTGTGGTTATAATACCGGACATACATTAATACCCGGCCACACGGGTCTATCATACAATTGTGTGGTCATCATACCGGACATACAGTATCACCCGGCCACACGGGTCTACCATACAACTGTGTGATCATCATACCGGACATACAGTATCACCCGGCCATACGGATCTACCATATAACTGTGTGGTCACCATACTTGACATACAGTATCACCCGGCCACACGGGTCTACCATACAACTGTATGGTCATCATACCGGACATACATGATCACCCGGCCACACGACAATACCATAGGCAACTGTATGGTCACCATACCGGACATACATGATCACCCTGCCACACAGGTCTACCATACAACTGTATGGGTCATCATACCCCGGGCCATACATGATCACTCACACGGGTCTACATACACTGTAATGGCATCAACATCCGGGCAATACATGATCACCCGGCCACACAGGTCTACCATACAACTGTATGGTCATCATACCGGACATACATGATCACCCGGCCACACGGGTCTACCATACAACTGTATGGTCACCATACCGGACATACATGATCACCCGGCCTCCACAGGTCACCATAAACAACTGTATGGTCATCATACCGACATACATGATCACCCGGCCCCACACGGGTCTACCATACAACTGTATGGTCATCATACCGGACATACATTATCACCCGGCCACACAGGTCTATCATACAACTGTATGGTCATCATACCGGACATACATGATCACCCGGCCACATGGGTCTACCATACAACTTTATGGTCACCATACCGGACATACATGATCACCCTGCCACACAGGTCTACCATACAACTGTATGGTCATCATACCGGACATACATGATCACCTGGCCACACGGGTCTACCATACAACTGTATGGTCATCATACCGGACATACAGTATCACCCGACCACACGGGTCTACCATACAACTGTATGGTCATCATACCGGACATACATGATCACCCGACCACATGGGTCTACCATACAACTGTGTTGTCACCATAACGGACATACATGATCACCCTGGCCACACTGTTCTAACCATACAACTGTGTTGTCACCATACCGGACATACAGAATCACCCGGCCACGCGGGTCTGACCATACAACTGTATGGTCATCATACCGGACATACATGATCACCACCGCCGCACGGTCTACCATACAACTGTATGTCATCATACCGGACAAACATGATCACCCGGCCACATGGGTCTACCATGCAACTGTATGGTCATCGTACCGGACATACATGATCACCCGGCCACACGAGTCTACCATACAACTGTATGGTCATCATACCGGACATACATGATCACCCGGCCACACGGGTCTATCTTACAACTGTATGGTCAACATACCGGACATACATTATCACCCGACCACACGGGTCTACCATACAACTGTATGGTCAACATACAGGACATACATTATCACCCGACCACACGGGTCTACCATACAACTGTATGGTCATCATACCGGACATACATTATCACCCGACCGCACGGGTCTACCATACAACTGTATTGTGACAGGTCACCATACCGGACATACATGATCACCCGACCACACGGGTCTACCATACAACTGTATGGTCAACATACCAGACATACATTATCACCAGGCCACACGGGTCTACAATACAACTGTCTGGTCATCATACCGGTATATACATATCACCCGGCCACACGGGGTCTACATACAACTGATGGTCATCTACCGGACATACATGATCACCCTGCCTACAGGTCTACATACAACTGTATGGTCATCATACCGGACATACATGATCACCTGGCCACACGGGTCTACATACACTGTATGGTCACATACCGGACCATAACATGATCACCCGGCCACACGGGTCTACCATACAACTGTGATGGTCATCATACCGGACATTCATGATCACCCGCCACAAGGGTCTACCATACAACTGTAGGTCATCATACGGACCATATATGATCACCCGGCCACAGGTCTACACAACTGTATGGTCATCACCCGACCGGACATACATGATCACCTGGCCACATCGTCTACTACATACAACTGTATGTCACCATACCGGACATACATGATCACCCGGCCACGCGGGTCTACACAAAACTGTGTGGTCATCATACCGGACCATCATGATCACCCGGCCACACCGGGTCTACAATACAACTTGTATTGATCATCATACCGGACATACATGATCACCCGGTCCACACGGGTCTACCATACAACTGTGTCATCATCCATACCAGGACATACATGATCACCCGGCCACACAGGTCTACCATACAACTGTATGGTCACAATACCAGGCATACATATCACCCGTCCAGGCACAGGGTCTACCATACAACTATATGTGGATCACATACCGACATACCGATGATCACCTGGCACACCGGGTCTACATACCACTGTGATGGTCACCATACCGGACATCATGATCACACCGACCACAGGTCTACATACAACTGTATGGTCATCCATACGGGCCGTACAGATCACCGACACACGGTCACCATACATCTGTGTTATCACCATATCGGACATACCATGTCACCCACCGGCCACACAGGTCTACCATACAACGTAATGGTCATCATACGGAACATACATGATCACCCGGCCACCACATGTCTACCATACATACTGGTGATGTCACCATACCGTGACATACATGATCCACCCTCCACACGTGTTCTACCATACAACTGTATTGGTCATCATACGGCGACATACATGATCCACCCGGCCACACGGGTATACCATACAACTGTATGGTCATCATACCGGACATATATGATCACCCGGCCACACAGGTCTACCATACAACTGTATGGCCATCATACCGGACATACATAAAACCGATATCACCCGACCACACGGGTTCTACCATACAACTGTATGGTCATCATACCGGACATACATGATCACCCGGCCACACGGGTCTACCATACAACTGTATGGTCACCATACCGGACATACATGATCACCCGGCCACACGGGTCTACCATACAACTGTGTGGTCATCATACCGACATTCATGATCACCCGGCCATGGGTCTACCATACACTGTATGGTCATCATACCGGACATACATGATCAGGCCGGCCGCACGGTTCTACCATACAATGTATGGTCATCATACCGGACAAACATGATCACCCGGCACATGGGTCACCATGCAACTGTATGGTCATCGTACCGGACATACATGATCACCCGGCCACACAGGTCTACCATACAACTGTATGGTCAACATACCGGACATACATTATCACCCGACCACACGGGTCTACCATACAACTGTATATGGTCACATACTGGACACATTATCACCGACCACGACTGTCACCATACAACTGTATGGTCACCATACCGGGACCATACATGACACCCGGCCACACGGGTCTACCATACAATGTGGTCACATAACGGTACTATCACCCGCCACACGGGTCTACCATACAACTGTATGGTCAACTTACAGGCATACATTATCACCCGGCCACAGGGTACATAAAACTGTATGGTCATATACCGGACATCATTATCTACCCACCGTCTACGGGTCTACCATACAACTGTATTGTCAACATACCATACCGGGACATACATGATCACCCGACCACACGGGTCTACCATCAACTGTGTGGTCATCATCCGGACATCATGTCACCCGGCCACATGGCTACCATACAACTGTATGGGTCCATCTACCGGACATACATGATCACCCGCGGCCACGCACGGTCTACCATAAACAACTGTATTGGTGAACAGGTCATCCACCGGACATACATATCACCTCCACACGGCTACCATACACTGTATGGTCATCCATACCGACATACATATCGGGACCCGGGCCTCTACCATACAACTGTGTGGTCACTCATACCGGACATTCATGATCACCCGGCCACATGGGTCTACCATACAACTGTATGGTATCATCATACCGACATATATGATCACGGCCACACAGGGTTCTACCATACAACTGTATGGTCATCATACCGGACATCATGATACCGGCCACAGGTCACCATACAACTGTATGGTCATCATACGGACATACATATCGGACCACAGGTACATACAAATGTATGGTCATCCTTACGGGACATACATGATCACCCGACACACGGGTCTCCATCAATGTGTGTCATCCCATACCGGACATCATGATCAACCCGGCACGGTCTACCATACAATGTATGGTCTCATACGGACATACATGATACCCGCCACATGGGTTCTACCCAACTGTGTTGTCATCACCGGAAATACATGATCACCCTGGGCCACCGTGTCTACCATACAACTGTGTTGTCACATACGGATACATGATACACCGGCCACACGGGTCTACCATACAATGTATGGTCATCATACCGGGACATACATATCACCCTGCCACACGGGTCTACCTACAACTGTATGGTCATCTCCGGTACACAGATCACCCGCCACATGGGTCTACCATCAACTGTATGGTCACGTACCGGACATACCATGATCACCGGCCACACAGGGTCTACCATACAACTGTATGGTCATCATACAGGGACATTTACATGATCACCCGGCCACACAGGTCTACCATAACTGTATGGTCATCCGTACAGGACATACATGTCACACCGGGCCAGGGTCACCATACAACTGGGATGGGCAACATACCCGGACATACATTTGATCACCGACACGGGTCAAAACCATACAATTGTAGGTCAACTACCAGGATACACACCCGACCACAGGGTACCATACAATGTATGTCATCATCCGGACTACATTACACCCGACCGCACGGGTACCATACAACTGTATTGTAAAGGTCACCATTAACATACATGACACCCGACCACGGGTCTACCCATACTGTATGGTCAAACATACCAGGCATCATTATCACCAGGCCACAAAGGTCTACAATACAACTGTGGTCATCATACCGGACATACTATCACCCGCCACACTTACCATCAACTGATGGTCATCATAACGGACATATGATCACCCGGCCACAGGTCTACCATACAACTGTAGGTCATCATACCGGACTTCATGATCCACCTGGCCACTGGGTCTACCATACAACGTATGGTCACCATACGTTACATACAGATTGCCACAGGGTCTACCATACCAACTGTGTGCATCATACGGACATTTCATGATCACCCTGGCCACATGGGTCTACCATGAACTGTGGTCATCATACCGGACATATATATCAACGGCCACACAGGTCTCCATACAACTGTATTGGTCTCATCCGGATACCGATCACCTGGCCACAGGGTCTACCATACAAACTGATGGTCCACCTCCGGACATCCATATCACCCGGCCACACGGGTCTACCATACAACTGTGTGGTCACATACCGGCATACATATCACCTGGCCACATGGTCTACATACAACTGTAGGTCATCATACCGGACATACATGATCACGGCCCACATCTACCATACAACTGTGTTGTCACCTACCGGTACATGACACCCGACCACACAGGTACATACAACTGTATGGTCATCATACCGGCCGTACATGATCAGACCACACGGGTCTACCATACAACTGTGTTGTCACATAAAACCGCATATGATCACCCAGGCACAGGTCTACCACAACGTATGGTCATCATACCGGACATACATGATCACCCGATCATGGGTCTACCATACAATGTGGTTGTACCACCGGACATACAGTCACCTGATCGTGTCTACCATACAACTGTGTTGTCTCCATACCGGACATACAATGATTTCTACCCGGCCACATGGGTCTACCATACAACTGTAAGGTCATCATACCGGACATACCTGATCACCCGGCCGCACGGGTCTACATACAAGCTGTATCATCATAGCCGGACAAACATGATCACCGGCCACATGGGTTCTACCATGCAACTGTATGGTCTATCGTACCGGACTACATGATCACCCGGCCACAGGGTTACCACAACTGTATGGTCATCATACCGGGACTACTGATCACCCCGGCCACACGGGTCTACCATATCAACTGTATGGTCACCTTACCGGACATACATGATCACCCGGGTCCACGGGTCTACCATACAACTGTATGGTCAACATACCGGACATACATTATCACCCGACCACATGGGTCTACATTACAATTGTAGGTCACTACAGGACATACTTGACCCACACCCGGGTCTACCATACAACTGATGTCATCACCGACATACATTTTACACCGACGGTGGTATACCTCAACTGTATTGACAGGTCACCATACCGGCCATACAGATCACCCGACCACACGGGTCACATACTGTGGTCACATGACCAGACATACTTACACCAGGGCCACAGGGTCTACATACAACTGTGGGTCATCATACCGGACTACAGACACCGGCCACACGGGTCTACCATACACTGTATGGTCATCATACCGGACATATATGTTCACCCAACCCCACCACAGGTCTACCATACATGTATGGTCACATACCGGACATACGTACACTGGCCACACGGGTACCACAAACTGTATGGTCACCATACCGGACATACTGATCACCCGGCCACTCTACCATACAACTGTGTCATCATACCGGACATTCATATCCACCGGTCTACCATACAACTGATGGTCATATACCGGACATATATGATCACCCGGCCACACGGTCTACCATACAAAACTGATTGGTCATCATACCGGACATATGTCACCTCCACACGGTCCTACCACACTGTATGGTCATGCCGGACATACATGATCGGCCACAGGGTCTACCCACAACTGTGTGGCCATATACCGGACATTCATGTCATCCCGGCCACGGGTACCATACAACTGTATGATCATCCATACCCGGACATACTATCACCTGGCCACACGGGTCTACCATACAACTGATGGACATCATACCGGACATACATGATCCACCCGGCACAGGTCTACATACAACTGTGTGGTCATCATACCGTACATTCTGATCACCCGGCCACACGGGTCATACCAACTACAACTGTGGTGTCATCATACGGACATCATGATCACCCGGTCCACGGGTCTACCATCAAAACTGATTGTCACCATACCGGACATATGTCACCCGGCCACGGGTCACCTACAATGTGTGGTTCATCAGCCGGTACATTCATGATCACCCGGCCACACGGGGTCACTACCATACAACTGTATGATCATCATACCGGACATACAAGATCACCCGGCCACACGGGTCTACCTCAAACTGTGTCACCATACCGGACATACATGATCACCGGACATCTACCATAAACTGTATGGTCATCATACCAGCATACATGATCCACCGGCCACACAGGTCTACCATAACTGTAGGATGGTCACCCATACCGGACATACATGAATCACCCGGACAACGGGTCTATCAACTGTGTGGTCACATACGGACATACATGACCACCCGCACACATGGGTCTACAATACAACTGTGTGGTCATATACCGGGACAAATGATCGAACACACTGGGTCTACCATACAACTGTGTTGTCACCATACCGGGACATATGATCACCCGGCCCACACGGGTCTACATACAACTGTATGGTCATCATACCGGACTACATGATCGCCCGCCACGGGGTACCATACAACTGTCGTCACATACCGGGAAACATACATGATCACCCTGCCACACGGGTGTACCATACAACTGTGTTGTCACCATACCGGACATACATGATCACCCGCTCACGACTCCCATACAACTGTATGGTTCATCATACCGGACATATATATCACCCGACACAGGTCTACCATACAACTGTATGGCCATCACCGGACATACAGATCACGACCACACGGGTCTACCATACAACTTGTCGGTACATACCACACATATCACCGGCCCCCCCACAGGGTCTACATACAACTGTGGTCATCATACCGGACATTCACTATCACGGCCACATGGGTCTACCATACTGTAGGTCATCATACCGGACATATATCACACACAGGCTACCATACAACTATGGTCATCATACCGGATATGATCACCTGGCCACACGGGTCTACCACAACTGATGGTCACCATACGGACATACATGATCACGGCCACACGGGTCCTACCATACAACTGTGTGGTCATCATACCGGACATTCATGATCACCATCACGGGTCTACCATACAACTGTATGACATCATACCGGACTATGATCACCCGGCCACACGGGTCACCATACAATGTGTTGTCACCATACCGGACATACATGATCACCCGGCCATACAGTCTACCATACAATGTATGGTCATCATCCGGACATACATCACCTGGCCACACGGTCTACCATACAACTGTATGGTCATCACCTACCGGACATACATGATACCTGGCCACAGGGTCTACATACAACTGTGTTTGTACCATACCGGTACATATCACCGGACCACACAGGTCTACAATACAAACTGTATGGTCATCATACGGGCGTACTGATCACCGACCACAGGGGGGTCTACCATACAACTGTGTTTGTCACCTACCGGATCATACATATCACCCGGCCACACATGACACAACGTAGGTCTCATCGGACATACATGATCACCCGACCACATGGGTCTACCATACAACTGTGTTGTCACCATACCGGACATACATGATCACCCTGCCACACGTGTCTACCATACAACTGTGTTGTCACCATACCGGACATATGATCACCCGCCACACGGGTCTACCATACAACTGTATGGTCATCATACCGGACATACATGATCACCCGGCCGCACGGGTCTACCATACAACTGTATGGTCATCATACCGGACAAACATGATCACCCGGCCACATGGGTCTACCATGCAACTGTATGGTCATCGTACCGGACATACATGATCACCCGGCCACACGGGTCTACCATACAACTGTATGGTCATCATACCGGACATACATGATCACCCGGCCACACGGGTCTACCATACAACTGTATGGTCACCTTACCGGACATACATGATCACCCGGCCACACGGGTCTACCATACAACTGTATGGTCAACATACCGGACATACATTATCACCCGACCCACATGGGTTCTACCAAACAATTGTATGGTCAACATACAGGACATACATTATCACCCGACCACACGGGTCTACCATACAACTGTATGGTCATCATACCGGACATACATTATCACCCGACCGCACGGGTTCTACCATAAACTGTTATTGTGACAGGTCACCATACCGGGACATACATGATCACCCGACCACACGGGTTCTACCATAACAAACTGTATGGTCAACATACCAGACATACATTATCACCAGGCCACACGGGGTCTACAATACAACTGTTCTGGTCATCATACCGGACATACATGATCACCCGGCCACAACGGGACTAACCATACAACTGTTATGGTCATCATACCGGACATATATGATCACCCGGCCCACACAGGTCTTACCATACAACTGTATGGTCATCATACCGGACATACGTGAATCACCTGGCCACACGGGTCCTACCATACAACTGTATGGTCACCATACCGGACATACATGATCACCCGGCCACACGGGTCTACCATACAACTGTGTGGTCATCATACCGGACATTCATGATCACCCACCGGCCACATGGGTCTACCATACAACTGGTGAAATGGTCATCATACCGGACATATATGATCACACCGGCCACACAGGTCTACCATACAACTGTATGGTCATCATTACCGGACATACATGATCACCTGGCCACACGGGTCTACCATACAACTGTATGGTCACCATGCCGGACATACATGATCACCCGGCCACACGGGTCTACCATACAACCAATGTGTGGTCATCATACCGGACATTCATGATCACCCGGCCACACGGGTCTACCATACAACTGTATGATCATCATTTACCGGAACATACATGATCACCTGGCCACACGGGGGGAGTTCTACCATACAACTGTATGGTCATCATACCGGAACATACATGATCACCCGGGACCACACGGGTCTACCATACAACTGTGTGGTCATTCATACCGGACATTCATGATCACCCGGCCACACGGGTCTACCATACAACTGTATGATCATCATACCGGACATACATGATCACCCGGCCACACGGGTCTACCATACAACTGTGTTGTCACCATACCGGACATACATGATCACCCGGCCACACGGGTCTACCCATACAACTGGTGTGGTCATCATACCGGACATTCATGATCACCCGGCCACACGGGTCTACCATACAACTGTATGATCATCATAACCGGGACATACATGATCACCCCGGCCACACGGGTCTACCATACAACTAGTGTTGTCACCATACCAGGACACATTGATCACCCGGCCACACAGGTCTACCATCACAACTGTATGGTCATTCATACCAGGCATACATGATCACCCGACCACTATGGGTCTACCATTACAACTGTGTTGTCAACCATACCGGACATACATGATCACCCTGCCACACGTTCTACCATACAACTGTTGTTAGTCACCATACCGGACATACATGATCACCCGGCCACACGGGTCTACATATAAAATGTCAGATAAATAAATGTTGGTGAGATCACAATAGCACATGGGTAAACACTATCGGCAGATACATACATATATCTTGAAACTTCCTGTATCTTTATCGGACAACTTACGTGACATAAAGTCACATACATGTACATGTATGTGACTTTATATATATAATATAAAATGTATATATATTATATTCATTTTGGTCATTTTCATTGCTTTACCACTTTTATCATTTTGGTTTTAATCAGATCAATACATACGTTTTCAATTTAATATATACGAATTTTGTTTTCAACATTAAGTTGAGTTAGTTTACTGTACTTATTTTATTTTTTTTTTTTTTTTTTATTTCTAGTTATTAACTAGTTAAAACAGCCTGATATGGGTGTTACAACATATAATTATAGGCAATCAGTGATTTACATAAATGTAATATATTTGTTAGCGCATATTTGGATATAGATGTAGTATTCTCCATTATTTACAATAACATAAGCAAACAAAATTGAGGCCAACAATGGATATACTACATTGCTAAGATGGAAGACTTTGTGAGTCCGACACATTTCATTCATTTTCATTCACTTGTCTTGAATTTAACACCGAGCTGTCAGGATGTCGCTAATTAGCACTCGTTGACGCCGTGTTCGCAGTTTTTGAAGCCACTGATGCCGGAGGGGGTAAATGCGAAGCCGTTGTATCGCATACACAATGGACAATAAAACATTTACCCTAGAGGTCAATTGGAGTTTGAAACCACAGCAGCCTACCATAAACTGCTGTGGTAAGGAAGAACCCAAACGATTCTCGTCGCTCGAGGAAGGTAACTGGGATTGAGAAGGCTCCCCTAGGGGAGTCACGCTCATCCGGTAACGGCCCTTCTCAGGGACCCCTCGACGACACTACACACCACCGTCGGAGCCAGCAACCATGATGCCACCGACGCCGACCACGCCGACCACACCTCCACGACGGGAGGGAAGGACAAGAGTCCGGAGGCGAGACCCCTCGGGGAGGCGCCAGCATAATCCCGGACGAGCTAAAAACTCGTCCGGGAAATGCAACCGGACTCGGACAGCGACGACGAGTGGCACGATACGGTCACCCGTCGTCCCACAGCCGCCGGCGACGAACACCAGCTACTACAACAACAACACTCGCATCCAACGACAGATTCGCATACGGCCAGGACTACAACGGACCCGAGATCGCGAAAATTTGAGCTGCCACCATCTCCTGCCAGAAAACAACACTTCATCTTCGGAAACGCGCCGGCGGTACGTGCCGTCGTACATCCAACAACCGCCACGGTATGTCAACGGATATCTCCACAATGGGATATCTGTGCTGCTCATTCCGTGACGGAAATCTACAGGGAGAGCGCTTCTACGAGCACCACATCACCTACACAAGGACTGTCAGAGCAGTCCGACGAAAACATCAACTACACGAGGAAACACCACCGACGCAATCGGCAGAATTCACGTCTGTGATGCGTAAACCTGGACAGGAAGAAGGGCGGCATAGATCTCGGGGCCAGAATTACCATGAACGACCCGCCCATACAGCGGTGTTCTAGGCGGCAGATTGCAAGCAGCAATCATCTCATACGGCGGCGCTGTGCTCCGGATTACTGCGCGAAATTAGGTCACCAAAATTGGTGGCCGCCAGCAGTAATCCAATTCGCACATTTGTCTCTGGGGCCCTAAGCCCGCGAACTGGTTCTACCCAGATTGCACAATTTCAAAAATTCAAAATTCCCATTCGGCCCAAGTTTTTATTCCGCCTTTTGCGGACGGCGTGCAAGTCCATAGAGACAGTGCGGCCGTTAAACGTAAGCAAGCAAGCAAGCAAACCAGGCATACATGATCACCCGGCCACACAGGTCTACCATACAACTGTATGGTCATCATACCGGACATACATGATCACCTGGCCACACGGGTCTACCATACAACTGTGTTGTCACCATACCGGACATACATGATCACCCGACACACAGGTCTACAATACAACTGTATGGTCATCATACCGGGCGTACATGATCACCCGACCACACGGGTCTACCATACAACTGTGTTGTCACCATACCGGACATACATGATCACCCGGCCACACAGGTCTACCATACAACTGTATGGTCATCATACCGGACATACATGATCACCCGACCACATGGGTCTACCATACAACTGTGTTGTCACCATACCGGACATACATGATCACCCTGCCACACGTGTCTACCATACAACTGTGTTGTCACCATACCGGACATACATGATCACCCGGCCACACGGGTCTACCATACAACTGTATGGTCATCATACCGGACATATATGATCACCCGGCCACACAGGTCTACCATACAACTGTATGGCCATCATACCGGACATACAGTATCACCCGACCACACGGGTCTACCATACAACTGTATGGGCCCCCTCATACATCCCATTACCGGGCGTTACATGATCACCCGACCAACACGGGTCTACCATACAACTGTGTTGTCACCATACCGGACATACATGATCACCCGGCCACACAGGTCTACCATACAACTGTATGGTCATCATACCGGACATACATGATCACCCGACCACATGGGTCTACCATACAACTGTGTTGTCACCATACCGGACATACATGATCACCCTGCCACACGTGTCTACCATACAACTGTGTTGTCACCATACCGGACATACATGATCACCCGGCCACACGGGTCTACCATACAACTGTATGGTCATCATACCGGACATACATGATCACCCGGCCGCACGGGTCTACCATACAACTGTATGGTCATCATACCGGACAAACATGATCACCCGGCCACATGGGTCTACCATGCAACTGTATGGTCATCGTACCGGACATACATGATCACCCGGCCACACGGGTCTACCATACAACTGTATGGTCATCATACCGGACATACATGATCACCCGGCCACACGGGTCTACCATACAACTGTATGGTCACCATACAGGACATACATGATCACCCGGCCACACGGGTCTACCATACAACTGTATGGTCAACATACCGGACATACATTATCACCCGACCACACGGGTCTACCATACAATTGTATGGTCAACATACAGGACATACATTATCACCCGACCACACGGGTCTACCATACAACTGTATGGTCATCATACCGGACATACATTATCACCCGACCGCACGGGTCTACCATACAACTTGTAGTTGTGACAGGGTCACCATACCGGACATACATGATCACCCGACCACACGGGTCTACCATACAACTGTATGGTCAACATACCAGACATACATTATCACCAGGCCACACAGGGTCTACAATACAACTTGTCTGGTCATCATACCGGACATACCATGATCACCCGGCCACAGGGTCAGGGCTACCATACAACTGTATTGGTCATCATACCGGACATATATGATCACCCGGCCACACAGGTCTACCATACAACTGTATGGTCATCATACCGGACATACATGATCACCTGGCCACACGGGTCTACCATACAACTGTATGGTCACCATACCGGACATACATGATCACCCGGCCACCACGGGTCTACCATACAACTGTGTGGTCATCATACCGGACATTCAATGATCACCGGCCACATGGGTCTACCATAGAACTGTATGGTCATCATACCGGGACATATATGATCACCCGGCCACACAGGTCTACCATACAACTGTTATGGTCATCATACCGGACATACATGATCAACCTGGCCACACGGTGCTACCATACAACTGTATGGTCACCATACCGGACATTAACATGATCACCGGCCACACGGGTCTACCATACAACTGTGTGGTCATCATACCGGACATACATGATCACCTGGCCACATGGGTCTACCATACAACTGTATGGTCATCATACCGGACATACATGATCACCTGGCCACACGGGTCTACCCATAACAACTGTGTTGTCACCATACCGGACATACATGATCACCCGACCACACAGGTCTACAATACAACTGTATGGTCATCATACCGGGCGTACATGATCACCCGACCACACGGGTCTACCATACAACTGTGTTGTCACTATACCGGACATACATGATCACCCGGCCACACAGGTCTACCATACAACTGTATGGTCATCATACCGGACATACATGATCACCCGACCACATGGGTCTACCATACAACTGTGTTGTCACCATACCGGACATACATGATCACCCTGCCACACGTGTCTACCATACAACTGTGTTGTCACCATACCGGACATACATGATTACCCGGCCACACGGGTCTACCATACAACTGTATGGTCATCATACCGGACGTACATGATCACCCGGCCGCACGGGTCTACCATACAACTGTATGGTCATCATACCGGACAAACATGATCACCCGGCCACATGGGTCTACCATGCAACTGTATGGTCATCGTACCGGACATACATGATCACCCGGCCACACGGGTCTACCATACAACTGTATGGTCATCATACCGGACATACATGATCACCCGGCCACACGGGTCTACCATACAACTGTATGGTCACCTTACCGGACATACATGATCACCCGGCCACACGGGTCTACCATACAACTGTATGGTCAACATACCGGACATACATTATCACCCGACCACATGGGTCTACCATACAATTGTATGGTCAACATACAGGACATACATTATCACCCGACCACACGGGTCTACCATACAACTGTATGGTCATCATACCGGACATACATTATCACCCGACCGCACGGGTCTACCATACAACTGTATTGTGACAGGTCACCATACCGGACATACATGATCACCGACCACACGGGGACCACACGGGTCTACCATAACAACTGTATGGTTCAACATACCAGACATACATTATCACCAGGCCACACGGGTCTACAATATCAACTGTCTGGTCATTCATACCGGACATACATGATCACCCGGCCACACGGGTCTACCATACAAACTGTATGGTCATTCATACCGGACATATATGATCACCCGGCCACACAGGCTACCATACAACTGTATGGGTCATCATACCGGACATACGTGATCACCTGGCCACACGGGTCTAACCATACAACTGTATGGTCACCATACCGGACATACATGATCACCCGGCCACACGGGTCTACCATACAACTGGTGTGGTCATCATACCGGACATTCATGTTCACCCGGCCACATGGGTCTACCATACAAACTGTTATGGTTTCATATACCGGACATATATGATCACCCGGCCACACAGGTCTACCATACAACTGTATGGTCATCATACCGGGACATACATGATCACCTGGCCACACGGGTCTACCATACAACTGTATGGTCACCATGCCGGACATACATGATCACCCGGCCACACGGGTCCTACCATACAACTGTGTGGCCATCATACGGACATTCATGATCACCCGGACCTACACGGGTCTACCATACAACTGTATGATCATCATACCGGACATACATGATCACCTGGCCACCACTGGGTCTACCATTACAACTGTATGGTCATCATACCGGACATACATGATCAACCCGGCCACACGGGTCTTACCATACAAACTGTGTGGTCATCATACGTACATTCATGAATCACCCGGCCGGACACAAGGGTCTACCATACAACTGTATGATCATCATACCGGACATACATGATCACCCGGCCACACGGGTTCTACCATTACAACTGTGTTGTCACCATACCGGACATACATGATCACCCGGCCACACGGGTCTACCATACAACTGTGTGGTCATCATACCGGACATTCATGATCACCCGGCCACACGGGTCTACCATACAACTGTATGATCATCATACCGGACATACATGATCACCCGGCCACACGGGTCTACCATACAACTGTGTTGTCACCATACCGGACATACATGATCACCCGGCCACACAGGTCTACCATACAACTGTATGGTCATCATACCAGGCATACATGATCACCCGGCCACACAGGTCTACCATACAACTGTATGGTCATCATACCGGACATACATGATCACCTGGCCACACGGGTCTACCATACAACTGTGTTGTCACCATACCGGACATACATGATCACCCGACACACAGGTCTACAATACAACTGTATGGTCATCATACCGGGCGTACATGATCACCCGACCACACGGGTCTACCATACAACTGTGTTGTCACCATACCGGACATACATGATCACCCGGCCACACAGGTCTACCATACAACTGTATGGTCATCATACCGGACATACATGATCACCCGACCACATGGGTCTACCATACAACTGTGTTGTCACCATACCGGACATACATGATCACCCTGCCACACGTGTCTACCATACAACTGTGTTGTCACCATACCGGACATACATGATCACCCGGCCACACGGGTCTACCATACAACTGTATGGTCATCATACCGGACATATATGATCACCCGGCCACACAGGTCTACCATACAACTGTATGGCCATCATACCGGACATACAGTATCACCCGACCACACGGGTCTACCATACAACTGTATGGTCATCATACCGGACATACATGATCACCTGGCCACACGGGTCTACTATACAACTGTGTGGTCATCATACCGGACATTCATGATCACCCGGCCACATGGGTCTACCATACAACTGTATGGTCATCATACCGGACATATATGATCACCCGGCCACACAGGTCTACCATACAACTGTATGGTCATCATACCGGACATACATGATCACCTGGCCACACGGGTCTACCATACAACTGTATGGTCACCATACCGGACATACATGATCACCCGGCCACACGGGTCTACCATACAACTGTGTGGTCATTCAATACCGGACATTCATGATCACCCGGCCACACGGGTCTACCATACAACTGTGATGATCATCATACCGGACATACATGATCACCCGGCCACACGGGTCTACCATACAACTGTGTTGTCACCATACCGGACATACATGATCACCCGGCCATACAGGTCTACCATACAACTGTATGGTCATCATACCAGGCATACATGATCACCCGGCCACACAGGTCTACCATACAACTGTATGGTCATCATACCGGACATACATGATCACCTGGCCACACGGGTCTACCATACAACTGTGTTGTCACCATACCGGACATACATGATCACCCGACCACACAGGTCTACAATACAACTGTATGGTCATCATACCGGGCGTACATGATCACCCGACCACACGGGTCTACCATACAACTGTGTTGTCACCATACCGGACATACATGATCACCCGGCCACACAGGTCTACCATACAACTGTATGGTCATCATACCGGACATACATGATCACCCGACCACATGGGTCTACCATACAACTGTGTTGTCACCATACCGGACATACATGATCACCCTGCCACACGTGTCTACCATACAACTGTGTTGTCACCATACCGGACATACATGATCACCCGGCCACACGGGTCTACCATACAACTGTATGGTCATCATACCGGACATACATGATCACCCGGCCGCACGGGTCTACCATACAACTGTATGGTCATCATACCGGACAAACATGATCACCCGGCCACATGGGTCTACCATGCAACTGTATGGTCATCGTACCGGACATACATGATCACCCGGCCACACGGGTCTACCATACAACTGTATGGTCATCATACCGGACATACATGATCACCCGGCCACACGGGTCTACCATACAACTGTATGGTCACCTTACCGGACATACATGATCACCCGGCCACACGGGTCTACCATACAACTGTATGGTCCCCCCAACATTACCGGACATACATTATCACCCGACCACATGGGTCTACCATACAATTGTATGGTCAACATACAGGACATACATTATCACCCGACCACACGGGTCTACCATACAACTGTATGGTCATCATACCGGACATACATTATCACCCGACCGCACGGGTCTACCATACAACTGTATTGTGACAGGTCACCATACCGGACATACATGATCACCCGACCACACGGGTCTACCATACAACTGTATGGTCAACATACCAGACATACATTATCACCAGGCCACACGGGTCTACAATACAACTGTCTGGTCATCATACCGGACATACATGATCACCCGGCCACACGGGTCTACCATACAACTGTATGGTCATCATACCGGACATATATGATCACCCGGCCACACAGGTCTACCATACAACTGTATGGTCATCATACCGGACATACGTGATCACCTGGCCACACGGGTCTACCATACAACTGTATGGTCACCATACCGGACATACATGATCACCCGGCCACACGGGTCTACCATACAACTGTGTGGTCATCATACCGGACATTCATGATCACCCGGCCACATGGGTCTACCATACAACTGTATGGTCATCATACCGGACATATATGATCACCCGGCCACACAGGTCTACCATACAACTGTATGGTCATCATACCGGACATACATGATCACCTGGCCACACGGGTCTACCATACAACTGTATGGTCACCATGCCGGACATACATGATCACCCGGCCACACGGGTCTACCATACAACTGTGTGGTCATCATACCGGACATTCATGATCACCCGGCCACACGGGTCTACCATACAACTGTATGATCATCATACCGGACATACATGATCACCTGGCCACACGGGTCTACCATACAACTGTATGGTCATCATACCGGACATACATGATCACCCGGCCACACGGGTCTACCATACAACTGTGTGGTCATCATACCGGACATTCATGATCACCCGGCCACACGGGTCTACCATACAACTGTATGATCATCATACCGGACATACATGATCACCCGGCCACACGGGTCTACCATACAACTGTGTTGTCACCATACCGGACATACATGATCACCCGGCCACACGGGTCTACCATACAACTGTGTGGTCATCATACCGGACATTCATGATCACCCGGCCACACGGGTCTACCATACAACTGTATGATCATCATACCGGACATACATGATCACCCGGCCACACGGGTCTACCATACAACTGTGTTGTCACCATACCGGACATACATGATCACCCGGCCACACAGGTCTACCATACAACTGTATGGTCATCATACCAGGCATACATGATCACCCGACCACATGGGTCTACCATACAACTGTGTTGTCACCATACCGGACATACATGATCACCCTGCCACACGTGTCTACCATACAACTGTGTTGTCACCATACCGGACATACATGATCACCCGGCCACACGGGTCTACATATAAAATGTCAGATATAAATGTTGGTGAGATCACAATAGCACATGGGTAACACTATCGGCAGATACATACATATATCTTGAAACTTCCTGTATCTTTATCGGACAACTTACGTGACATAAAGTCACATACATGTACATGTATGTGACTTTATATATATATATATAAAAGTATAAAATATATATATTCATTTTGGTCATTTTCATTGCTTTCACATTTATCATTTTGGTTTTAATCAGCATCAATACATACGTTTTCAATTTAATATATACGAATTTTGTTTTCAACATTAAGTTGAGTTAGTTACTGTACTTATTTCTAGTTATTAACTAGTTAAAACAGCCTGATATGGGTGTACACATATAATTATAGGCAATCAGTGATTTACATAAATGTAATATATTTGTTAGCGCATATTTGGATATAGATGTAGTATTCTCCATTATTTACAATAACATAAGCAAACAAAATTGAGGCCAACAATGGATATACTACATTGCTAAGATGGAAGACTTTGTGAGTCCGACACATTCATTCATTTCATTCACTTCTTGTTTGAACACCGAGCTGTCAGGATGTCGCTAATTAGCACTCTTGACGCCGTGTTCGCAGTTTTGAAGCCACTGATGCCGGAGGGGGTAAATGCGAAGCCGTTGTATCGCATACACAATGGACATAAAACATTTACCCTAGAGGTCAATTGGAGTTTGAAACCACAGCAGCCTACCATAACTGCTGTGGTGAAGAAACCCAAACGATCTCGTCGCTCGAGGAAGGTAACTGGGATTGAGAAGGCTCCCCTAGGGGAGTCACGCTCATCCGGTAACGGCCCTTCTCAGGGCCCCTCGACGACACTACACACCACCGTCGAGCCAGCAACCATGATGCCACCGACGCCGACCACGCCGACCACACCTCCACGACGGGAGGAACAGAGTCCGGAGGCGAGCCCCTCGGGGAGCGCCAGCATAATCCCGGACGAGCTAAACTCGTCCCGGGAAATGCAACCGGACTCGGACAGCGACGACGAGTGGCACGATACGTCACCCGTCGTCCCACAGCCGCCGCGACGAACACCAGCTACTACAACAACAACACTCGCATCCAACGACAGATTCGCATACGGCCAGGACTACAACGGACCCGAGATCGCGAAAATTGAGCTGCCACCATCTCCTGCCAGAAAACAACACTTCATCTTCGGAAACGCGCCGGCGGTACGTGCCGTCGTACATCCAACAACCGCCACGGATGTCAACGGATATCTCCACAAGGGATATCTGTGCTGCTCATTCCGTGACGGAAATCTACAGGGAGAGCGCTTCTACGAGCACCACATCACCTACAAGACTGTCAGAGCAGTCCGACGAAACATCAACTACACGAGGAAACACCACCCCGACGCATCGGCAGAATTCACGTCTGTGATGCGTAAACCTGGACAGAAGAAGGGCGGCATAGATCTCGGGGCCAGAATTACCATGGAACGACCGCCCATAACAGCGGTGTTCTAGGCGGCAGATTGCAAGCAGCAATCATCTCATACGGCGGCTGTGCTCCGGATTACTGCGCGAAATTAGGTCACCAAATTGGTGGCCGCCAGCAGTAATCCAATTCGCACATTTGTCTCTGGGGCCCTAAGCCCGCGAACTGGTTACTACCCAGATTGCACAATTTCAAAATTCAAAATTCCCATTCGGCCCAAGTTTTTATTCGCCTTTTGCGGACGGCGTGCAAGTCCATAGAGACAGTGCGGCCGTTAAACGTAAGCAAGCAAGCAAGCAAAAAACACCTGGCATACATGATCACCGGCCACACAGTCTACCATACAACTGTATGGTCATCATACCGGACTTACATGATCACCTGGCCACACGGGTCTACCATACAATGTTGTGTTTGTCACCCATTAACGGACATACATGATCACCGACACACACCAGGTCTACATACAACTGTATGGTCATCATACCGGCCGTACATGATCACACCGACCACACGGGTCATACCATACAACTCTGTGTGTCACCATACCGGAACTACATCCGGACCCCTCATGGCCACAACAGGTCTACCATAACAACTGTATGGTCATCATACCGGACATACATGATCACCCGACTCACCAAATGGGTCTACCATACAACGGGTCCGTTCGTCACCATACGGACATACGGGATGATACACCTGCTCCACACGTAGTCTCCACCACAACTGTGTTGTCACCATTACAACCGGACATACCATTTTGATCACCCGGCCACAACACACCGGGTCTACCATACAAACTGTATGGTCATCAATCACCAGCGGACATATATATGATCACCCGGCATTCACAGGTCTACCATACAACTGTATGGACATCATACCGATACATACAGTACCACCCGACCACAAACGGGGTCTCCACCATACAACTGTATGGCATCATACGGACATACATGATCACCTGGCCACACGGGTCTACCAATACAACTGTGTGGGTCATTCATACCGGACATCAATGATCACCCTCCACCCCGGCCACATGGGTCTACATACACTGTATGGACATCATACGGGGACATATATGATCACCGGCCACACATGGTCTACCATACAACTGTATGGTCATCATACCGGACATACATGATCACCTGGCCACACGGGTCTACCATACAACTGTATGGTCCACCATACCGGACATACATGATCACCCGGCCACACGGGTCTACCATACAAAACTTGTGTGGTCATCCATACCGGACATTCATGTATCACCCGGCCACAACGGTCTACCATACTACTGTAATGATCATCACCGGAACCTACATGATCACCCGGCCACACGGTCTACCATACAACTGTGTTGTCACCATACCGGAACATACATGATTCACCCGGCCACACCCGGGTCCTACAACTGTTTGGTTCACTACCGGACATAGATCACCGGGCCACACGGGTCTGGTCTACCATACAAAACTGTTCTTGGTCATACCGGATATACATTGTTCACCGGCCACACAGGGTCTAACCATACAATGTATGGTAAACATACAGGGACTACATATCACCCGACCCACCAGGGTCTACAAATACAAACCTGTCATGGTCATCAACCGGCGTACATTTATCGCCCGACCGTCACGGGTCTACCATACAACTGTGTGTCACCATACCGGACATACATGATCACCCGACCCACACAAGGTCTACCATACAACTGTATGGTCATCATACCGGGACATACATGATCACCCGACCACACGGGTTCTACAATAAACTGTGTATGTCTCCACCAATACCGGACATACATGATCACGGGACGCTACACAGTCTACCATACAACTGTAGGTCATCATAAACCGGACATACATGATCACCCCCGGGCCACACGGGTCTACCATACAAAACTGTATGGTACCATACCGGTCATACATGATTCCGGCCACAGGGTCTACCTTACAAAATGTTTGGTATCATTCCCGGACAATTCATTGAACACCCGGCCACGTGTCTACCATACAACTTGTATGGGTCATTACCGGACATATTTGATCAGGCCACACGGGTCTTACATAAACTGTATGGTCATCATAACCGGGACACTGATCACCCGGCCACACGGGTCTACCATAAACTGTGTTGTCCCCCACATACCCGGACATACATGATCACCCTGCCACTCGTGTCTACCATACAAACTGTGTGGTCATCCATACCGGACATTCAGATCATGAACCCTGGGCCACACGGGTCTACCATACAACTGTATGGTCATACCATACGGACATATATGATCACCCGGCCACACTGGTCTACCATACAACGTATGGCCAACTGGCATACCGGGACATACATGATCACCCGACCACACGGGTCTTTTACATACAAACTGTATGGTCACCCGGGGCGTACACACGGGTTCTCTACCATACAACTGATCACCCGGCACCACGGGTCTACCATACAAACTGTGGTTCATCATACCGGGACATACATGATCCACCCTGGCCACACGGGTCTACCTATACAAACTGTGTGGTCACCATACGGACATAATGATCACCGGCCACTGGGTCTATCATGTATGGTCATCATACCGGACATACATGTCAACCGGCCGACGGGTACCATACACTGTATGGTCTTCATACGGACAAATCATGATCACCCGGCCATGGGTTCTACCATGACAATGTATGGTCATCGTACCGGACATACATGATCACCCGGCCACCACGGGTCTACCATACAAAACTGTATGGTCAACATACCGGGACATACATGGATCACCCGGCCACACGGGTCTACCATACAAATGTATGGTCAACTTACCGGAATACTTGATCACCCGGCCACCACGGGTCTTTCCATTACAACTGTAATGGTCAATACCACCAATACATTATTCACCCGACCACATGGGTCTACCATACAATGTATTGGTCAAACATACCAGAACATTACATTATCACCCGTCCACACGGGTCACCATACAAGTGTATGGTCATCATTTACGGACAATACATTATCACCCGACCGCACGGGTCACCATAAACAAGTGGTTTGTTGGACAGGTCACCTTACCGGACTACTGGATCACCCGGACCACACGGGTCTACCATACAACTGTGTGGTCATCATACGGACATTACATGATCACCCGGCACACCGGGTCTACCATACACTGTATGGATCATCATACCGGACATATCATGATACAACGCACACGGTCTACCATACAAACTGTATGGTCATCATACGGACATACATGATCACCCGGCCACACAGGGTCTACTACATACACTGTATGGTCTCACCATACCAAAAGGGATACTTATGATCACCGGCACAATCAGGTTACCATACAACTGTGGATGGTTCATCATACTGACATACATGATCACCTGGCCCCACACGGTCTACCATACACTGTGTTGTCACCATAACCGGACATACTGATCACCGACCACACAGGTCTACAATAAACAATGTATGGTCTCATACGGGCGACATGAATCACCCAGACCACACGGTATACCATACAACTGTGTTGTAACACCATACGGACATACATGATCACCCGCACACAGGTCTACAGGTCTACCATACAAAAAAAAAAAAAAAAAAAAAAAAAAAAAAAACTGAATGGTCATCATACCGGACATACATGATCACCGACCTACATGGGTCTACCATACAACTGTGTTGTCACCATACCGGACATACATGATCACCCTGCACACGTGTTCTACCATACAACTGTGTTGTCACCATACGGACATACTTAATGATCACCCGGCCACACGGGTCTACATACAAACTGTATGGTCATCATACCGGACATACATGATCACCCGGCCGCAGGGTCTACCATACAACTGTATGGTCATGATACCGGACAAAAAACTGATCACCGGCACATGGGTCACCATGCAACTGTATGGTCATCGTACCGGACATCACATGATCACCCGGCATGCACAGGTCTACCATACAACTGTATGGTCATCATACCCAGGGACATACCATGATCACCGGCACACGGGTCTCCCATACAAACTGTATGGTCACATACCGGACATACATGATCACCCGGCCACACGGGTCTACCATACAACTGTACCGGTATGGTCACATACGGACATCCACATTATCACCCCGGACACATGGGTCTACCATACAATTGTATGGTCAAACATACAGGATTCACATTATCACCCGACCACACGGTCTACCTACAACTGTATGGTAATCTTTATACGGACATACATATCACCCGGACCGCACGGTGTCTACCATACAACTGTATTGGACAGGTCACCATACGGACATACATGATCACCCGACCACACGGGTCTCTTACCAATACAAAACTGTGATGTCAACAATACCAGCATTCATTATCACCGGCCAACGGGCTTACAATAAAACGGTTATGGTCATCATACGGACATACTGATCACCCGGCCACACGGGTCTACATACAACTGTATGGTCTCATTCCGGACATATATGTTCACCACAGGTCTACCTACAACGTATGGTTCATACCGGACCTAAATGATCACCTGGCCACACGGGTCGACCATACAACTGTATGGTCAACCATACCGGACATAATGATCAACCCGGCCCACCACGGGTCTACCTACAACTGTTTTGGTCATCTTACCGGACATTCATGATCACCCGGCCACATGGGTTACCATTACAACCTGTAGGTCATCATACCGGACAATATATGATCTCCCGGCCACACAGGTCTACCATACAACTGTTATGGTCCCCCATCATACCCGGGACATACATGATCACCTGGCCACACGGGTCCTACATACTACTGATGGTCACCATACGGACACTACATGGATCACCCGGGCCACACGGGTCTACCATTAAACTGTGTGGTCATCATACCGGACATTTCATGATCATCCGGCCCCACATGGGGTCTACCATACAATCTGTATGGTCATCATACGGACTCCATTATATGGATCTCCCGGCCACACAGGTCTACATACAACTGTATGGTCATCATACCGGACATAATTGTATCACCCTTGGGCCACAGGGTCTACCATACAACTGTATGGTCACCATACCGGACGGGGGATACATGATCACCCCGGCCACACGGGGTCTACCATACAACTGTGTGGTCATCATACCAGGACATTCATGATCACCGGCCACACGGGTCTACCATACACACTGTTATGATCATATACGGGACATACATGATCACCTGCCACACGGGTCTACATTACTTACTGTCATGGTCACTCCATACCGGACATACATGATTCACCCACCGGCACACGGGGATCTACCATACAAACTGTGTGGTCATCATTACCGGACATTCATGATCACCGGCCACGGGTCTTAACCAAACCAACAGGGTTATGATCTACATACGGTTCATACAATGATCACCGGCCCAACACGGGTTACCAATACCCAAACAAAACCCTGTGTTGGTTCACCATACGGACATATGGATCACCCACGGCCACCACGGGTCTACCATACAACTTTAGGGTCTTCCATCCCGACCATCATGGAATCACCCCGGCCACACGGGTCTACATACAACTGTGAATGATCATCATACGGACTATACATAGATCACCCGGCCACACCGGTCTACCATACAAACTGTGTTGTCACCAATACGGACATACATGATCCACCCGGCCACCGGGTCTACCTACAACTGTTATGGTTATCATACCAGGATTACCCATGATCCACGGCCACACAGGTCTACCATACAACTGTATCGGTCATCATACCGTGGACATACATGATCACCCTTGGCCACACGGGAATCTACATACAACTGTGTTGTCACCATACCGGACATACATGATCACCCGACAAACAGGTCTACAATACAACTGTATTGGTCGAGCATACGGGGCGTACATGATCACCCGACCTACACGGGTCTACCATACAACTGTGTTGTCACGGCATACCGGTTACATACATGATCACCCGGCTCACAGGTCTACCATACAACTGTATGGTCATCATACCGGACTACATGATCACCCGACCACTATGGGGTCTACCATACAACTGTGTTGTCACCATACCGGACATACATGATCACCCTGCCACACGTGTCTACCATACTGTGTGTCACCATACGGACATACTATGATCACCCGGCACAGGGTCTACCATACAACTCCCGTATGGTCATCATACGGGACATATATGATCTACCGGCCACCACAGGTCTACCATACAAGGCTGTGATGCCATCATTACCGGACATACAGTATCACCCGACCACACGGGTCTACCATACAACTGTATGGTCATCATACCGGACATACATGATCACCCGGCCACACGGGTCTACCATACAACTGTATGGTCACCATACCGGACATACATGATCACCCGGCCACACGGGTCTACCATACAACTGTGTGATCATCATACCGAACATACATGATCACCCGGCCACACAGGTCTACCATACAACTGTATGGTCATCATACCGGACATACATTATCACCCGGCCACACGGGTCTACCATACAACTGTATGGTCAACATACCGGACATACATTATCACCCGACCACACGGGTCTACCATACAACTGTATGGTCAACATACCGGACATACATTATCACCCGACCACACGGGTCTACCATATAACTGTATGGTCATCATACCGGACATACATTATCACCCGACCGCACGGGTCTACCATACAACTGTATGGTGACAGGTCACCATACCGGACATACTTGATCACCCGACCACACGGGTCTACCATACAACTGTATGGTCAACATACCGGACATACATTATCACCCGGCCACACGGGTCTACAATACAACTGTATGGTCATCATAACGGACATACATGATCACCCGGCCACACAGGTCTACCAATCAACTGTATGGTCATCATACCGGACATATATGATCACCCGGCCACACAGGTCTACCATACAACTGTATGGTCATCATACCGGACATACATGATCACCTGGCCACACGGGTCTACCATACAACTGTATGGTCACCATACCGGACATACATGATCACCCGGCCACACGGGTCTACCATACAACTGTGTGGTCATCATACCGGACATTCATGATCAGCCGGCCACACGGGTCTACCATGCAACTGTGTGGTCATCATACCGGACATACATGATCACCCGACCACACCGGTCTACCATACAACTGTATGGTCACCATACAGGACATACATGATCACCCGGCCACACAGGTCTACCATGCAACTGTATGGTCATCATACCGGGCATACAGTATCACCCGGCCACACGGGTCTACCATACAACTGTGTCGTCATCATACCGGACATATATTATCACCCGACCCTGACGGATTTTGCTGATATGAAGCGCTGAAAATACGATGGCATATGTGTTTTATGGGTGCTCTGAAAGTTGTTTACAATAACTTATGACTTTCACAAATATTCGATTACCGTTTATTTCTTACATTCACGTGCTCTAGTTTTATTAACATTTATATTAAGGTAACCGATTATTCGTCAAAACGACAGTTATTAGATTAAAGCCGCCTATACAATAAAGGGCAACGTGTACCGCATTTGCTGCGGTATATTTCATAAAAATATGTCATTCCATTAGCAAGATATCAAAGGAAACATACTGTAAACACATCTAAAACAAACTTTACGTCACGCCGTTCGGAAACCCGTGAACACACATCTTGTAAGTGTACCGTCGTCGGTCCGTAACGTAATAAGACATGCTCGTAGCCGTGGCGCAGTCGTTCCTGCAAAATGGCTCATCTCATGCGCGACATGAAAGCACATAGATTTCAATCATAAACAAACGCTTATTAAATAACCTTTATTTAGCCAGGTGAGCTGATTTCTCGCGATTCAGGGAGTGTGTCTGAGAACAGCATTTGATTGGCCGAAAGAAACACGTCATTGCGACGTTACTGACATCATATCTCCATATATGGTAAGCACGAGTGTGGTGTAATTCACCGTTATCTTTCTGTAAACTACTGGCTGAAATGTAAGAATAATATGTACACTGTCCGTAAATTCATAATGCAAATGCCCTTTCAACGTAATGCGTTTATATCACAGTACATTGCATTAACCTCACATGAAGTCGCGCGACGTTGATTCTTAAACGTTTGTTTGACGTCATTAAAATACATGACGTCCATTGTCGTTGTCAATAACGTCACGCGATTGACCGTCAACGTCGCTGTTCCATGAATTGCGACAAAATGAAGTAAACTAATTATTATAATGATTCTTACTCTAAACGCCATATTTGGCTATTTACAATTTTGAAATCAGAACATGCAATGTAAATACATGTATAGGTAATAACAACATGATCTATTGCGTTTACTGTAGTATCAACAACGGACTCCTCGCAAACTTTAAACAGACCAAACATTATGAACATAACGTGTTTGGTGCAGAACATGTCAACAAACACGATTTAAACTAGCTGTATGATTTGTCCAGTATGGTGTGTATTCATGTTTACCGGTGTGTTCGGTGTAATAAAATGAATGTTTACACTTTATTTATTTTATAACGATTACAAACAAGCCCGAGAGAACTTATACAAATGCTTTTGTTGGCACATATGCAGGCGTAATGACGGTCATTATTGTGGGAGGAAACCGGAGTACGGTACCCGGAGGAAACCCACGTGTCCGATCTGACGACCACCATACCACTTCACATACTGCCCCGGCCGATGATCGAACCCGTTTATCGACCGTTGCCCATGCACGCATGCAACATTTATTGGTTGTCCGGTTAGCGCAATCGGTACCGAGCGCGCTTCTCACCAAGGGCCGCATTGGTGAGAAGCTCCTACCAACTTCTGCTCCTATGAGCTCCTATGAGCTCCAACTCTTGTGACCTCCCTCCTACGACGAACTTCAGCTACTATGAGCTCCTGCGAACTCATATGAGCTTCAACTCTTATGAACTCCTCTCAGTTCCTACGAACTTCTATGCATAGGCAATGTCTTAATTTAGTGGGAATCAATAATATATACAGTTTAAAATGATTATTGATTACAGCAAATTTGATCATGGGAATTTACTACTTTGATTAAAAGTTATTAGAACATGAATAGATGGACGCCTCGCAATGGTACGAATACTATGCTGTCTACTGTCTGTTCCACGTTTTGCTGCCGACGAACGTTTGGCTATTAAACAATATTTAAAAGTAAGTAATTTTTCATCAATAACAAAAAAGTCACCCTCCCCAAAAGATTTTGTTGCATGAAATTCCATCAAATATTGATTTTATTGCGAAAAAACGATTTTCCTATGGGAATTTAACATGGGTAGTCAATTTCCAAATGTGTTCTCTTTTTTTATCCTGAAAAAAACGAAAGATTTTAGAAATTGACAAAATGATGTAATTAAGAAAACAAAAGTTAGATTTTGAAACTCGGTCCACTAATAAAAAAGATATTTAAAAAAAATATATTTTAAGCCCCCATGTTAAATTCCCATAGGAAAATCTTTTTTTCGCAATAAAATCAATATTTGATGGAATTTCATCTAATAAATTTTTTTTTTGGGGAGGGTGACTTTTTTCTTATTGATAAAAAAGTACTTACTTTTAAATATTGTTTAGATTTAAAGTGATTAACAGCCAAAAGTTCGTCGGCAGCAAAACGTGGAACAGACAGTAGGTCGAACACAGCTGGCCCTGTGCATACGGTCTGTCAACTTGTTCTCAGCTATTATATACACCAAGTTAACTATCTCCGATATAGTTTCCAGCGACCCTGTACCTATACCAATGTACCAGCTCCCAGTTAAGTCACAGCCCTTTAAGAAGGCGACTTCCGGTATTCTTTGTAATACCTTTCGCTATTCCACAGTATATATCTGTAGCAGTGTCTCTCTCGCTTGCTAATGACAGACTCCCGAATATGCTTGTTTGTTGGGGTTTAACTGCCTATCAACAGCTAAGGTAATTTAAGGCCGGGTCAATGGGTTTAGTACTAAATCCCATATAGTACCTGTAGAAGTACATGTACATGTTCAAGTACATGTACAAATGGGGGGAAATCCCAAAATCAGAACTGAATATTTACAATAATACTGCGCATGCGCACCGCAAGCCGTGATGTGAAAGTCGTCGTCCCCGCACATTATCAAAATAGACTGTTACCGCCGCGCGTCGCTAACAGTAAATTGCTACTTGATAAATATGATTATATTTGTATAGCGGGCACTCATAATTTTTAGAACTGGTGGAATAGTGACATAATTATACACTTATTTAATTCCTATGAAGAACATTTTGTGCCTACTACGTGGGCATGTACCTTTAATTTATGCCGTTCCCGAATATGCGACGATTCTCGGTATTTATACCCAGATGATACAGCTTCCGAGTAGTCCCGATGGCAGGAATATCTCCTGCCGTATTCGAGTAGTCCCGATGGCAGGAATATCTCCGTATTAAAGGTACATGCCCACTCAGTAAGCCCAAAATGTCATTAATAGGAATTAAATAAGTGTATAACTGTGTCACTATTCCACCAGTTCTAAACGTTACAAGTGCCCGCTATACAGATATAATCATTTAGTAATATTTATGTTACTGATAGTGACGCTCGGTGGTATCAGGCTATTTTCATATGCAAATGAGGCATGATAGTTTTTAATTATTTATAGTAAAGAAATGCGTCACCTGAAAAAATAATATTTTTGACAGATTTTAAAGTATGATTATTGCACATCATAAAATAAATACAGAGATTAAATAGTAATGTCCGTTAACATTTTAAGCAAACACGGTTATCGCCCCTGATATCAGTGTGTAAATTTACGTCTGATATAAAATGTACAATAATGCCAATCAGTACGTCGGATAATGGCGCATGAATGTTTATTTTGCCAGGATATGTCTCAGATGATGTCTCTGATCTAAATAACATTTTGAACCTACTGAGTCGGCATGTAATGATGTACCTTTAAAGGAAGCGAGGCTTCCGAGTAGTCCCGATGGCGGGAATTATATTACACACGTTCGTCCGGAACTGAATGCTGTATTTGGTTTATATACGCAGAAAAACATTTAACTTCAGTGGTTTCCAAATCATGTCGGCCAATTGGTTCATACCTATTCTCGAACTAATAATACACCATCACTGACACATGTACAAATAGGTATGCATAACTTTAGATAACAGTTGAAAGCTGGATGGCATTGCTTTCCCCGTAAAACATGAATTTGAATCCCAAATATCAACACTAATTATTAGCTTACAATAGTTACTTCCCCTATATGCGTATGGACCGAAGGTTGCGTGCTAGAACAGATAGTGAAGTGCATGGGCTATCTATCGTGAATTGGTTTAGGGAATCAATTGTTTAATGTCCCAAAGACAAGCTACCTCCTTAGCCAGGACGAAGTTTCGCCCTTGTCAATTTCGCTACACCTGTATATATTTCTTATTTATAAAAGTCTGATTCCGGTGACTTATGGCAAATCGCTATGCAAACAAAAGCTGCAGTTGCATATGGTGTAGTATTATGGTCATGGACGGATTCAGGGGGGGGGGGGGGAGGGGGCGCCGGGTGCTATGTTACTATTTTTAGGTATTACCATTTTATTAACCGGGACCGGTACCATCCGGTATCTCTGTAACGGTAACTGTACTGTATTTACGAATGAAGAAAACAGTGGAGCGGGTTAACTTTGTTAATTCCCGCGTTGCCAAAATATGTAAGTTTCAAATAACGATTCTGAGACTAAGATTCTGAGGTACAGCGCTGATTTGTCCTTGGTTCCACATACGAACAATTGCCTATAGTTTACACATCGTTTTTGGCATCATTTCCGTTTTGTTATAATTAGAAAACGAATGTTTTCATTAACGTAAACAAACGAAAAATCTTTCTAATTAAAACCAACGAAATCGATGTCAAAACGATGCGTTGAACGAAACGACAGGCGTTTAAGTAGTTGAAGGCCGGGTATTTAAAAAAAATCAGTTTATTGCAAAAGAGAAAAGTCTACTTATGTTTCCCTTTTGCAAATGCATATTTGCATTTATTTATGTCGTTTCTATTTCGGTTACGTTGAGTTTTACCTTTTGCCAAGGTGTCTGAAAAGGTAAAAAAGTTCACAAGTAAATAATTCCAGCACAAAAATATTTACACAATTCCCTAACATTTGATTGGCCCGTAGCAAGTCTCTGTCCAAAATGTACATCCCAGTAACTCCCACGCCGAACTACTTTCCGTAATCGTGAGGCGCAGTTAAAATAATTCTTAAGAAAACGGAAAATAAACACATTTTCTTGATGAATTTATTTCAAATGCTGGAATTATAAGGAATGAATGGCCTTTTTGTGGAATTTATCGGGGATATAAACTTGGACAAGTCGCGGGATTACTGGACGAGGCCTTCCGGCCTTCGTCCAGTATTCCTGCGACTTTTCCAAGTTTACACCCCGATGAATTCCACAAAAATGCCATTCATTCCTATAATGAACATATGCATTTGCAAAAGAAGAAACTTAGTGGGCTTTCCACTTTTGAAATAAACTAAATTAAACTAAAATACCGTTTTCACTTACAAAAAAAACAACAACAATAAAACCAACGATAATAGTTTATATGCATATAGTCGTTTTCACTTTCTCTTCCAGTCGTGTTCGTTGGATTCGTTTAAGAACATTCAACAAGTGTAGGTTCGACTTACCAGCGAGTAGAAGAAACAGCAGCGATATCGCCTTGACAATCTCCATGTTGTAGCTAGGTCGGTCACTCCGTGTCTGACTGCGCAATGCGGAAATAGCCCCGAATATTCTCCAACCCAACCCCAAATCTCTCTGTTGCAAGCAAACCATCATTATCCGTATTGTAAACAAACTAGCATTAACTAAACATGTGGATGTGATTGGAAAATGCGGCTTTCAGGTTGTGCGACCTGTGTAGAAGCAAGCTGCTTGATGTCAAGCCCAATCGTAACATATTTTGTATTTCTGTATTCTGTATATTTTATAGATTAGCCTCAATTCCCTAAACCTAGACAATAACAGTTTGCGATGCTGTACATACGGGCATCTGCGTAATTTCATTAAATACGTTTACAACCTTTACACTATTTTTCATAAATAAAGTCAAAAGTTGACGACAACACTTTCAGAGTACAATTTTGTCAACTTTTGACGCCATTTACGGAAATATTGTAAATTTTGTAAGCGTATTTCATGATATTACGCACATGTCCGAAGGCACAAAATCACATGGCGTGTCTCATATTGGCAATGCCAACACGCAATCAAGGAATTGTATTGTCCTGACCATGAGCTATATCACAGATCCGGCTCAGAAAAGCAAGCTGCTTGATTTCAAGCCCAATCGTAAAGTATTTTGTATTTCTGTATTCTGTGTTAGATATCTTTATCACAGAGTATGAACTATTATTACAATTACTTGCTGAGGATCTGTGAGAATACCAGTCATCTAGATAAATACACATGACATTTTTTCTACATACATGCAGTTACACTAGGTGATGTAAACTGTCTACAATGTGATGTAAATTATGATGTTGTGGACTGGTGACTCTGTTACATTGTACACTTAGTGAATTTAAAAAGCTTCCCTGACATAGCAAGAGCTGTGGTTGTAAGTGCACGCATTCACCTTATGACAGCAAGACCGCTGTAGATCATCTACAGTGGAACGTTTCTAAACCGGACACCAAGAAAACACATTGTGCTCATGTTTTTTATGAGTTTCTCGGTCATTTATCTCAGGTGATAATGTCTGTTCGTGATCGCATAACACACAGCTATGGCTGAAAATTATCAAATACCAGAGTTACAGTGAAAACTCTCTAAGCCGGACACCCTGTGGACATCACAGGGTGTCCAGTTTAGATAAATTCCATTGTACATGGCTGTGCCGTTGATATGAAGGCAAACATTACAAAAAAAACATGAACAATTACTAAAACTTCCAGAAGCGCCTCCGATTCAAAGTACGCATTATAGGAATGAATGGCCTTTTTGTGGAATTTATCGGCGTATAAACTTGGAAAAGACGCGGGAATACTGGACGAAGGCCGGAAGGCCTCGTTCAGTATTCCCGCGACTTTTCCAAGTTTATATTCCAGCATTTGAAATAAATTCATGAAGAAAATGTGTTTATTTTCCGTTTTCTTAAGAATTATTTTAACTACGCCTCTCGGTTACGGAAAGTAATTCGGCATGGAGTTTACTGGGATATACATTTTGGGCAGAGACTTGTTAAGGACCAATCAAATGTTAGGGAATTGTGTAAATATTTTTAAGCTGGAATTATTCTGTTATATTGTCCTTATTATGTAACGGATTTTTATGAAATATGACGCATAAAAATAGTCTCGTTAAGCTGCATTTGGTGTTCTCGGTCTCTTTGGTTGGCCCAAACCTCTGTCGTGTTTGCGAAGAATCGATTTCCGTGTTTACTAACAACATTCAGACATTGTTGTTGTTGTGGTAACCACGTGATCATGCACCTTGGTATAGAATGACTGGTCAACTGAGATGACAGACGCTTGCACTGTTGTCAGGATTGAATGGGAACAGTCATCTAATACCGTTCTTTCATCACATAGTAATTGGTTTCTGACTGACATGATAATCAAACCATGAATTTCTCTTTTCCATCTGAACAGTACCATCTGTCATTATCGTCATACAATGACTCAGATATTCAATGTGTTATATATTTTAATACAATTACATTTGATAAATTTCCAATGAGTGTTTCATGCAAATATACATGATCCGCTGACTATTGTAAACAGGTGAGTACGTGTGGTAATGAATTCCCAGCATGCACACATTCGAAAACCGGAAATACTCACTCTAATGGTGGCAAATATTGCTTACATGGATTCATGGTTACCACTGACTACCATGACTAGACGTCACAAAGACAAACCCGCTTGATAAAATCTTTATTACAACAACATTTTCAAGATTATTAAGCGTCGTATACCAATACAGGGTATACAGAAACGTTCTTCTACAGATATCCATACGGGTATCCAGAACGCTTGTTCTACAGTATATAATACATACCAGAACGCTTGTTTACTGTATATAATACTGGGTTCATACAGAAACGCTTGTTCACAGTATATAATACAGGGTCATACCAGAACGCTTGTTCTACAGTATATCATACAGGGTCATACCAGAACGCTTGTTCTACAGTATATAATACAGGGTCATACCAGAACGTTGTTACAGTATATATACAGGGTCATACCAGAAAGCTTGTTCTACAGTATATCAGGGTCATCCAGGGAACGTGTTCTACAGTATATTCGTTGTTATACAGTATATAAGGGTCATACCAGAACGTTGTTATACTAGTATATTCATACAGGGTCATACCAGAACGCTTGTTCTACAGTATATAATACAGGGTCATACCAGAACGCTTGTTCTACATTATATAATACAGGGTCATACCAGAACGCTTGTTCTACAGTATATAACACAGGGTCATACCAGAACGCTTGTTCTACAGTATATAATACAGGGTCATACCAGAACGCTTGTTCTACAGTATATAATACAGGGTCATACCAGAACGCTTGTTCTACAGTATATAATACAGGGTCATACCAGAACGAGTGTTCTACAGTATATCATACAGGGTCATACCAGAACGATTGTTCTACAGTATATAATACAGGGTCATACCAGAACGCTTGTTCTACAGTATATAATACAGTCACCAGAACGCTGTTCTACATATCCATACGGGCAATACCACGCTTGTTCTACAGTATATAATACAGGGTCATACCAGAACGCTTGTTCTACAGTATATATACAGGGTCATACCAGAACGCTTGTTCTACAGTATATAATACAGGGTCATACCAGAACGATTGTTCTACAGTATTTAATACAGGGTCATACCAGAACGCTTGTTCTACAGTATATAATACAAGGTCATACCTGAAAAATTGTTCTACAGTATATAATACAGGGTCATACCAGAACAATTGTTCTACAGTATATAATACAGGGTCATACCAGAACGATTGTTCTACAGTTGTCGCGTGACACGTGCATTCTTGTACATTCTGGATTCCGTATAATTGTATATTTGTGATGTGTGGTACTGTGTTGTATTGTTGTGCGTACTATTGATTTCACATACCTGTGATTCCACATACCTGTGATTTCACACACCTGTGATGTTTACATACCTGTGATTTAGCATGTACATTTTCCATGTACAATGTGCGTGTAATAAGGGGGCTTATGTTGTATTGGTGGAAATACGTTTATGCGTGTCCTTTTTGCGGATTTAAATACACGTCCATTTTATGAGCAATGTTTTACTGATGTCACGCCATATTTGCCACATACTATGCATGTGTGTGGTAGAGAACTCGTTGACTGCGTGTGCTGGTTTCGCTAGGGAAAATACCCCTTTTAGTATTACGGATGTCCACTATCCGTGCCAGCCGAGTTTGTCCGCGTGTCAGTTGTTCACCAGATAAGGGACCTTCTGTAGGTGAAGCCAGTATATAGCGCAGCCCATACCATGGTCTGCCCTGTTATGTATGCTACGGGTTAGTGTTTCAGCATAGCCTGGTACTGGCCAACACGGATATATCAGATCCCATACTGGTGATGCTTTGTGTCGTGATATTTCCGTAAATGACCACGATATTTGAGTTCAGTATGTGCTACACTCTCATTTGAGTGTATAGCCGTAGGACCGATATGGAGGGGTTTGGCGGGGCCAAAAAGCGACCTTCGCATTGTCGAGACCAGTCGAGTAGATTTCGGATTATGAGATCTGGGTCTATAGTGTGCAGATTTAGGGTAGTGTGGGATATACCATGTTGGATGGTATTTATTCCGCGAGGGCTGTACACTAGTTTGGTTGAATTTATGGCGTGGGAACATATATATGCCAAATATAACCACGGGTGAAAGTGGCAAAAGCCATGGTGGTTTTGTAATATTTATGTGAGATGTCGAACGAGGGGTAGGCATATTCATTATTCCGTGCATGGTTTCACTGGTGCGTATATAAGCGATGTCTCGCTATGTGTTGGTGGGACACATATTTTCTGGTAACAGAAGGATAGTACTGTATTCACCAGTGACACGGAGGATTTTGGTATGTACCTACAACAATTTATTTCAGCTGTGATTTGCCGTTGTTCAATTCCCGTTTTAGTCCGTTGTGCATCCTGTCTGTCTGTCTGTGCGTATTCGTCCAGTAATTGGAGGCTCATTTCATTGTTGTAGCCTCTTGAGATCGCTCCAGCGGGCAACATTGGACGTTTTGGTCCACTCGTTGAGGGCAGACCCCAGTCAGTGCAGAGTGTCGGGTCGTCCGAGTGTCCGTACGTCTGTCTGGCGCAGTGTGTGTAGCAGCTCCGGGTACAGGCCTGTATAGAGCAGTGTGTGATAGCTACATCGCGTTCAGCAGACAGTCACAGCCATAGTTTAGTGAAGTGAAACGCCATACACACATCATATCATTATACTACCACCGAGTTGAATGTCACCTAAGTGAAACTTTTCCCGGCGTCTTAGCCAACGTGATAATCGCCATTTGTATTATATCGGAACTTTACATCCGGTCTACCACTTCAGGTATTACAACCCATTGATTCACCATGGATACTTTACATCCGGTCCACCACATCCGGGTTGCTACAGTCGAGTGATACCATACGAACTTTACATCTGGTCCACCATTTCCGGAAATAATACTACCTGTGGAACTTTACTTCCGGTACCAGCTTCCGGAACATTATCGTTATTGACTATCATGTGATGTAACCACATCCGGCTTTGACTTTGACATTTATACTTTGAAAATATATTGCATAGGCAATACACATGTATACTTTGATAGTGTATGGTAATACTCCTATCATGACATATCATGGCTAAAGGATTGTAGTAAGACTACATATATTGTTTATGGATTAATCCACTTGAAGTTGGAGTATAGCCATATTGTTGACTAGACCTCATACTGCGGGTGAGGCAGACCTTGGGACCTTGATACTCAGAGGTTACCACTATCTATTGAGATACGCCAGCACTGGGGTAGCTCAGATGATTGTCATTTGTCCTCCAATGTTCGTTCTGCCATGTTATACTTGTATGTTATTTCACTTTGATTAGCGATCATCAAAGTACTTGTGCATTCATACTATTGTCCACTACGGGACCATTGAGATACCACATACTGAGTGTATTCGTCTATAGCTTTTAAGTTGCGTTAAAGTATAACAGTCGATTGGCTTACAACCTTGTAATTGAATGGTATCATGCACAGTACACTGATGTTCACATATCAATGTATCGTGTATTCCTGTGTGTTCCCCATGTAATATAGTGTACATTATAAGTGATTAAGTGACTACGTGTACTTATCTACTCTAGCCTATCCCTTACATTTCAACTGCATTGTTACCACTTTTCGTTCGTCAGATCAAGCTATATTGGCCATAACGTCATAACAATTGAAGTATACTTGGTTCATATTATAATAGGGGAGACAATTTGTCTCGATCATTCCTGACCTTGGTAATGACCTTGACAACAGTATATAATACAGTGTCCTACCAGAACGATTGTTCTACAGTATATAATACAGGGTCATATATGTTATAGATTAGCCTCAATTTCCTAAACCTAGACAATAATAGTAATACTGCATAAATCTTAATCATACTGTTGTGGCATCAACTTATATGGGTATATGTTTAACGAGAGTGCCGAAGGTCACGATATACGCCCGTCGAGGCAAGGCCAGTCAACAAGGGGAGATAAGTCACTGGAAATGTTTGAAAATCATAAGGGTTCCTCATCTTGCCTTGATAAAAATGTATACTGAATTTGGTTACGATCCGTCAAGTAGAACTTGAGTTATTGCGTGGGCAAGAATACAGAGTCCGAAAATTACAAATAGCCGCCAACGGGAGATAAGTGATCGGAAATTTTCCAAAATCAATAGGCTTCTTCGTCTTGCCGTAATAAACATGTTCACTGAATTTGGTTACGAGCGGTGAAGTAGAACTTCAGTTATTGCGTTGGCAAGAATACAGAGTCCGAAAATTAAAAATGGCCGCCAAGGGGAGATAAGTCATCGGACATTTTCCAAAATCAATATGCTTCTTCGTCTTGCCGTGATAAATATGTATGCCAAATTCGGTTACGAGCGGTGAAGCAGAACTTGAGTTAGTACGTGGACAATGATACAGAGTGCGAAAATTAAAAATGGCCGCCAAGGGGATAGTCATCGGAAATTTTTCAAAATCGATAGGCTTCTTCGTCTTGCCGTAATAAACATGTTCACTGAATTTGGTTACGAGCGGTGAAGTAGAACTCTAGTTATTGCCCGCCCGCCCGCCTGCCCGTACAAGGTGAATACATAATACGTCCCGTCCTGCTTCTAGCAGGCAATATTATAGATCGTGATCAGGCTACCGGAGTGTGCTATCTGATCAGGATATGCACTGGTCACAAATCTCATAAGTCCCATTTCTCCAGTCACTGCCACATATTTGATTAGCCTTTGCTAGCTGAGATTTTGGCCTAGAGATTTCTCCAGTCACTGCCACATATTTGATTAGCCTTTGCTAGCTGAGATTTTGGCCTAGAGATAAAAAACAGTCGGATTGAAAATAAAATGCAGGATGTAGAAGTAAGGAGAAAAGTGATGTATCTGCATGCATGAGACACGCCAAGCGATTTTGTACCCTTGGACATCTGCGTAATTTCATTAACCCTTTCACCCCTAAGTAACTGAATGGGCTGCTATATGTTAATTTTGCAACCAATCCAATCATCGCAAAATGATTTTCAGACTATTCCATTTATAAAAAGGGGGTATTTGTTGTTCTCAAAAATATGAAAATTACTTTCAAACAGTGCAGATCCTGATGAGACGGCTCGTTACGAGCCGGCTCATCTGGATCTGCACTGTTTGCATAGACCGATATAGCGTGCTTTCGGGCTCAAAGGGTTAAATACGTTTGCAAAATTTATAATATTTTTCATAAATGGATTCAAAAGTTGACACAATTTTCAGAGTACATTATACTCTGCATGTACTCTGAAAATACTATTGTCAACTTTTTACGTCATTTACGGAAAATATTGTAACTTTTGTAAACGTATTTCGTGAAATTACGCAGATGTCCGAAGGTACAAACTCGCACGGCGTGTCTCACATGTAAGCGAAACTCCAGTGACGTATTACGAGGTTCAGGGTTCGTACTGTTTATTTTTATTTCATAATTGTTCTTCGTTGTTGTTTGTATACGGGGAATTAGCTCATTCTGTCCAAATAATGAATTTAACAAATAACCACGTTTAACAGTTTTATTGTGTATGTTTCTTGTTTGTTGTCATGTCAATAAATTACCAAATACAAATGTAACATCTTTAAGATGTATCTCCAAACCTACTGCCAGCGCGTCAAACGGCGGCTGTACGTCCGTTTATTACTGTTACATGATGTTTCCTTGTGAACAACTATTTTGCAACTCCCTAAATATATTTCCAATTTTCATCGAAAATTGCAAACATACTGGATACACTAGATTAACCAATGAAATTGTTGATTATGCACCATGTGATATCGGAATGTATTACCTTTTTTTACATATTGACCCTATGACGTTGGTTTAGGGTCCTGGGGCCCGTTTCACTAAACTGTTCGTAAACTGACTAAACTGTTCGTAAGTGCAAATTTAGGATCGTCTGGAAATTTCAATTGATGGGTTTACATTTATTGAGCATAGGCTGCATATGCAGCCTATGCTCAATAAATGTAAATCCAATAATTGTTTACAAGAAAACATTGTTAATGCGAAATTTACAGACTATCGTAATTTAGCACTTACGAACATTTTAGTCGCACGAAGTTTAGTGAAACGGGCCCCTGGGTCTCACCGTGGACAAAGAGTCAAACTTTCATTGTTGCAATCTCTGGAATGAGATTACTTATCAAACTTATGTGCACTTATCGGCTGTCAGCGTGGACGGTTTATGGCTTAATCTTGACAGCGTTGCATAACATACAGACGAATTAATATGCAGATTTTCGACTTTAATATCTGTGAAAAATAAAATAATTGGAAATAAATACAATATTTAAAATCCATGTAAAATAACAAACATTCTGATATGAATATTGACCGAAATCGACCAATAATTATAAAGTTTACATCTTTGTTAAATGATTGTCTCTTAAATAACACAACTGTTTTGCGACCTGTGAAGACCCAGATCAGCCTGCACATCCGCGCAGTCTCATCATGACCTACACCGCTCGCTACTGTATGCGTTGGACCAAATTACAGTTCATAACAGACGGATGCGAGACATGAATGTGTATCTGACGGAGTAAAGGGCAAACGATCCACTGATATACAACCGCCTGCCGGAATCTTGCCCAGATTATCAACGTTTCTAAACATATATTGGCAATGCCAACTCGCAAATCAAGACATTTGATTGTCCTGACCATGAGCTATAGCACAGCTCGGGCTCAGAACAGCAAACTGCTTGATTTCAAGCCCAATCGTACAGTATTTTTAAATAAATAAATTGATAATGTTGACAATATTAACGCTGGCGGTGGTGTATGTAGCCTGTATACATGTATAACATAATGGAAATGTCATAACATACAGTAGTTGCGAACAGTAACTCTTGTAATCTACTCCCGTACCGTCCGGCTGCGGACGGTACGGGAGTAGATTGCAATAGTTACTGTTCGCAACTAAACATAAAGGTGCAACAGTGTACTACTTAACGGAATACAACTAAAACAACCACACAATTGCACAGATGTAAATCTTTTGGAGTTCGCAGTCAATGTAGTCGTGACTACATCTATAGGTAGTAGCTACCATGACCGCCAATCACCGACACACCCACAGTACTACATCAAAGTCTTACTCCCTGTGGGTTTGAGAGAAAGATTCGTCATCTGAGTACGCGGGTATTATGGGTGTCGGTCATCAGAATTTTCGAACTAAAACACACACAAGTACACGTATGTAAGCCTGTCAACAGCCACCGTAGTCTGTCAGAACTATGGGAATTAATTGCATGCACCCTGAACGTCAATGACTGACACACCGACAGTACTACATATTTATTTATTTACAGTAACATCAAAATCTTCCCTCCCTGTGAATGTGAGAAAAAGATTCGTCATTTGCGTGTTACGGTGTTACGGGTGTCAGTCACCGAGAAACAACAAAGGAATGAAAAAGCTAAAACTGTATAATTCCAGCACAAAAATATTTACACAATTCCCTAACATTTGATTGGCCCGTAGCAAGTCTCTGTCCAAAATTTATATCCCAGTAAACTGCCACGCCGAACTACTTTCCGTAACCGTGAGGCGGAGTTAAAATAATTATTTAAGAAAACGGAAAATAAAAACATTTTCTTGATGAATTTATTTCAAATGCTGGAATTATAAGGAATGAATGGCCTTTTTGCTGAATTTATCGGGGATATAAACTTGGAAAAGTCGCGGGAATACTGGACGAGGCCTTCCGGCCTTCGTCCAGTATTCCCGCGACTTTTCCAAGTTTATACCCCGATAAATTCCACAAAAAATGCCATTCATTCCCATATTATCCCACAAAAACGCCACCTAAAACGCGTAAAACAAGACAGTAGCGGCTCGTTTTATGTTCCGAGTTACACGTGGCGTTTTGGCTTGGTCCACGTTTGGTTCACGCTTACCTCACGTTTGTCTCACGTTTGCCAGAAAACCACATTTTTTTGTTTCTGTGCGTTTCCAATTTGTATCTTCACTGCGCATGCTCAGTGATACAAAAACGTCGAAACGTTTTCGATGAAAATGCTATGTCATGAAAACATGGCATTCTCATTATATTTGAAAACAAAAAAACGGGAACACCAGTTGTCAGACGTTTGCAAACGGGAATACAGGGATTTGATTCGTTAATAGGAGGAATACAGGAAACGCGCGTTTGGAACACGTTTTGACCACGTTTGGACCTCGTTTGGACCACGTTTTGACCACGTTTGTGCCACTTCTGGTTTCCAATGGGTAGACGCAAAAGCTACTGTACAAACACAAAGATCCGTAATATTGGCGTGACACAAAGAGCCGTAATATTGGCGTGACACAAAGAGACGTAATAATGGCGTGGCACACAAAGAGCGTAATATTGGCGTGACACAAAGAGACGTAATAATGGCGTGACACATTCAGGTACAGCAGTGTAATACTTACACACAGGCACATTAAAACACACACAATTGCACCGACGTAATTGAGACACGGCATGTAATTTTGTACCTTCGGACATCTGTGTAATTTCCATAAATCGCGTTAAAAGTTTACAAAATTTTCAGAGTACATGTGCCATGATGTGGAATATGATTCCGCATGTACTGTGAAAAAATTTGTCAACTTTTGACTTTATTTATGACAAATATTGTACATTTTGTAAACGTATTTAAAAAATTACGCAGATGCCTGAAGGTATAAAATCACATGGCGTGTCTCATATGTACTCAGCTGTCACTGTAGTGAGCACTATAGACAATGATAGATAATATAAACTACCATGAACGTCAATGACTGACACACCGACAGTACTACATCAAAATCTTCCTCTCTGTGGATGTGAGAAAAAGATTCGTCATTTGGTGCTACGGGTGCCAGTCATCGAAACAACAATATTTTTATTGTTTCTGTGCGTTTCCCATTTTTATCTTCACTGCGCATGCTCAGTCACACAAAAAAAAAGAAAAGTTTCCGATGAAAATTCTATGTCATGAAAAAACGGCATTTTCATTATATTTGAAAAGCGGAAAACTTAAAAAACGGCAACACTCGTTGTCAAAAATGTACAAACGGGAATACAGGGATTTGATTCGTTAATAGGAATACAGGAAACGCGCGTTCGGAACACGTTTGGACCACATTTGAACACGTTTGGACCACGTTTGGACCACGTTCACGTTTATGCCACGTATGTGCCACGTTTGGACCATGTTTGGACCACGTTTTGACTTTGGACCACAACGGTACAGCAGTGTAATATTGGCGTGACACAACGGTACAGCAGTGTAATATTGGCGTGACACAACGGTACAGCAGTGTAATATTGGCGTGACACAACGGTACAGCAGTGTAATACTTACACACAGACAAACTAAAACACACACAATGGCACCGACGTAAACTAACAATTGAGACTCTGCATGTGATTGTGTACCTTCGGACATCTGCGTAATTTCATGAAGTACGTTTAAATAAATTACAATATTTTCCATAAATCACGTCAAAAGTTTACAAAATTTTCATGGCGTGTCTCATATGTACTCAGCTGTCACTGTAGTGAGCACTATAGACAATGATAGATAATATAAACTACCATGAACGTCAATGACTGACACACCGACAGTACTACATCAAAATCTTCCTCTCTGTGGATGTGAGAAAAAGATTCGTCATTTGGTGCTACGGGTGCCAGTCATCGAAACAATAAACAACAAAGGAATGAATAAGCTAAAGCAAATTATCGCCACCTAAAATGCGCTAAAATAATACATAAGCATTTTTCTCCGAGTGAGACATGACATTTTGGCTTAGCCCACGTTTGGTTAATGGTGCATGTCCACTCAGTAATCACAAAATGTTCTTTATAGGAATTAAATACAATGTAAGTGTATAATCGTTTCACTTTTCCACCAGTTCTAAACAATACGAGTGCCCGCTATACAGATATAATCATTTATTAAATTTACTTTACCGATAGTGACTCGCAGCTATTTTCATATGCAAATGAGGCATGATATTTTTTTAATTATTTATACTAATTAAATGGGTCACCTGAATTTTTTTTATTTTCGACAGATATAAAGATCATTGCACGCCATGAAATAAATTCAGCGAATAAATAGTACTGTCCGTTAACATTTTAAGGAAACAATGTTATCGCCCCTGATATCAGTGTGGAAATTTACGTCTGATATAACTTTCACTCGTAATGTTTACGACTGGTGGAATAGTGAAACGATTATACACTTATTTAATTCCTATAAGAACAGTTTGTGCTTACTGAGTGGTAATGTACCTTTAAAGTGAGACTATGTAGGGTACAACTAAAACTGTATAATTCCAGCACAAAAATATTTACACAATTCCCTAACATTTGATAGGCCCGTAGCAAGTCTCTGTCCAAAATTTATATCCCAGTAAACTCCCATGCCGAACTACTTTCCGTAACCGTGAGGCGGAGTTAAAATAATTCTTCAGAAAACGGAAAATAAACACATTTTCTTCATGAATTTATTTCAAATGCTGGAATTATAAGGAATGAATGGCCTTTTTGTGGAATTTATTGGGGATATAAACTTGGAAAAGTCGCGGGAATACTGGACGAGGCCTTAAAAAAATTACAATTTTCGAAAAAAAATAAAAAAAAAAAATATTTTTTTTTTTTTATTTTTTTTTCGAAAATTGTAATTTTTTATCGCTTCGTCCAGTATTCCCGCGACTTTTCCAAGTTTATACCCCGATAAATTCCACAAAAAGGCCATTCATTCCTATAATATAAAACATAATAGAAACCTTGTGCCACAAAGGTACAACAGTGTAATACTTACAACAGTGAAACTACAACAGAGACAATTGCACCGATGATAGTTTGTATGTACTTAGCAGTCACTGTAGTTGCAACTGCTGTCTGTTTCATGATGAAGTGTCGAAATGTTATGGCTATGCATGTAGAAACAATGTAAAAACAATAGTTGTTTCGAAAATATTAATTTAGCAAAATTTAAGAATGAGCCTTCTTTTTAGTTCGTGAAATTTGGTTAATATTGATTTTATCACGAAACACTGGTTTGTCTATGGGAATTTAACATGGGGGAAGAAGAGGTGGAGGAGCTGGGGGAGGAGTCGAAAAAATAAAAGTTGGCTCCGGAACCTGGCTAGATATCTTGGAAAAACAATAGTTGTTTCGATAATATTAAATTATAGCAAAATTTAAGAATGAGCCTTCTTTTTAGTTCGTGAAATTTGGTTAATATTGATTTTATCACGAAACACTGGTTTGTCTATGGGAATTTAACATGGGGGAAGAAGAGGTGGAGGAGCTGGGGGAGGAGTCGAAAAATTAAAAATTGGCTCCGGAACCTGGCGAGATATCTTGGAAATGATCTAACTAAAAAAACGAAAGTTAAATTTTGAAAATCGGTCCATTATTTCTGAAATTAGGAACATGTCCCCATGTTAAATCCCCATATACATGTACATTTGACATGTGGAATGTGTTTGTTTTTCGCAATAAAGTCAATGTTGGAGCAAATTTCACAACATAAAAAGAATTGTTGGCAGATTTCGTGAAACAGACAGTATGTAGTAATTACCCTGAACGTCAATGACTGACACACCGACAGTACTACATCAAAAACTTCGTCTCTGTGGATGTGAGCAAAAGATTCGTCATTTGGTGCTACGGGTGCCAGTCATCGAGACAAACAACAAATAAATGAAAAGAAGGAATAGTTGTTGATGGGAGACTGGTTAGCAGCAATATACACAACCGCCGGTCTTAATATCGCCCAGATTATCAACGTTTCCGAACATCGATGGCAATGTCAACTCAAGCAAACAACTTGTTTTCCATAATACTATTCAGTCAAGTATGTTTTATATAAATAAATTGACGTATTGGCAAGATTAACGCAGGCGGTAATGCTTGTAAGACGAGTCCGATATATTATAAATGTGATATTAACCTGGATGCCGAGTCACTGATCACGCAGCGAAAACATGACACGGTTCAACGACGAGCCAATTGAACAAAACTACGCAAATAGTTTCATCCAATCAGGAACAAGCTTACAAATGTACTTCACATTGACAGCAAAAAAAACAGCAATGGATGCAAACTCAAGCAAACTCGTAGATAAATGTCAGCCGGATTCTGGACAAAATTAATACCCATTCAGCTATAAGCAGAAGATACTGCATGAACACATGTTCGTATAGTAACCGGCGCAAGAAATTTGTGTCAGAAAACCGGTGCATTTATCGACGTGAAATATTTTACGCCGGCGCGGAGTGCATCGCCAATGGCTATGAAAGCTCTCTGCTTACAGATGCATGGTGCCATGTCTGTACATGTATTACGTCATAAGGCACTCACTGTTTCCGTTAGGAGAGAGTTCTCATAACCAAGTGCATGATCACATGGTTACAACAACAACGACAATTACTGAAACTCCGATTCAAATTACGTATTCTGTTATATTGTCCTTATTATGTAACAGATTTTATTAAATATGGCGCAACCAATGCGCCTTCATGACCTGCATTTTGTGATCTCGGTACTTTGGCACAAACTTCTGTCGTTTTTGCGAAGAATCTATTTCCGTGTTCCGCAAAAACGATGTAAGTATGTGCCGAAGTCCCGAGATCACCAAATGCAGGTCATGAATACGCGTTTATTGCGCCATATTTAATCAAAATCCGTTGCATATTAAGGAAAATATCAAATAATACTTACTTTGGAGTGGATACGCTTTGAATACTTTCAAGCATTGTTGTTGTTGCCGTAACCACGTGATCATGCACCTTGATATTGCTACGCCTCCCCACCGTCCCAAACTACGCGGGCATGTGTCGTTGTCCTCGGCCTCTCGGGTTGTACGTCCACGGGGTAAATGTTCCCATGGTATGCTGACGCCATCTACTGCGCACTCTCCGTGGATGGCTCCGCCGGGATTATTGTTATGTTCATGGTTTTCAATGTACACGTGCACGCTATGGGAATTCGCTCAATGAGCGCCACCTGTTGGCCGGCCACCTGGCGGCTGACGGCGGTGTACGTGTAGACCGGTACACAGCGGGCGTTCTCCTCCAGAAAATCGTCCACGTAGCGACAGCGGGTGCAGCTACAGCGGGCGTGCACGAGGTCACGGGGCGTGCGGGCCGGGTCGTGATCGAGCACGTAGAACACGGGACAGTTGGACACGTTCTCACCGACGCCCGTCGAGTTGGGGGTGGGCGACGCAGGGCAGGCTCGCGGGCCCGACAGGTACGTGTGTCGCGACTTGTGCAACCTACAACAGTGGCATATAGAAGGGAATACAAAGTAGCCGGGAGAACGCAGGGGAGAGTGTAACATCATGCGAGACACAGGAAATATAGCAGTGATGCAGGAATTGATTGCTGTATATGGTCTTATAGGGTACTAGAATAAGGAAACAATGATCAACGACTAGCATGGAACAGACGCCATCAAGTCACGCGATTGGATATAACAGGCGGATAAACCTCAAGTTGCCACATCTCAAGAATGAGATCCATGCTTGCTGTGCGTTATAATTTACTAGGATATAGAATCCCAAACCCAAACACCCATTTCCGACAATACTACACTCATAGAACCATATTTGTAAACCTGCAACTATTTAAGAGATATCGTATATAATAAGGCAGCCGCATATCCCAACTCATTTGTGGCATTCCAGTCTTCAAACACAAGTCATGGATATAGCGGAAACACGAGTTAGTGTACATGTACATTTCAGTGTCTTTCACGATAATTACATGTAGTGGGAGGTCTTTTTTTTGTGTTTGTAATTGGTTTGGCATGGTACCTTAAATAATTAATACTGTAGCATGGTCTTCCTCATAATCGTTTCTCTGGTACTTGTTTATAAATGACGGCAACATTTTACAGACTTTTCTGATCTCATGCGCGTTTCTTCTTCACCATGCTAGACTACCCATTGTATATCTGGCTAGAATTGAACAATACCTCTTTTTTATTTCCACCGACCACGCTTGGGCCGCCCTTTGTATCTGGGGTATGATGAAGAAGGACCAATGCATGTCCGGGCCGCGCAGTAACCTGCTCCATTTGTTGTCCGGCCCGCGGAACAACCTGGTCCATTTATTGTCCGTGTCGCGTGGTAGCCTGCACCATTCGTTGTCGTGGTGGCCTGGCAGCCTGTTCCATTGTCTGGCGGAGGTGGTCAGGAAATGACTAACAAGGACTACGATCAGAGAGCCGTGTCCAAAATGCTGAAACGTTGAGGGAAATTAGGACAAATATACATTATATCAAAGGACTGAACGTCCTGAAATTCTTCGCAGTATGTGTTTATGGATGAAAAATATACTAATAATTAATCTACAGTAGAAAACGTTTCAAGTACATTGTAGTTTGGAGACTTGGAATAGAAGGGATGCGGAACTTTTGGCACAATTGACAAGTGTGTTTCTGACAAAATATGAAAACGTTCCGGACAACTATTAATCGCCATTGGATCAGTTAAATACGTTGTCAATTTTTAGCTACGGTCTGCTTGTTTTAATTTCAGATGACGATGTGAGCAGGTGTGATAAAAGCATGTTCGAAAATAAGGCTTCTATCGAGTTTACAAGGATATATAAATCCTTGAGACAGTGTGATCGAACTTTACAGCCCAATTTCCTAAAGACGTCCGAAACAATCGTTATAAATACTCAGGCTACTTTTGTGAGGATTGTTGTAGTACATCATATCTTCATTTTATTGGTAGCTATATTAGCGTGATTAAACAGATGGAAGTGACTTCTGTGATATAGTAGTTCACCCTCTACCGAGAAATGTCTAGGCTGTGCGCCATATTTAGAAAAATGTAGAATTTCAGACGTTCAGTCCTTTGATTATCCGCAGTGCTGCCCCTTTTACCAGAAATGAGAACCATGCCCTCCAATACCTATCGTCAGGTGTCCATTTGATCACGCGGCCTGTGTCCTGTATCTGAGCAGTGCTCCCAACTATGCAAACCGTGTGTCAAATACTCAACATTTCTGTACATGGTGCCAATATCATATCGGCCGATGGTCATATGGACCCATTCAATTAAAAAAAAAAAGTTATTCCCCTCGGCGAATCCGTCAGCGAAATCAAAAGTCACCAGAACGCAGGATTAATATTACTTGTGCCTATTCATTTTAAACTACACGTACCCATATAGTTAACACTAAAATAATATTGACTGAGACTCAGATGAGATCCGTCTCCACCAGTCAGACCCATGAGTCCATGTTCATATAGCCTGGAATCGCAGATTGGTTACACTATTATAGGAATGAATGGCCTTTTGGTGGAATTTATCGGGGTATAAACTTGGAAAAGTCGCGGGAATACTGGACGAAGGCCGGAAGGCCTCGTCCAGTATTCCCGCGACTTTTCCAAGTTTGTATCCCCGATAAATTCCACAAAAAGGCCATTCATTTCTTATAATGCCAGCATTTGAAATAAATTCATCAAGAAAATGTGTTTATTTTCCGTTTTCTTAAGAATTATTTTAACTGCGCCTCACGGTTACGGAAAGTAGTTCGGCATGGGAGTTTACTGGGATATAAATTTTGGACAGAACTTGCTACGGACCAATCAAATGTTAGGGAATTGTGTAAATATTTTTGTGCTGGAATTATTACCCAATAAACCTGTTTTCGTCGTGTAAAAAAAAAATTGTGTTATGGTTTGCACACGGCAGCATTAAATTTCTGTGCAGCCCACATAAACTGTAACTATAGCTATAGACTAGAGCAGCTTGAGCTGCATCAACGGTTTGAGCCTCAAACATTGATTTCATGTGTAACTAAGCTTTAACCCAAGGTGTAAACTATCGGTTGCAAAAAGAATTTCTGAAGTTTTAGAATTAACAGTCCAACATTATTGTGTTCGCATCAGCACACCGATGTGGGGCCGGTTAGCTTAGAGGTAGAGCGATGGACTCGGAGCGAGGGATACCGGGTTCGATCCTCAGCCAAAGTTTTAGCTAAAGGACTGAAATATCGACTACAGCAAAAACAATTGAAATCGAATGATAAATAACGAAGCTGACGTCACATCCGTTTGCTCTATTTTGAAAACTTGAAAAAATACGTTCATCTTTGACATCGAATAGAGCCGTAAGTAGTCAAGATATAGCTCTGAAAATTATCATCTTTCATGCGGCTGACACTATCACCTGGCAAGAAATATGTTGCACCCTGGCAAGAAATTATGTTGCTGACAGTACTGTACAAATTGGAAAACGTTTGTAAAGACCACCCGTTATCAGCCGAAATTCGGCAAAATCGTTGAAAAGTATGTACATTTTTCAACTTAAAATGCATATAGCTCTTTTATTTGAGCAGATAGCCGAAAACTGTCAAAGAGTCTGAGATAGAGAATTTTATCAGCTTTCCAATGCAAAAAGAATTCTTGAAATCGGTTGGAAAATAAGGAAGTTATAGGAAGTATGACGTCACTTCCGTTTTCGTAGAAAGTAGCATTAAAAGATATCTGGAAATCTTTGAGTCTCTGCTCACACTAGATCCGAATCGGCATGCAAAATTTGAAGTCGATCCGACCAGCGGTTTGGTGTAGATGGAGGGAGCCCGTAAGTCAGCGGATTATTTTTCGATAGTTATCGCCCTTAAATTGCAGTTTACGCCATTTGTAAATACTCATAATAAAACGGAAATTAAATATGTGCAATATTCCGCCAGTGAAGTTTTCGTTTGTTTTTCACCATAGGCCGGGCACAAAGCGGGAAAGTTTTAGCTACAGGACTGAAATATCGACCGCAGCAAGAAATTTTGAAATCTATTGATAAATAACGAAGCTGACGTCACACCCGTTTGCTCTATTTTGAAAACTTGAAAAAAAGACGTTCATCTTTGACATCCAATAGAACCGGAAGTAGTCAAGATAGAGCTCTGAACATTATCATCTTGTATGCGCCTGACACTCCCCTATCACCTGACACTCCCCTGACATTACTGTACAAATTGGAAAACGTTTGTAAAGACCACCCGTTATCAGCCGAAATTCGGCAAAAATTCGGCAAAATCGTTGAAAAGTATGTACATTTTTCAACTTCAAATGCCTATAGCTCTCTTATTTGACCAGATGGCCGAGAACTGTCAGCGAATTCGAGATAGAGAATTTTTGTCAGCTTTCCAATGCAAAAAGAATTTTTGAAATCGGTTGGAAAATAAGGAAGTTATAGAAAATATGACGTCACTTCCGGTTTCGTGGAAAGTGGCATTAAGAGATTCCTGAAAATCTCTAAGTCTCGACTCACACTTGATCCGAATCGGCATGCAAAATTTGAAGTCGATCCGACCAGCGGTTTGGGCTGTAGATTGAACGGCTGAATAAAAACAAAAACAAAAAAAAAAACAACGAAAACAATAGGTTTTCGGAGCAGCCGAAAGCCGCCTCAAACCTAATAAGTTGGTTACCTGCATATGTTATATGCTGGCTGCATCACCCTAGTTACAATTAGCCAGCGTGATTTGCAAAATCAATATATTTTATATACATTAACAATTATTTCACATAACCAATTAAAAGGCACAGGCCATAATTAGAATTCCTACATCAAATAATTATATTCTTATCTGGAGCGGTGATCTGTACCAGGCTCGCTCCTCAGTATGAACATGAATAATACGAGAACTACAGTTGTGACAATGTCCGTCAACCAGTGTAGAGACTGCTTGTGTTACATTTAAGTGCCCTATGTTCAGCGGTTGCAATACTTGTTAATATGTGAACTTAAACTAAAAGGTATAGAACGATTGAAAATACAGTTAGAAATTCTGTTTTCACAGACACTAGTCTTGTCAGTAGCAACTATGCTGGTTGGAAGTATATAGTTGTGTTTTTCTCACATAGTGCCTAAAAAGGTCAAATCGTGCACATGACTTCCACTGGTGGATACAGGTTGAAGTAACGGACCGAGGTCTATAAATACATTAAATATGCCTAAAAGCATCAATAAACGAAAACAAAATAAGCTAACAAAATGTTTTTTTACTCCCTCCAAATAGACTCCATATAGAAGGTTCCGAAGTTTTTAATAGGCGGAACCCGGACGGCCTCGAGACAACGGACTCTCACGAAACAGTCAACCGAGTTATATCATCCTATTGCAGAAGTTGGGAAAATGTTAGTATGCGGTATGTCAACGCGTTTCGAGCTATCGATTATTTTGTTTAAACATAAATAGCATGATAGGTCGTAAAAGACACATTTCCGAGGCCAATACTGCTATATAACAGAGTCAACATCGGGTTCAAAATACACTTTTACGTCGTCCCGGCCCGTAAAGAAACATTTTGCATCGAAAAAAGCATTGTTTCCAATCGAACAGTTCATCAAACCTACATGTATACGCGTCCAGTGCGTCACGACAGACAGTTCAATCGCACCGACATTTCTATCAATTCTCGGGAAGCCATTTTGTATAAACATCGTGGGACAGGTTTATTCCCTGTTCAAGTCCTCTAACAGAGCTCCTATAGTGGGGGACTGAGGCAGTCTATGCATCTCATTGGGAGCCGTAACCGAGTCTGCTTCACACAGAGACTCTTAGCCCTCGGCACCGGTGTAGGTTGAGCAGGACACATATCCTGAGGCAGGTACTGGTATACCGAAGCTACTGCCTCCGTATAAGAAGGGACACTGTCCTCCTCAGCTACACTAGCTGCTAAGTCTAGTTCAGGACACTTTCCTCCTCAGCTACACTAGCTGCTAAGTTTAGTTCCGAGCCACCTATCACGGGATGACTCAAAGTGTGAATCCCGTCTTCCCCGCCTGATGTCATCTGAGGATCGGTAACATTCACCCGTACCGGTGAAGTGTCGGACATGCCTGGTTCGTTTTATCTCGTGAAATTCTCCATCATCTTTGAGATGGAGAATAACAAGACCATAGTCTGGTCCCTCGACGATGACCTATCATCTGATCTTGACCGTGATCTATGTCTGCTATGACGACGTCTATGATCGTGCCTTTGACGCGACCTAGAATGTCGCCTGTGTTTCCTGGATATATAAGCCCGAGGGCTGGTAGACGAGCTACTAGATGACGAACTAGACATATACCTAGCTCTCTTCCTACTAGACCCGGATCTACCCGTCCTGATCGGTGAGTCTACGCGCCTCTGTCTGACGTCATCAGACTCACCGCTGGACGAATACAGTGTGTCGGAAGGCCTATGTCCTGTACCGCTACCCTGTTGTTCATCCATATCCCGGAACTGATAGTCCGCCGATATCAGTGGCTATATTTGACACGTCCGGTGTCCGGTGGCTGACGTCCGGTGTCCGGTGCCCGGTGTCCGGTATCCGGTGGAATACATTTGCATTCCACCGAGGCGCACTCAACTGTCTTGGCGTGTACTATTCCCACATCGCCTATCCCCGTGATGCTACCTGCCTTGTCCGGTGTCCGGTGTCTGGTGGCCGGTTGCCGGTGTCCGGTGTCCAGTGTCCGGTGTTCTTGCTCAGTGGGTAGCGAATAACCCAGAGCAGAACTAGTGACGTTGGATGCCGTAGCCATAAGTGGCAGCCTGTCACTATTCGGACTATTCGGACTCGGACCTGGCGTAGACTTAGACAAGTCTTTAGTTTCTGAATCTTGCCAAGCACTGACTGTTTCTTGTCCTGATAGGACCTAATGGCAAGCGCCTGATTCCACGTTTTGGGGCCCCATAGGGCTGAGACATAGCACGGCTTCTCCTTAGAGCAACCGTTTTGTCTCTGACAACAGCGGAAACAAATTATCTCATGAGAATCCCAAGTTCCCGCTTTGTGGCCACAACCCAATTTTTTCTGACCCGAACTAGGCTTAGGCGTCCCCTTGCCCATAGTGAATGCGAGACAGAAAAACGCTTCAAAATACGGAACGTCCGATAATAGGAACACCGCGAAGTGGCCACGCTAGTGAAATCTCTCTAAACCGGACACCCTGGGAGGTCCCCAGAGTGTTCGGCTTAGAGTTTTCACTGTAAATCAGGCATTTGATAATTCTGAGCCATGGTTGTGTGGTATGCGATCACGAACAGACATTACTACCTAAGATAATTGACCAAGTAACTCATGAAAAATATGAGTACATGTGTTTTCTTGGTGTCCGGAGCACGTGTTTTGGCATATAGTTATTAATTTACTTCTGTAGCAGCCATAGCAATTAACCCCGAGAATGCTGGTAACGAAAATTCTCATCCGCTGTAACAGTTGTTTTATCGTTTATAGTTTGCCTTCTGTCTCAATAAAACATGGGTTGACGACACTTTAGAATCATTTCCATTGGATGCTCTTAAACATGGACATGGCCATGGTAAAACATGGTCTTAATAAAAACTGTAGAATAAAAAAATAAACCCCCCCCCCCCCCTCTCCCCTGAAATTCGCCGAGTAAAGATTTGTTTACAAGTTACAAGGCACGTTTCATGCCAAGTGCCATGTATTCCATACATTTTTCGTTCGTTGTCTTATTGTTTCAAAATGTAAACGTTTTCAATCAAAAATCATGTCTAAACATACTGTGACAGTGTCAATAGTTTTGCTCCAAAATGCGCCAGAACGCAGGAAATGCGATGTAGATTTCCAAATTTCCCGGGGGGGGAGGGGAATGCCCCCGGACACCCCTACCGCTATCCCGATCTCCGCTCGGTCGACTATTTTGCAATACTTGACCATATTATCGAACGAGCTATGTTAATATAGTCAAGTATTGCAAAATAGTTACGCCCTCCTCCCCCCCCCCTAACCCGAAATCCTGGATCCGCGCCTGTAATGGTTAAATATACATTGCACAAAATACTGATGTTACATGAGTGAAACTGTTTTCATATGTATGAAATGATTCTATGCCGAGTTTCTTATGAAATCAGTAAACGAGTTTAACCCTTTCAACCCCAAGTAACTGGAATGTACTGTTATATGCTAATTTTCCGACCAATCCAATCGTCTCAAAATGATTTTCAGATTAGTCCATTTATGAAAAGAGAGTGTTTTTGTTCTAAAAAATATGAAAATTACTGGCAAAAAGTGCAGATCCTGATGAGACGGCTGGTTACTAGCCGGCTCAACTGGATCTGCACTGTTTGCAAACCCCGCTATAGCTAGCTGTCTTTCGGGTTCAAAGGGTTAATGAATATCACATTAATTCATCACAATTGTCACATTATATGTGTTGAACAAGCACAACATCATACAGTGAAGATGCACTGGTTACCTAACATTACTTCATATTGATTACACGCTAGTGTATGATGATTTCAATACACTGTGTTATGCAATCAATATGTTTGAAATAGAAACCAAGTAAAATTGAAAGCACACATAACACGCTAGTGAGGCAGGTGTTGCACTCCGCGCCAGCGTCAATTGTTTCACGTCGAAATAGGCGCCCGAATCCTGACAAAATTTTGCCATTTTAGTGTTTACTTTTAATGGGATAAATAGAATAGTAGGTTAATGCCGTGAATGGGAAAAATATCTGGCGCGGCACGGAAATGGGATGTGCTCGGCAGGGCCTCGTCCATCCCGTTTCCTAAGCCTTGTCAGATATTGTTTTCCATTCACGGCACTAACCTACTATTCTCTGTATGCCGGTACAGCGCCAGTGGCGGTGGAATTATGCCCCGTGTGCGCCAGCCGGTGATATTCCTGCCGTATCGCATCTGCACATTCATCTAGTATAGGCTCCAACAAAATAGAATACTTTCCGAAAATAACTTCGACAGTTGAGTATTTCCAAACCACACGTGGAATTTAATTGAATAGCGCGTGTTCTCTGAAAGATTTGTGAACTTTCAATGTCATTAACAAAATATATAAGCAAGTGGATACCATTTTCTGAAAATTCTCAAAGATCGCATTGTCCTGTTTCGAAAATCAATGTGAATCTGTGATGCGATACGGGAGGTATTAATTATTTATGACATACATATATACATACCATTCTGTCACAAATCTATTGCAGTTAGCAATCACTTATAAATAAAATACAGAAGTTGTATTTAATATGAACAGTATTTGTTCTGTAACTAACATATATGACTAACGACCGTTTCAGAACACCGGTATGTACGGTATATATATACTGTATATATACACACAATCGCTCTTCCGACGTCTCATTTGCATACTATCCCACGGTTATTTCCTAAAGTGTGGCCTGCTATTAAAGGTACATGCCCACTCAGTAGGCACAACATGTTCTTTATAGGAATTAAACAAGTGTATAATTGTGTCACTATTCCACCAGTTCTAAAAATTACGAGTGCCCGCTATACAGATATAATCATTTAGTAATAGTTATTTTACTGTTAATGACGCGCGGAGGTAATCAGGTTATTTTCATATGCAAATGAGGCATGATATTTTTTAATTATTTATACTATTTTATTAAATGCGTCACCTGAAAAAATAATATTTTCGACAGATTATAAGGTATGATCATTGTACATCAAACAAGAGTTGTCAGAAGACAACGAAGCTCGCCTGTTGGCGGCCTTCACTCAAACTTGGCACAGTTGTATAAAAAACATGAATATTATATAACTTGACCTTGGGTTAAGGGGTGTGCGGTGGACCTTGACATTGAGGTCAGTTGTGGAAGGTGGGTTGTGGATTTGCTATAGCATGATATAGCATGTTAAGATGAATGCATGTATGAAATATCAATGCGCTCCCTGAAAACAGAAGTAAAACAAAATTTAACCCAACGCTAAGTTTATGAACGCACTAAGTTGGTGATTTTCTACAGCATGATAGCTATTCACAAAAGGAATGCATGTATGAATGAAGTTTGTGACCTTGAACTTGGGGAAAGGGGCGGGGGTGGGTCATGGATTTGCTGTAGCACAATAGAGAATTATCAGATGAATGCACGTATGAAGTATCAAGGCGTTCCCTGTAAAGAAACGGAAGTTATAAAAAGACATTTACTCCAACGTTAAGTTTATGATGTTGATCTTGGGGAAAGGGGAGGGGGGTGGGGGGTTGGTCATGGATTTGCTGTAGCACAATAGAGGATCATCAGATGAATGCATGCATGAAATATCAAAGCGTTCCCTGTAAAGAAACAGAATTTACACAACATTTACCCCAACGTAAAGTTTATGAACATGCTTAAGTTTGTGACCTTGACGTTGGGGTAAGGGTTGGATGGTGGGTTGTGGATTTGCTACAGCATGATAGAGGGTCATCTGAGGAATGCATGTATGAAATAGCAAGGCGTTCCATCAAAGGAAACAGATGTTTTAAGACATTTACCCCAACGTTAAGTGTATGAATGTGCTAAGTTTGTGACCTTGACCCTAGGGTAAGGGGTGGGTGTGTGTCATGGATATGCTATAGCACAATAGAGGATCATCAGATGAATGCATGTATGAAATATCAAAGCGTTCCCTGTAAAGAAACAGAAGTTACACAACATTTACCCCAACGTTAATTTTATAAACATGCTAAGTTTGTGACCTTGACGTTGGGGTGGCGGGTGACGGGTTGTGGATTTGCTACAGCATGATAGAGGGTCATCTGAGGAATGCATGTACAAGACATTTACCATAACGTTAAGTTTATGAATGTTCTAAGTTTGTGACCTTGACCTTGAGGAAAGGTAGGGGATCATGTATTTGCTAAAGCACGATAGAGTATCATCAGATGAATGCATGTATGAAATATTAAGGCATTCCCTGTAAATAAAAAGAAGTCACACAACATTTACCCCAACGTTAAGTTTATGAACATGCTAAGTATGTGGCATTGACCTTGGGGTAAGGGATGGGCGGTGGGTCATGGATTTGCTATAGCACGATAGAGTACTATCAGATGAATGCATGTATGAAATATCAAGGCGTTCCATGAAAGGAAACAGATGTTATAAGAAATTTACCCCAACGTTAAGTTTATGAATGTGCTAAATTTGTGACCTTGACCTTTGGGTAAGGGGTGGGCGGTGGATCATGGATTTGCTACAGCATGATAGAGGGTCATCTGAGGAATGCATGTATGAAATAACAAGGTGTTCCATGGAAGGAAAAATAAGTCATAAGAGATTTACCCAACGTTAAGTTTGTGGACGACGCCGACGACGCCGGAAGTATGTCATAAGCTCTTCTGCACTTCGTGCAGGCGAGCTAAAAATAAATACAGAGCATAAATAGTGATGTCCGTTAACATTTCAAGGAACCACGGTTATCACAACCCCCCCCCCCCCCCCCCCCGCCCCTCCCCCCCCCCCCCCCCGCGATAGCAATGTATCAATGTGAAAAGTTATGTCTGATATAAAATGCTAATATTACCAATCAATACGTGGGGTAATGGTGAATGAATGTTTGTTTTGCCAGAAAATGTAATCGGATGATGTCTCCGATATAAAGTACATTTTGTGCCTGCTGAGTGGGCATGTACCTTTAAAATAAATTACTAAAAATAATTGAAACTTGAAATATACACACATACTCCAGCGTTTTCCGGGTCTATTTTTACACTGTCAAACCAGATACTGGGAAGACTTAAGCGTGTTTAAACTGTCTACAATTGAGCTTTCGGAGTGATACCTGCCATATATGTTACTACCAGACACCGACCGCATCCGGAACAGTTTTACTAATATTATTTAATATCTTAACCCTCGGAATGCGGGAAGCGGAAATTATCGTCTGCTGTTGTTTAATAGTTTGTTTTTATTCTCAATAAACATTTAGTAGGGGGGCAAGCACACAAAAAATGAATTCTGTTCAACCCGAGAGAGCAAAAGCAACGACTACTTTAAATCGATGCATTATATCATCCTGAACACGAATCCGGTGTCGGTCAATCAAATCAGGTGGGACAAGGTCATTGTTGGTGTCATTAAGTGCACATGGGTCAAATGAGTGCAAAACTCACTCTATTTTGATAATACAATATGTACTTGCATAACATTACAGAAAAATCCGATAAAGTATGTTTTATTGGTGATTATTGTTTTATGGGGCATATACAAAGCAATTCGGTTTGCTCGTATGTCTCTATCGTTGAGAGTATCAACATATTCAAGATGGCCGCCAAGCATCAATATTTAGCCTGAAATGTGTACTTATTTGATGAATGAAAACAAATAGGCACTTGGATCTTGATCGGACGGACGCAAAAACATCTGTGGATATCATGCATTAATTTTAAACATAGACGGAGGCTATACAATCCATATAAATCCAAGATGAACGCCAAATATTCATCAAGATCAGGCAGCATTATCTACACTGTGGTGGACCATATCTTGGTACTAAGCTATATATGAACATATTAGTTTGATTTTCATCTGAGATACGATATTAAACATATAGATCAATATTTATGCTCTTCTTAAAGAGCGTGTTTAATTCAAAATGGAAGCCATATTTTCCAAAACATCGAAAATTATTGAATATAATGTTTACTTGTGCTTTACTTATGCATACTACTGCATTATGTTAGGCGGTTAAATCAGTAAGTTGGACACACTTGATTTTGAAGTCATTTGTAATTGTGTTTATTCAAAATGGTCGCCTCATTTAGGCTAGTTTAATATAGTGTGGTACTGGCAAGTGTGTGTTTCTTTTCATTTACTTTTAAATTTCTTTATAGGACAGATTCACATGTGTTCAGACTAGTAGGTCGCTGATAATACACTTGGTGATGCTCGAATTAGGTTACACTCGTTGTAGTCAGAATATTAAAATATATGTACTGTTTGTTTTACTTGTTGTATTTTATTGAGTCTTACGTTATCATATACCTTGTAAATTGCAATATACTGCCATATATGTATACACTATGTATTGTGATTGATACATATGCTATGGTTCGGCCATGTTCGCATTACAGTCAGATATTGAACTGTTATATGCTGGTGTGCGGCTAAGTAACATGACATTTCAATCACTTTGGACGTAATTATAACCAAGATAAAACTATTCATGTAAAATACAACAGTTATCAAATAGTATGTATTACAGTTTCTGTTTCTGTGAATATCCATACATTCACAAGTGGATATACCCATATGCATACATTTAAATTACACTGAAATATCTAACAATTGTCCCATATAACCATACGTCTGTATAAGGCATATCAGCATAGTATATGTCAGCAAAGCTTTCAGCATGACTGCTTGTATAATCATCGCTGATAAATTGAAATATATTCTCAATTAACATATATTCTCATCAACAAAAGTCCCATCTCCTGCACTGACATCAATATTAACCGCATCTATGCGTGTCACATATACAAAACATAATATACTGTAACGAATGCTCATGATTTAGAGGCCTCAGATCAGCTATGTGTCAATGTTTAGCTTTACATGTTTCGCTTCCAGGTTAGCTCAAACCCGGTTAGTTGAAAATCCAGTGACGGGAATTGCGGTTTGGTACTGAAAAGTTATTAATTGGTTGATTTATGTACATTATTTATACATGAATCGCAATTTCAACTACCCAAATACGTGCATGTGAAAATAAGTGTCTCTGTTTGGTCTCTTACGATCTAATATATGTCGTATGTTGGTGTGAATAGACACGGACGATGGAACTTTCTGATATAATTCTAGATTAGCATAGAATAATCCATCATGTCCATTTGAAACAAAGTAACGTATTAATGCATGTAACCTATTATATATTATATTAGATATATGGTTGTGATATTATAAATTACAGCTATGACACTTATACACATACCATGTGAGGACATTATATGACTACAACATATATGAGTACAGTGTATGGTATTCCCCCATAAACAGCGCCCTTCATAACTGTGATACATATACATACATACATATGCGTTCAAGATAAACTGAATTATGACCGCATAATACACTTTATGTAACTTTTATTCTTGCTGTATACCAAGCAATCTCATGAATTAGACCTCAACATATGTTCCATCATGAACTCACAACATATTCATCTCGATCGCATGATAGTTTAATATTCATACATACGTGACTCACAAATACTGAATCATTCAATCCATCCTATTTCCATAGTACATGCCTACCTGTATATCATAGGTCATCATGATTTTATAGGTCATCCACACGCGATTGTATTGTATATAACTACAGCATATGACGTTTATGAGCTGAGATGTAATGGCCTGGATGACACCATGTATTGCATTCTTAGATATATAGAGTAATGTGAATATGGCTCACACATACTGGTTATTAACTTATTCCTACATGTACTTACATGTCCTAGTACAAATCTACCGGCATATGACTTCTTAAATGATACGTCATCCAAATGTTATTTTATTTTGGGCAATAACAATATCATATGTCGTATATAAACTGAGATGCGATGACCATGATCACACCATTGACTCTACATATATACGATATGTATATGTTATATAATTACCCAGTGATTGATTTTGTCTCTTGCTACACCGACAATCACACTCGCACTGTCCATGTGCAGTGTTTCAAGGTTGGTTATTGGTATTCCATGTTCATGCTATTGTCGTCACTATTACGACTTTGTTACGATAATAAATGTGCCGATAAAGACTTTTCAAGTATAAATGCTGAGAATATAACGTATTCAAACGCAGTAGAATGGATATTCCCATATGAGTGAACATTATCATAATATTTATATAACTCAGGATGCAATGGCGTGGGTTTTTATTTTGTTTCATATCCAAAAGGCTAAGCACACTTCTTCGCTGTGAAAACAACGCTGCTTTCCTTATATGGGAAGTGAATAATGGTGGTTGTTACGTAGCCAGTCAAGTTCACAATTCTTCAAAATCCCCTTTGATATGTCAATCGCTGTGCCTACACTTTCGTGTACCTCATTAATAATTTGAGTATCGTTGTTCATATATAGATATTAGGTTTCGTTATAATGGAAAATGGCACAATATCCGCATGGAATGTACCGGTATCCATGGTAACCAGACTTTTTGAAGCAGGAAGTCTTTTCGATTGGCTTGAATGGCCCGAGGCAGCTAGGGGGTCAGGGGCACATAATACGACTTCTTGCATCAATATTATAAAATGACTACGTATTGACAATAATTCTTATTTCAGTGCATCAAACATTGGACATCAAGGCAGTACGAGGGAGGTGGGGGAGGGAGTCATCCGACCGCACCGATCCCTTGGTTACGGACCTGTTGCAATAATAAAATGAAACATTGATGTTCATGGTCATGTTAATACAATATAATGATAGATTTCCAAACGGTTTAATGTTTAATGGCTTTAAACGGACTTTTCATCTGCATGGATAGGGGCGGGTAACTGAATATGTGCATACAATTACTATCCAGCCCTGACATTAGACAAACCGGATCTACTGTCAGATCTTCACCACACTAAAGTAACTTAGCCCCCCTCTCACCCCCTCCCCCACCACACACACACACATACGTAGTAGGATTAGCACTGATCGTATTACTCTTATAACGAGATTAGCCGGATTCATCTCTCGCCTGCAAGAAAGCTAAACATGCGAATAAGGGTCAAGCCACGGATATCGCGCTCCCCGGCAAGAATTAACCCCATCGTTAAATTACTATTCACACTAAAACATTGATGTTATGGTGTAGCATATGCTATGTCTACCCCACTTAATATGGACGTGTCATAATTGTATACATGTTGGCGGCCATCTTTGATTTTTTAAATTTTGTGTTTGTTTTTTTTTTGATCCTGTAAGAAATTAAAAGAAATTATAAGAAAATGTTAAAAAGTCATTGACTTTCAAAAACTGATCCCATTATAAACAAATTATGAGAAAATTATGAGAAAATAAATAAATAGAGCCAATTTTGAATATACACCTAATTGAAGGAATACAACCTCTCTTTATAATTATTAATTAATTTCACAATGAAAACCGCCCACTCGATGTTTGAATGCCGACTTCTCTGTGTCCGACGAGTACACAATCACCTACGTAAATCTTTCTCAAATTTTCAGCGTTTCGGAACATGTATGGGTAATGTGAACTCGCAATGAAGCTTTTGGTTAACTAAGATGTAGCACATCTCACGCTCCGCCATTGGAGCCACTTGATATCAATAAATAATATATTGACATATATTGGCGCGATTTCCGCAAGAGGTAGTGTAAAGTCGATATTCGTGTTTGATATATTGTCCGTCGTGAACCTCACATTTCGGTTTCGTAAGTGAGATTTGCGATGGAACATCATACAGTCAGCATTTTCAGAATCCCATCCTTTCCTTCACATCCGTTATCTGAAGGGGAGCCATATGGGATCTTGTTCATTGATTGTGCTGTGTCAGTCAGAGTATTCCTTGAGCAGACGGTATAGTTATGATTGGGCTGGTCAGAGTGCACTTTGACAACAAAACATGATTGTACTACTGAGTCATACATACTTATTTTCTATTATTGCAGAGTGACAAACAGAGTACACCCTGATCAGACTATACACACGCGTTTAGGCTAGTATGGGTCGTCTATTCTGGTTGTAGACCATGTATGGTTCAGTCAATAAAGTATCTATCTTAGCATATTAAGGGCCAATGCAGTATACTGGGATGACTCTACATTATTGATGAGTGGCAGGAGTATACCCTGATCATATTAAACATTCGTGTGTAGGCTGGTCTGGGTCTACACTGGTTGTGAATCATGTATGGTTCATTCATCCACTACTTCTTCTGTCATGTCACATAGAACTAAGGTAATCTAAGCTTTTGATAAGTTGGTACTTAGTGACAGAGTATACCCAGATCAGATTATACATTTGTGTCTAAGTTGATCTCGGTCTACACTGGTTGTGAATCATGTATGGTTCATTCATCCATTACTTCTTCTGTCATGTCACATCATACTTTAATAAACCTGGCTGATGTTCCGTTTTGGTGAGCAACAAACAGAGTATACCCATATCAGATTATACATTCGTGTGTAAGCTGGTCTCGGTCTACACTGGTTGTAAATCATGTATGGTTCATTCATCCACTACTTGCTCTGTCATATCACGTCATACTAAGATAAAACTTGGCTGGTGTTCCCTTTTAAGGAGTAACAAGCAGAGTATACCCATATCAGATTATACATTCGTGTCTACGCTGGTCTCGTTATACACTGGTTGTAAATCATGTATGGTTAATTCATCCACTACTTGTTCTGTCATGTCACGTCATACTCTAATAAACTTGGCTGTTGTTCCTTTTTAAGAAGTAACAAGCAGAGTATACCCATATCAGATTATACATTCGTGTCTAAACTGGTCTCGGTCTACACTGGTTGTAAATCATGTATGGTTCATTTATTCACTACTTGGCAGATGTTACATTTCTCAGGAGTAACGCATAGAGCACAGAGTATACACTGATTAGACTATACATTTGTGTGTAGAATTGTCTGTGCCTGTAGGTGATGTACGATTCAATCATACTTTTACAATTTCAAGCTGTACTCAGATGATTCAAGTCTATTACGTTTGATAAACCGAGTATATCCTTCTCAGCATATACTTCGATGTAGGCTGGTCTGTGCCTACGTTGGTTATATTCTGAGCGGTTATTAAAATCAGTCGATATGGTTTCGCACATCACGTCATCGTAACGTATAAGAACCTGATCCGACATTATCACATAGTAACTAATGCAGTATACACTGATCAGAATATACGTTCGTAGTGCAGGCTGGTTTGGATATACAGTGGTTGTAGAACTGTGCTGTTCACTCATCCAGTTGATACATTCTACATTGGCAGGGTAAACTTATTTATAATAGGAGGATTCTACATGTTTGCGTAGTGGAAAACTGAGTAAACCCTGATCATACTGTATACTTGTGCCTAGGCTGGTCCGGATCTGCTCGGGTTGTACATTATGTAATGGTCACTCATGTAATCGATATCCTACCGTGTCACTTCATACTCTCGAGTTGCATGTAAGTTTATTTTTATAGCGGAATGTGAATCTTGTTCATAATACTGTGACATAACTGTGGTCAATAAACGAAAGTAGATCGCTTTTCCCAGTGACACGTGTGAGTGTTATTTAGGTATGTATTATTATAACAATAAAGAAAGCATTATGTCACTGGATTAAATGCATGAGCCGTTTGGCTAGACATGCGATCTGATCGAGATCTACAGTGTTCGTTAAATGGTTTGTAAATGACACACGATACTTTGCAGTAGATATTTGATATGAGAATAGTTCACTGAACTATCCATCCCGCCACAAAAACCTGAACACCGTTCTGCATCACATGTTAGGAAGATGTATTTGTATGTTGCATGTACGTGTTCCTACCAGCTTCAATATCATCTTGTTGTTTTTCTACTATTCCTTTTGCTTTTTACTCGCTCTACATTCTTTCTCTCAGTCAAACGTCCTTGTTGTTTGAATGTCACTATTATAGGTACATGCACTATGTTGAGAAGATTTGTGAAAATACATGTTATCTGATGTTGTTGGGTGAGGTTGTCATTGTTGATACCTATGGCAGCTCTTCACCTCGCTGATTTAATTAATAAGCCGAATGGGTAATGATTTAACTTCCTGGAGAGCTGCTATAGGTAATTTTAATTGTAGCACACAGCCGATATTGCTTGCGTTTACAATATATACTAACATTTTATATATAATACTGAATGTGTTAGCGGATATAGGTAATTGTTTGACCAATATATTTAAATGTAGAGGATCCGGATTACTATTTAACCTAAACACATTTCTAGCAATAATATCTTTGATTTTGCTACTGCTGGCTGGTGATGTTGAAAGAAATCCAGGGCCTGAAAATGAGATTGGATCTTTTTCAATTTTACATTTAAATATTAGAAGTATTCGCAATAAGGTCAGTTATATCGAGGACACTTTTACAGACTTCGATATTCTATGTTTTACAGAAACGCACTTATCATGCGCTATAGAAACGAGCAGTTTACTAATGAATGGATATGGCTTACCATTCCGAAAGGACAAATTGCCACATTCTGGGGGTATATTAGTATATGTCGCAGACCACTTATTAGCAGAAAGAATGCAACATTTAGAAACATTTTGGGATGAAACCATCTGAATTCAAGTTAAGACAAACCGTAAAACGTTCTTGATTGGCACGAAAAACCGACCCCCGACGTCAAATATCGAATTTTGGGAATTACTTAATCGCAATCTAGAACTGGTATCAGATATAACAAATAATATCATTATTGTTGGCAATGTAAATGAAGATCAATTAAATGTACAAAACCACAAGTTAAAAGACGTAATGATTATGAATTAATTGAGAAACATAATTACATCCGCAACTCGGGAAACAGCTACTACTTCAACCTTACTGGATCCAATTATTGTTAACCAAGATCAGATCATTCTCAAAAGCGATGTATTATCTGTTTCGCCAAACATAAGTGATCATAAGGCTACATATGTCATCATACCAGCTGAAAGTTCATATAATAATTCATATAAACGAACTGTATGGAACTATAAAAGAGCAGACTTTGCTAAATTTAACGAGCTGATGCTTAATATTGATTGGAAAATTTTAAATAATGGTAGTGTAGATGATGCATCTTATATATTTACAGCTAAGTTCATTGAGCTAGCTAAGCAATGCATTCCATGCAGTCAAGTTACAGTGCGGCCTAACGATAAATCATGGTATGATTCCGAAATTCGCCAAACAAGCAAGCTAAGGGACAAGTTACGAAAGAAAGAAATACAATTTGGACGGGTGGACGATTGGAATAGATACAAAACAACTCGGAATAAAGTTAATAATATGAAAAAAACATGCAAGAGAAGCATTTTATAACGACATAGAGTTTAATCTAACAGAATCATTTTCGAATAACAAAAGATATTTCTGGAAGCTAGTCCGACACTTTGTGAAAGACAGCAAGTCAAGTGGTACTATTCCTCCATTAAAAACCAATGACGGCAATAGCGAAAATTTATATTTGTCTGATGCCGAAAAAGCAAACTGTCTTAACAACTTCTTCTTTAATATAAATGAATCTGAGGTTAGAGATATAATACGAATTTTGCAAACTAATAAAGCTTGTGGATACGATCTAATTAGTCATAGAATGTTAAAAGGAACTATTACATCTGTCTCAAAACCTCTGGCGATCCTCTTTAATAGATATGTTAATGAATATCAATTTCCGATGGCGTGGAAATTAGCAAGTGTAATTCCTCTATTTAAAAAGGGGTGTCCACAGCTGCCTTCGAATTATCGCCCGATATCGTTATTAAGCTGTCTATGTAAGGTAATGGAGAGAATAATATGTAAACATATTTATAATCACTTGCACTCACAACAATTGATTTACAACAGGCAATCTGGTTTTTTACCAGGCCACTCAACGGTATATCAACTTATAGACATTCACTATCAAATATGTCAGGCATTTGATGAACGACACTCTACATGTATAGTGTTTTGTGATATTTCTAAAGCCTTTGATAGAGTATGGCATAAGGGATTAATATTTAAGCTTAGGCAAAATGGATTAAATGGTTGTATTTTACACTGGATCGGAAACTACTTGTCGAACAGGAAACAGTCCGTATCAATACGGTCCACAACCTCAGATACCAAATTAGTTACTGCTGGTGTACCACCACAAGGTTCGGTACACGGTCCATTACTATTTCTAATATATGTCAACGACATAACTGACCATCTATTAAGTATTGTTCGATTACTTGCTGACGACAGCTCTCTGTCATTTTCTTCAACAAATGTTGATGATCTAGAAGTCATAATAAATCATGACCTGCTAATGATTTCTGATTGGGCTAAACAATGGTTGGTTAGTTTCAATCCAAACAAGACTGAAGCGATGCTTTTAACATTAAGACAACTTGATCGACCCTTAAACTTAATCTTTCAGAACACGTCCATAACCTTTGTTGACGATCATAAGCATCTTGGTTTAACATTGATCAATAACGGAAAATGGCATACACACATACAACATATAATTAATTCGACTACGAGAGTATTGGGAATAATGCGTCACCTAAAATTTAAGATAAGCAGACAGTCTTTAAACCAAATATATATATCTTACATGAGACCTATACTAGAATATGCTTCATATGTCTGGGATGGGTGTACAGAATATGAAAAGGACTCGTTGGAAAATAATCAAAATGAAGCCGCGAGAATAGTAACAGGATTAACATGGTCAGTATCACTCGACAACTTAAGGCAATAAGTTGGATGGCAACTTCTATCTGTTCGACGTAGTATTCAAAAGCTTTCGATCATGTACAAAACCAACAATAATCAAGTACCTAGTTATATGTTTAACCTGATTACACCCACTGTTAATAATATATCTCGTTACAATATTAGAAATCAATTTGATTTAAATGTCCCCACTACACGACTGGAAGTATAAAAACAATCGTTTATACCATCTTCGGTACAACTCTGGAATGAAACTGACCCGTTGCTGAGAAATATAGATAGTCTTAGACACTTCAAAACATAATGCGCCCAACAACTATATACTCAATATAATATACCACCATACTATTTAGAGGGAGATCGATTGTTTTCAGTTATGCATGCAAGAATTCGAAATAAATGTAGCAGTCTTAATTGTGATCTTTGCAATAACCATATCAGAGAAACTCCCTACTGCGAATGTAGTGAAGTTGTAGAGGATGCTGAACATTACTTCTTTGAATGTATTAAATATCATGCGCAACGTCTAATTTTATGCCAGTCACTGCGACAATTGTATCCCCTAAACGCACATATACTTTTGCATGGCATACCTGAAGAAAGTAATGAGTGCAATACTGTTATTTTTAAAGCTGTACAAGATTATATTAAAGCTACGAAAAGATTTGAGTAACACACTTGGTGGATGCATGAGACGCAAGCTCTATCGGATGCTTTCCATTTGCCAACATCATCCAGTACCACCTGATAACAACGAACACTGAAATCAACTGCAGTGCACATCTATCTATGCATTAGGTTATATATTATATGTACATTGTGACACATAACTCTTTCACTCTTTCACTCTTTCTCCCAATCTCCTCTCTCATCACTTTCTTTACTCTCTCTTTTTATCCGATATTTCTTTTCGTACATTGTGAAAATATATATATATATATATATATATATATATATACCGCAATATTATTGGTATGTACCCATGTACATATACCTGTATACTTATCGCCATTGCTGTTAAATTGGTGTATTGTTGAAATACTTGGGTAAGGGCTGTAATTAATGTTGTGAGAACTACCAGCTTCAATATCATCTTGTTGTTTTTCTACTATTCCTTTTGCTTTTTACTCGCTCTACATTCTTTCTCTCAGTCAAACGTCCTTGCTGTTTGAATGTCACTATTATAGGTACATGCACTATGTTGACAAGATTTGTGAACATACATGTTATCTGATGTTGTTGTGCCCATGCCCATTGTACTTATATGCAATAAACTATGTTTATACTAAGGAATACAACCTCTCTTTATAATTATTAATTAATTTCCGTTTTTTTTAGAAAAGTATATTTGCTATTATATAGCACTACAAAACGATGTGTCACTACAAAAACGATGTGTCACAAAAAATATGAGGCTGACAAAGCGAAAGACAATTATCTCACACCTACCGATTAGTAAGATAGAGTCTAACCCCAAGCCCACCAAACCGAGCTCACAACTCAAAACCCCAAAAACCAAACCAAAAACCCTCCCCACCAAACCAAAAACCAAACCCAAAACCCTCCCCATCAAACTAAAAACCTCAAGAGTCCCACCGAAAGTGCGACAATTAAGGACTGAAGCAACCAGATTAGGAATATCATTTCCCGCCCAGGCTAGGGAGAAAGGTCTAACCAAGTTGCTGAACGAAGCGAAAAACGAAGAATTTATGAAACGGTTTTCCCGAGCGTACAAGCGGGGGACCTTCAACAACCGAATGAGTCCGAGGTCACAATTTAAACAAAAAGGCAGAAACCTTAGCCGCGGAGGGTGTTGTAAGTCTTAAAGTCAAAGCGGGAGGCGGCCACGAAAAATGAAAACCCAAAACCGCACTGTTACGACAGATAATATCCGAAGGAGATGATCTGCTAGTGGATTTCCCTCACACCAAGGAGAGAACGGTTAAAGGTAGGCACGTAGTTACGATAAAGATAAAACGCGGGACACAATAAAACATAACAGAAAGATTAATGGAGGCCGTCGAGCCTGTGTTAACAGGTAGTTTCTATTTGAGATACTCATTTTCCTACAAACTAGCACACCATGGAACACACAGATAAGAAGGGAAAACCTAAAACGATCATATTTCACAAAAACCTGTCCGGAAGCCCCTGATTAAGAGAGTATGGGGAGGTGGGAGAGTGGATAGAAGAGCAAGAGGAAACAATGCTAAATATGGATAAAATTGAGAGACCCAACACAAAATGGACATTTATCAAGGGGGTAGGGGTAGAGCTTAAAATAATTATTTCATCTACCGTGGAAGATGGGTTGATGAGTTCCTCAGAAATTGCGGGAGGCCCCCTCCCCGACTGGATCCGTCACAGAAAGGGGTTAAACGCACTAGATAAATTCAACGACAACCTCTGTCTATTTAGGTGTATTGCACTCCACACAACCGACCTGCGCGTTGACCGCTGCCTTGGGAAAACCCAACAACTCGCTGCGGAGTATTCTGATTTCTGTAAACGAAAAGGGTGGAAAAACACAAACCGGAGCTATACCCTTTGACGATATCAATAAGGTGGAGGAATGTTTCAAAATGGAAAATGGGGATAGAAGCGTACGATCCCACAGAGGAAGGCACCTGGTTTTTAAGAAAAATTCCCGCCCACTACGAAGAGGTTGGAAAGAAGAAAATGAAGGTGGGTATTTTTAACAACCACGCGTTTTTAATTACTGACATAAACAAGACAACCAACACATACTGCTGTTACGACTGCAAACAGAGGTTCACCAAATCCATCAATCTGAAACGCGACGCCACCACTTGTATGAGGGGGGAGACCCAAGTTGTTTGTAAAAGTACCCAGATAGACCGCCCAGCGTCCGCCTTTGAAAAAGCCTTTCGCCCAAGATCTCACGCTAGTAAGAAATTCATAACCTGGATCAATTCTTTCCCAGGGCCTCACATTCACACAGCCCGGTGTGGGCACGGTGGTGAGAGATTAGTAACGGGTGCTCCAGTCGATGGGTTCTGCGCCGAAACGGGAACCGTTTATCAATTTCACGGCTGCTACTGGCACGGCTACCCTGTGCATTGTAAAGGGGGAGTTCACAAATTAAGAAAAACTAAAGAGAGAGACGTGGATATTGCGAAAGAGTTTACATTAATTTCTATTTGGGAGTGTGAATATACCGGGCCGGTTACCCACTCGCCAGATCCCCAACAACCCTTTACCCCACCAGATAGTTTACGATTTTGAAGCCTGTCAACCAAAAGAGAAGACGACAAAAAAGCACTCGAGTTTGTAAACGAACACGTTCCTATAAGTGTTAGTGTGGGGGACAGCTTATCCAACAAAATAACTCACATATATGCGACACAGGCCCAGCCAAATTAGTTGCTATGTTTATAGAAGACCTACGGGAGAGAGGAAAGGCAATCAGAGAAGAAGTCGGAAGGCAGCGCAGACCCACCGATATGGGTAGGCTCCCCACAACCCAACAGCGGGAGATTAATAAATGGATTGATCAAGTCCCTGTCATTGGATTTAACTCGAGCCGGTATGATATAAATCTCATCAAGAAACACCTGGTGGGGAGATTCGCAGACACAACATCAAACGTTTTAGTGGGGAAAAAAACCAACACCACTATATTTCTATTCACTCCAGAATTTAGATTTCTAGATGTGTTACTCTATCTAGGGCCGGAGACCAGGTACGGTGATTGGAAAGAAGCCTACGACTGCGAGACACAAAAGTCTTTCTTTCCATATGAGACGTTTGACTCCCCCAAAAAGTCGGAGTATCCGGGACTCCCACCCCTCAAACACTGGGGTTCGAAACTCAATCCTAAGAAAAAGATAACCCCAAAAGAGTTGAACACGTGTAAGGGGATTTTCCGAGATAGGAAAATGAAAACGTTTAAGAGATTCGCTGCGGTATTACAACGATTTGGATGTATTTCCATTTTTAGAAGCGCTTGGAAAGATGTGTAGTTTTTATAAAGACAGAGGAGTGGACGCTTTCAAAGACGCGGTCACACTTCCCGGGGTAGCGCTGCAGTACCTTCTTAGGGGGAAAATAAAAGAGCACGTAAAATCGTACAAAACCAAAGAAAGCATAGCGGCTGCCGCCAAATGCCCACCTCTGTACGCCCCAAACGGGGAAACCTACGACATGCTAAAGGGGGCACTGGTGGGGGGACCCTCAATAGTGTTTTCACGATACGCGGAAGCCGACGTGTCAAAAATTCGCCCCAACAAGGGTGGAGAGGGAAAAACGTGGCAAGCGGTTTTAGGGTTTGACACGAACGCCCTGTAGCTATCCACATTAAATAAGGAGATGCCGTGTGGGAATGAAACCATAAGGCACATAGAAAACCCCACCCGAGATCTGGACAAGTTTTCTAAGAAAGTTTTGAAGGGGGATTTGTTTGGGTTTGCCGAGGTGGATATAGAGGTTCCACACAATTTGCGAGGCAAATTTTCAGAGATGGCGCCACCTTTTATCAACCGAGTAGTTGAGGAGGAGGAAGTGCCAGAGCATATGTTAAAATATCTCCTGGACACGGAGAGAAAACGAGGAACGGGCAAGAAACTAGTAGGGGTGCTGTCTGCCCAAAAAGTGTTACTCTATGCCCCACTTCTAAAGTGGTATATAAAACGCGGGTTGGAAGTAACGGCGGTGTACAGGACTCTGGATTATAAATCTGGAAAACCCTTCGAGTGGTTTGTCAAAGAGGTTACAGAGGCGAGGAGAACCGGTGATGTCGCAGAAAGCAAGGCCTTGAAAGGAGGGATAATTAAACTGTTAGGGAATTCATGTGTGGTAAGATGATAGAGTCTCCCGAGGGGCACCTCAATACAACATATACGAAAGACGAAAAATGTGTAGACAAAGCGTTGAGATCTGCATTCTTCCACGATCTGGAGGAGATCGGCGACGCGTACGAGATATCTTCTAGAAAAGCTAAGGCTGTTATGACTAGACCATTTCACTGTGGAATAGCCGTGTATCAGCGAGCAAAATTGAGAATTTTGGAATTCTACTACGATTTTCTAGACAAGTATCTGCACCGGGAAGATTTTGAACTAATACAAATGGACACAGACAGCCTGTACATGGGGGTCAGTGTGAAACCGCCACCCAAAACGAACAACGACGATAGCCTTGGCACAATGGTGAAACCATGGCTGCGGAGAGAATACGAGAAAGAGAAACGAAGATGGTTAGCTTGGGATGACTGGAGCAAAAGAGAGCCAGGACTTTTCAAGATGGAGTTTCAGGGGGATCGCGCCATAGCTCTATCCAGCAAATGTTACTTTGTGGAGAAACTACCGGAGAAACTACCGGAGAAAACGGAGGAAAGAGTAAAACATTCCGCCAAGGGGCTTTCTTACAAACAGAACCCTCTCAACTGGAGGCGATATAAGAAAGCGTTGAATTGGGGAAGGCAGAAAGATTGTTCCAAGGGCTGGCACGACATGTGTAAAAATAGAGGTTTCAGAATGCGGGACGGGGTAATGAAGACATACTGTCAGAGAAAGTTTGGGCTATCCGCACATTATGATAAAAGAAGAACACTTCCAGATGGAATACACACAGAGCCGTTAAATTAGTATTCGCCGATGGTAGTTGAAACCATTGCAGATCGGGAACTGATTTCAAGTTGTTGTTTTGTTTTTTTTTGGGGAGGATAGGTAGTTGAAACCATTGCAGATCGGGGACTGATTTTTTTTTTTAAAGAAGAATTTTGAAATCTCTAATAAAAGAACGACCTTTTGACCTTTCGGCGGCCATCTTGGATGACATGACCATCCAATTTCGACAAATAATGTACCAGAGCGATCGCCTCTTTGATACCTTCGATTTGATATAGATATGATCATATTCGGTAAAAAATAAAATTTGACCCCCATTTGACCCCACGGGCCACGCCGATTTTTGACCCCGGGATCACCATTTTAACAACTTTGAAAGAGCATTGTACATCGATCATTTCTACCAAGTTTTGTCGAAATCCGGCTGGCGGTTCATGAGAAGAAGATTGTTTTAAGAATTTGTGCTATTTTTAGACGGCGGCCATCTTGGATTAGCGATGACCTCCGTTTTAACAAATCTGAAAAGGCTTCACCCATGGACCATAACTGTGAAGTTCTGCCACCATGGGCCAAGCGGTTCGTGTGAAGAAGAATTTTGAAATCTCTAATAAAAGAACAACCTTTTGACCTTTCGGCGGCCATCTTGGATGACATGACCATCCAATTTCGACAAATAATATACCAGAGCGATCGCCTCTTTGATACCTTCGATTTGATATAGACATTACCATATTCGGTCAAAAATAAAAAATTTGACGCCAATTTGACCCCCGGGCCAAGCCAATTTTTGACACCGGGGTCACGATTTAACAACTTTGAAAGAGCATTGTACATCGATCATTCCTACCAAGTTTCGTTTAAATCCGGCTGGCGGCTCATGAGAAGAAGATTTGTTAATAATTGATGCTATTTTTAGACGGCGGCTATCTTGGATTAGCGATGACCTCCATTTTAACAAATCTGAAAAGGCTTCATCCATGGACCATAACTTTTAAGTTTGGCTACCATGGGCCAAGCGGTTCATGTGAAGAAGAATTTTTAAATCTCTAATAAAAGAACGACCTTTTGACCTTTTGGCGGCCATCTTGGATGACATAACCATCAGATTTCGACAAAAAATGCACCAGAGTGATCGCCTCTTTGATACCTTCGATTTGATATAGACATGACCATATTCGGTCAAAAATAAAATTTGACCCCAATTTGACCCCACGGGCCACGCCCATTTTTGACACCGGGGTCACCATTTTAACAACTTTGAAAGAGCATTGTACATCGATCATTCCTACCAAGTTTCGTTGAAATCCGGCTGGCGGTTCATGAGAAGAAGATTTTTTAAGAATTAGTGCTATTTTTAGACGGCGGCCATCTTGGATTACGTAATGACGTCATTTTAACAAATTTTGTAATCCCCCAACCTAAGGACCATGACCATGAAGTTTTGTGACTATAGGCCCAATGGTTAACGAGGAGAAGACGTTTGAAAATGTTCACGGACGACGACGGACGACGACGGACATCGCCTAACCCACCATTTTTAGTAACTGTTTTCTGTTTCCAGTCGGTATTTTTAGAAATCTGAAATTCGTCACATATTCTTTCGTAGGCTTTGTGGTCGTACGCGTTGTATAGAGGGTTCCACTTATCCTCTTGGGGTAGTTGCTCTTTCATCTCTTGTATGATTCTCCAGATCGTGTAGTAGACGTGAAAAGTATAAGCACGTTCGCAGAAAGCGCTCTCATTATGCTCCATGTGGTTTATGTAAGAGACACCACACCCTGTTGTCTCGCACACCACACATCAAAATTTAACTGGTTCTGCCAAAACTGCATAGGGGAGGTTTTCCACGCGTCTACGGTTTCATGGGTATTAATTGTGGGCGGCCTATAATTATCAAATATGTTTGGAAAAGTTGTATCAAATCCGGTGTCTTCGTATACTCTTATTGTTGGGTTTATTAGCTTTCTAATTAAGTAGTGGATTCCTACCGTTAAGTAGTACACACCTCCCCCCGCGTACTTTGCATTGAATTGAAGCTAAATGCCTTCGTATCCAACGACGCCTCAGATCAATCACCTTCACGGTTGGGTGGGATAATGTGGGGAAGAGTGAAGGGTTTGGGTATGTGAAGGATGGACGCCAAGTAGGTGTAAAGCTGCCTCCCGGACTGTGGAGTTTTAGACAGCTCAAAGATGTTGTCACCTCAGAGCTTGACGGTAGAGTCAACCTCACAGTATCGAAGGCTACCGGGCTCACAACAATGACCATCGGCCCAGACAGCCGGATAAGGATCTCCCCGACGTTGGGTACTCGACTCGGGTTTAGAGACATACTCCGCAAATAAAGGATTGTTTGTCTCTGGTGAGCACATCGGTGACGTTCCGGTGGATTTTGTCTTTACAAAAACTCTCAGGGTGCACCTGGATCGGGTGAACACATTGTACAACACGTTAGACGGATCTCCCAGCACATTACTGAAAACCGTGCAAGCCAGTGATTGTTTCTTTGGGGAGACTATGACCTTAGACTTCCCATGCTCCGAGATGAAAGTTTTGGAATCGGGACATATTCACGAATTTACGGTCTCTATTATTGATGATCAAGCGAGAGAGTTGAAGAACTATTAACCGATTTCGGTCGTCCTAGAAATATCAAACTAAACTCAAGTTCGTAATAGAATTTATACCCCAATTTCAACAGTGTTGAGGTTGTAAATTCAAATAAATTTGAAAAAATAATAAAACATCATGAGCATATACGGACCAGGTAGTTCGAGTTCGAGTTCGAAGAACGGTAAACAGGATGTTTCCATCAGTGGGGGTGGTGACGTAGCACTGATCAATGAAGCTATAACGAGACGGATGGAGGGAAGACTAGCGCAGGTCCGAGCAGAGGTGTATAAAGTCGATTGCGCAAGTTGGTGAAGGGCTGTGTGCAGTGGTTGCACAGGTACGTCTATTGCAACCACAAAAACGTGTCATAACAGTTTGGGCTGATGAGCGGGGCCCATTGAATGAGGGGACCTATGAATATTCATTTGGCGCCAACGCGAACAATACATATGGGGGATACGTCATGACAACGCTTCTACGAATGGCGGTCTGCTCGGTTAATTTTAAGGGTAAATATGTGGCCGCGGTCCGCGTAAATCTCGTACTGGATGGGGAAGAACGGCCGATTGGAGTCACTAAACTCGCTGGACAGAGGTCAGCGATGGTTTTGTTCGCCGGTGACAATCCAATTAGAGTTTCCGAAGGTAGTGTAACTTTGTTACGAAAATCGCTGACCCCGCGACCCGTCGGCCTTCAGGTTGAAAAGGATCGTCGAGATACAACAGATTATACAACAAGAGGGGGGGGGGGGACGCGGAGGTTACATGCTAAAAAATATAGACGAGCCGCAAATATAGCGGAGGGGGTGAGCACCGTGCTATCATCAGCTTCTATAATGGGTGGGGTGGGAAGCGTGTCCTTGTTGTCAACAGTCGTAGCTGTTCCTGTCGCGGTGGCCTTAAGTGGAATAGTGGCTGTGGCGGGGCTGCTTTGTATGACGGTCAGACTAGTGGGTAGAAAACTAGAGACTAAGAGTCGAAAGCACGATCGAATAGCGGTTCTCGCGAGGGCTAAGAAAAATAGCATCGACGTTATCGTGTCAAAAGCTTTAGCCGATAACAATATATCAGATACCGAGTTCAAACTGGTCGTCGAACAGATGGCCAGGTACCAGGAGTTAAAGGGTACGATCCGGTCCAATGCCCGACCACAAATTCTCGCGGACGAAGACGTAAAAAGTAAAAAAACTCGTCACGGAGGGGAGGGCGGACGAGAGAAAAAATCTCCTCGCCCGTCTCGGGGCGTGATATGCTTATTCGTGTGTCTGCAGCGGCAGCAGGATATCCCTCCACCATACAGTCCAGCTGTTCCGTCGGCCCCTCCATACGGAATATAAAACTTTGTTGGGGCACCCGTTACACCACCGTGTAAGAAATAAAAAAGAGCCCCGGCCCCAGCGAGAACAAAATTGAAACCATTGCAGATCGGGGACGGATTTTAGGTAGCCGAAAGTAGCCGAAAAAGGTAGCCGAAAACCAGTCCGAAGCGGGGACGGATTTTATTTTCTCACAGAACAGGTTTTTGTTGACAGGCGTTTCACGTTTTTTTGTTATATATGGGACCATATATAACCCGTCCCGGGTCTGTGAGCTATCGCGGTATAATTATGACTCCTTATATACTACTAGCGTTGTCCGTCCGTCTGTCCGTCCGGAGCCATATCTACAAAACCTGGTGGATTTTCTAATCACCATACACACGTATGTCATCACGAGGACGAAGCACGCATAATATCCAGGTCCCTAGATTCAAGGTGAATGTCGCACTATTAGAGGTCAAAGGTAAATAAAATGGCAACAGACTGTCCATCTGGGACCATATATCCAAAGCCGTTGGTGTATTTTTAATAACTTACACACACATGTGTGTCATCATCAGAGGACGATGGGCACGTGACACGCAGTCCCCCAGGTCCAAGGTCAAGGTCACACGTGTAGGTCAAATATACATGTACCAGTAAGGAAACTATGTCATTTGTTTTTAATTTTTATAATATGCAACTGTTTAAAATGAAGTACCCATTATAGACCACGGTGAGTTTAGTACGTCACGGGCACCTGCTATTTGGATGGTGTGCAATGAATCAGGTCACCCGCTTCAGACCATACTTTATATAATATGTTTGCAAATACTGAAGCGATTTTGATGCGATAAAGCGCAGATACCCACTGAAAATTTAACACATGTTCGATAGGACTAGGCTAGCACAAAGTTGTCTTGCCAAAGGACACGCCGAATCGACCATTCGCGTCAGTGGAGGTGGGAATCGAACCCGGGATCTCCAGTTCCGCAGTGCGACGCTCTACCTACTGAGCTAATCTGGCCACCATTGGTGACCCGTGAATATCCATTGCATTTTATACCGATTTCGGGACATATTTTGGATCCGAGTGCACCCAATCTTTCCTTATTCCAGCAATATGTAGGATTTCTCGAAATAGCTCATAACCGGTTAAATCTACCAGGACGGGGTGTCACAAATTCGGGCATTACTGATGGCGCATACTTGTAGCAAACTCGAATCATTTTTATCCACTTTCTAACACCACGTTCTCTAACACCAAAATCTCTAACACCACCAAAGTAACTGCGGATGGAAAGAAATCGGCTCTCAAGTGGCAAACTCGGTTGGTTTGAACCATTGGTCCCCACCATTCTTTCCTAACGGTTCTACATAAATGTCTCCATGTAAACCTGAAGCAATGCTTCAACGCAGAAGAACAACAGGCGACTGACTTCATAAATATAGCTCGTGCTCAACAGAATACCACCCACACCAAGTCCACCCAGCCCCGACTTACCTTAGCACATATACAGGCTGCTACAATCCATCGAATACGAATAACACAATGGAAATTAATTTCCAATAGTTAAGATGGCCGCCGCCGGTAACCTTGAGATAATTAACACCCTGCTCAATCCAAGGTCGCCGTTAACCGGCCCTCACATATCGGTCGCGGCGCCCGCGCAACTCTTAAAACAGGCAAAAAGTCCATTTTCGTGAGGCGTCCGGCCGGACGCTGCCCGATTTCTACGAGTTCCGCTGTGATTTTTAGGGGTCGCCCGAACCCCGCAGGCGTGAAAACCTGACTCCCAAATTTTCCAAGCGCGATTTTAGGTCGTGGTAAGCCCGTAGACACGTCGCTATGGCCCAGCCCGGCGGCCTGCCGGAAACCGACTGGTGATCTGGCAGCCGCCTAAAGATTTTAGTGGACAAATATCCGACTGGCGCCATGGGATTTTCACGGGCCCCTCACGGTCACCCTACGATAGCCTAACGGCCCCATCACGGATCCCGGGGGATTTGTACAACATCGGTCGGGCGCCCCGCTGGTGCCGACTGGCCCCCGGTGGCTTTTAAACGGCCCCCTTGCTGGCCCCAACTGCTACTCGAGGCGCGGATGCCGGAGGGGGGGAAGGGAGCCCGACATCAATCGCCAGTCGCCCGGTCGGCGTCCTGGTGGCGCCCGACCGGGCTCCGTCAGGACGCAGACCGATCTGCACACTGCGATCCAATGTTCAAAGGGCACCGGCCGGGCCCCATCTAATATGTGAGGGCACACGTCGCAGACATGAAATTCGGCCGATTCACCCATGGGCTCTAAATCCCCCGGCGACTCCTGCGACTAGAAAAATCGCGCGGACGCCGGCTGATATACGAGGGCCGCTTATAGTGATGCTCGATCCACTTATTATCGTCTGTCAATGATAATAGTTTTCCGCGGTGCGCTCATGCATAGCGGCAAACTGTTGTCTTTAATTGTCACTGCATAGACATGGTAGCGGAGCTGGTTACCGATCAGAATGGAGAGTATGGAACAACAGGTAAGTGATAATCAAAAACATATGTCAGAAGGGCGGCTTGAAACAATGTCGTGTATCCATGATATTAATTTCAGTAAAAGAACTGTGCGGAACCATTCAATTTCAATGTAGCGCTGAAATTTCATGATTTGATATCCTTGGCGTAAAGATCGCAACCAGCAGAAATATGTGTTTGTGTTTCATTTCGGGCCAACTGGAGTATAGTTAAGACCATCGGCATATTATTATTATTACTATTATCAATGCGGCCAGTTCGCACCAGTGGGACAGGCGACGTGCTAACACATGCGGGTACGTGGACACCACGTGGAGCCGAGGTGTTCATGTCCCTGCCACATTAGGCCAGGATGTCCAGGCAACTCGGTTATCACATTTTCTTATGAAAGAAAGCCATCTATAACAAGTCTAACCAAAACAACAAGATAGCTCGAGCTCAGCCGAATTTTCTGCCTGCCCTTGCCTGCTTCTTGCCCCGGCCTGCCTTGGAGCTGTCTGGGTGTGGCAACTCTGTGGATGAAATTAGCACGTGTTTTACCGACTATATGGCACCAACTTGTAGGAGTGGATTGGTACTACCTGAGACCCATTGTGGTTTGCATCACGGGTACCAGGTTCTACTCAGTTACCCTCTCCCCAACCCCCTCTATCTCACTCTCTTCTATCCGCATCCCGTGCACCGGGATGCTGCGCGAAATGACAGGACCATATTGGACCCAAATAGTGTCCCATTTCGGCACTGTCCGGTTTCTTTTGTCGCTGAGTATACTATCGTCATATCGTACTATCGTCATAGTAGTATCGTCCTATCGTCATAGTAGTATCGTACTATCGTCATAGTAGTATCGTACCATCGTAGTATCGTACTATGATATCGTAGTATCGTCATCGTGGTATTGTTATATCGCGTTATCGTGCTATCGTACTAGCGCCATCGTGGCATAATAGTATCGTACCATCGTAGTATCGTACTATGATATCGTAGTATCGTCATCGTGGTATTGTTATATCGCGTTATCGTGCTATCGTACTATCACCATCGTGAGTAGTAATGGGTGGCACTATGGGGTACTTTTTTAACATGTGTTTTTTACAGACATTTTTTACCGGAACACCGGGTGTCTATGTAAAAAACACATGTTAAAAAAGTACCCCATAGGTGCCACCCCTTATTACTCCCATTAGCAGGGGTTGGAAACTTCTTGTATTACGCCATAGTGCCACCCCTGAACCATTTTTGTTGAAGATTCGTGAATTTTATCCGTGTGGAAACTTCTTGTATTACGCTATAGTGCCACCCTGAACCATTTTGTTGGAGATTCGTGAAATTTATCCGGGGTGGAAACTTCTTGTATTACGCTATAGTGCCACCCTGAACCATTTTGTTGGAGATTCGTGAAATTTATCCGGGATGGAAACTTCTTGAAAATTTCCTAAAAATAATTTTCATCCACTTCTGACAACTCTAATATTGACATAAGTTAATGAAAATAAATATTGATTGTAAATCAATATATTGGTATTTTTTCAATTTATGGTAAAATTGAATACGAAATATGTAAAGTTGTAATAATATTTTATTGAACAACAACATATTTACAACATGTATGTTTAACATTCAAGAGGTATGATCTATTTCCATTGGTTCAAACTGTCTCTGTCCATGAAGCGTGAACAATGGAAGCCTTAGTCCAGGCATTGTTTCAGTCTTTCCACTAATCCGTAAGTTCGGTTTACAGCGCTTAAATAAGAAATTCACAATACTTCGTTTCTCCATTGTTCAAATGTTAATTTTTCTACTTTAATCCTTGAATCTTTGAAGAACCCCGTTGTTACTAATAGGGCTTTCTTGAACTCTTCAAACATCTCTATTTTCTCTAATTCATCCTTGATGATCCATGGTGTGAGATATTGTTCATTTGATACTTTTAGTTTGAAAGCCAATATCAATGCTTTCCGGTATGCTATGTGATTCATTAGATCAGTCAGAGGTGTCATTGTTTCTTTAAGTGTGTCTATTCCTAGAATAATTCCGCTATAGGCCGTTCCTACTTTTATAGTCTTCAGTATCAATCTACTTCAAGGATTGTTTAACCTGTGTAGCCAAATCTTCCAACCATGATTCATTGGGTATAAAACGGATTTTGTTTTTAATTTGTACCCACAGTATGTATGCTTCCATTTTCTCTTGATCGTCCAAGGCCATATCTTGGAGAATTGGATACCATTTTGACATAATTATATATGGATCCAATTTCCCCACAGCTATAGCTATAAAGAGATATATCTGTTCATATTGACCTGTGTTTACACACAGTTGATGACGTACTTGACTGACATGTTCAAGATGACAAGAATGCTCAATCTGACATCCTTCACAGTTGTCATTTACTTCTTTTTTAATTAATGATTGAAGCTCTTTAACCATACATCTGTAGAATGTATCATGTGTTATCTTTTTTCGTCGTGGTGTTTCTCTGGATTTCGTCACCAGACAATCATTGTTAGTAGTCGGAGAGCACTTCTCGTAGACTGATTATTATAATCTGGTTATCAAGTTCTATAAATACGATTAAGTTGATGACCTTGTCGATTACAGCGACAAACTGAAGCTCAAGTCGTAGCTTTCCAGTTCTTATAGGATTTATGTGTGCCTCTTCTTTGTCCTGGAAAAGATCCATTTACATATTCATCGTAATCCTCGTGAAATCATTTCCAGGATTATTTGACTTGTTTTTTTAACTGTTCCAACCACGATTCATTGGGTCTAAAACGGATTTTGTTTTTAATTTGTACCCACAGTCTGTATGCTTCCAATTTCTCTTGATCGTCCAATGCCATATCTTTGAGAATTGGATACCATTCTTCCATAATTGTATAGTGATCTAATTTTCGTAGAGCTGTCAATATGAATAAATCTGTTTGTTCAGACGTATCTGTGAATAAGCACAAGTCATGCTGTAATTGACTTGGATGTTCAACCTGACATCCATAACAATTGTCATTTACTTCTTTTTTTATTAATGATTGAAGTTGTTCAACCATACATCTGTTGAATGTGTCATGTATTATCTTTTTTTGTCGGGGTATTTCTCGGGATTTCTTTACCAGATAAACATCGTTTTGTAACCACAACTCATAATTATGTCCCATCATTTTTATTGTTGGTACAAGTGACATGTTGAATGTTATAATAAAGTATTAATCAATTTACAGCAGCTTATATACTATCGTTACACCATGACGGCTATAAAAGAAGCCCCAAATTCCATATGGTCATTATTAGTCTACTGAACTCTGAAGCGATATGGACTCTCAAGCGACAGAACGTTCTTCCATTCAACTACAAAAACACGAGGAACATTTTGCTGACTATTTCGAAAGTATGAAATATTGGCACAAAGGATGTGAAATGAATTTATATGTAAATCCGTTTACTCATGAAGTTGAATTCAGCAACATACCGAAAACCTATCCGATAAAACATATTGGAAACTTTGTTGGATCGTTTACATCTTACAATTATTCGGGCGACTCTGAGTACCTGATTTCTACAGGAAAGAGGTTTACAAAATTCAGCATCGATGAGAAATATGGAGGGGATGAAATATCACTTAACAGATGTTACATCTGCCAATCAACGGAACATTGGGCTAATAAATGTAGCCAAAAGCTACAAGGAAAGTACATGGATGTGTTTGTGAATCCATATTCTCATGAAGTTCAATTTTCGGATTCTCCTAGTATCACCCAAGACCTGTGTGTTGGAAAATTCATGTCTTATTACAACGAAGAGAGTCATCTGAAGCTGCCTAGAAATGATATGTACGCTGGATGTTTCATCTGTAAATCGAAATCACATTGGGCTTGTGATTGTGACCAGAAACCCAGGTCTAACACAGTGGATGTTAAGCCCCCAGAGAAACCAGTGAACAGTCGTAAACGTAAATACCAGGGTGAACCGAGTGTTCCAGTCAAGAAGATGAAAATTGATGTTCCAGTCAAGAAGATGAAAATTGACTTTTAGATTTGATTGATTTATATGTCTTGTTAAATGAATACATGTTGTAAATATATTGTTGTTCAATAAAAATATTGTTAAATGAATACAAGTTGAAATGTATTTTCTTGTTTGTTATTTATCATTTTATAACTTCAATTCATATGATTTATAAAATGCAAGTGTTTCTTTCTGGAAAATATTGTGGTCCTGAAAAGGACCGTTTGATCACTGTCTAATATAATTCAGACAGATCTGGATATAAGTTATTCAATGTAACTTTCCAAACAATCTTTTCTTTGGAAGGCCAATGATAACCACGTCTTGCAAATAATTGTTGTAATAATTCTTTATTTCTCTTCTTTTCTTCACTAGCATAATTTTTCCTTTTTTACAGTCAAACTCCTGACTGTAAAAACGCGTTTACAACACGCTTTCTGATTGAACGAAAATATGAAAAATGACTAAACTAACAAAATTAGGTCAATCCGTTTGATGGGTATAAAAGCATGTGTTTTGAACACATACTTCACATGTTTCATCCGAACACTCAAAAATGGATACTGATCGAAGCAATATGATGGCAAGGAGGATCGCAGATTTGGTCGAAGTCGTAGGGTCAATGCAGAAAGACATAGAAACGCTGCAAATGGTTACGGCTGATCTGTTGAGGAGAATAAAGGAACAACCAAAGCCTGCTTACAAAGAAATGGAAATGGAGGACGGAAAGAGTTTCACTACAGAAAAAAAACCTGATACTACGGGTTTTGTCAGAGTTAAAACTCGAGAATCAAACAACAAATGGCGACGCACTTACACTGAATATTAGTTTGTACAGGTGTACACTCTAAACAAAAAAACGGCCATTTTCAGGGCCACCACACATTATTACGAAAAGATTACTTTACAATTTATATCCTAATAACTTTGTATATGTACCGTTAGTTGTTAAACACAACTAAACCTTACAATTTTTACATTGTTAAAAATAAGTAAAAATGAAATAACTTTAACAAAGCATCGTTTTGTAAGACACACTGTTATTGGTCACTTGATGTTTATCAATTTCTAAGTAGGTCAATCCGTTTGATGGATATAAAAGACGATCATAAAATCAAAGCATTACATTTTCACAGTACAACCCTGACTCTACACATCTAGGATGTTAACTTTAATATATTTATTTCACGAGTACGTGGTTAGGAATTTAATTCCTTACTATAATTTGAAAATTGAAGCAAGAGAAGCCTCGAATAGCTTCGTATATAACTGGAACAAGTTCGATGATTTGATGAACGATATCCTCAAATAATAACCCCACGACAAAAAAACGGCCCTTTTCAGGGCCACCACACATTATTACGAAAAGGTTACTTTTCAATTTATATCCTAATAACTTTGTATATGTACCGTTAGTTGTTAAACACAACTCAGGTAGAATATAAAACCATATCCTAAACCTTACAAATTTTACATTGTTAAAAATAAGTAAAAATGAAATAACTTTAACAAAGCATCGTTTTGTAAGACACACGGTGATTGGTCACTTGATTTTTATCAATTTCTAAGTAGGTCAATCCGTTTGATGGATATAAAAGACGATCATAAAATCATTAATTTACATTCGATACGATGGCTGACAACAGAAGTTACGATTTTGCCGGTCAAGATTTTGATATATTAGCAGGGCGATGAATGATATATATCAGCCAACCTTCCAACCACCACAACAACAACAACAACAGTCGCAGCAGCCAACTGTTCCTGTATACATTCCATTAGAGAAGAAGAAAGAAGATTATATGATATTGAAAGAACTACAGAAACTGAACAACAATACAGAAAGAATATTACAGAAACTAGAGAACATCGCATCACGACATAGTGTTCAACTGGACAGTATGACAGACACATTATCAAGTAAACTAGAGAAACAGTCGGAAAATCGGGACTTGACATTTACCACAAAGCCATTAAAAGTACCTATCAAGTTTGAATTGGACAAGAAAACAGTGGCACAGATCAGTCAACATGCCGAAAGGGCCCTGTGTGATACAGTTGACGAAAAAATACATTCACATAAAAGTGGAATTGGTGCACATCGTAAACACATTCGTCCAGAAAAAGAAAATCATTTGATTCCACGAAAATAAATTAGTACCAGTACTCGTGCCTTTATAAAAAAAAAAATAAATAAAAAAAAAAAAAAAAAAAAAAAAAAAAAAAAAAAAAAAAAATTAAAAAAAAAAAAAAAAATAATAATAAAAAAAAAATTGTACAAAAGATTATTGATTATCGCAAAGATTTATTTAATATTATACCCGAAAAAGTAATATGGTGTTACAAAGAATGGCAACACAGCTATACTATTATGCAAGAAAAGTTCAATTTCCTCAAATTTATTGAAGGTATCCCAGATGATGAAAATGAAATTGTATCCGATGTATCAATTCCACATCTTGTAGTATTTGATGACATGTTAGGAGAAAAAGATGAAGAAAAAATAAAATTGTGGTTTACAAGAAAAGGTCATCATAGAAATTCAAGTGTAATATATATTACACAAAATATGTTTCAACAAACTAAATCGAGTAGAACTATAAGTCTTATTTCTCGTTACATGATTTTATTTAGAAATGAACGTGATGGGTTACAAATTAAAACATTAGCACGTCAAATACAAAGTACACACTTAATTTCAGCCTACAACGATGCTACTTCTCAGGAACATGGTTATTTGTTAATTGATTTTCAATCACGAATTAAAAAACAATTTCGTTTAAGAAGTGATATTTTTCATCGATGGATTACAGATAAGGATGTTAGAGGACTTACTATTTATTCTCCAATATAGTAATATAGATATCATTATTGTACTTTCTACCAAAATGATAACATGGCTTTCCCATACACATCAGGAAATAGTATTCATGCTTTAAGAAATTTTAGTGATGAACAACATAAACTTACAAGAGAAATAATATTGAAATCTGGATTAAAAGAGATATTGAAATGGTTTTCATTAGCTGCCCAAAATATAGTTGAAAATAAAATAAAATTACCAAAACAAACAGTACGTTTCATAGAAAAAAATAAAAAAGATGTTAAACAATTAGCGGATCCTACAATTGATGATGATACAAAGAAAAAAATAATATTAAAACCTGGTGGTGGAGGATTTTTAGGTGGTGTAATTATTAGAAGTTTACTTCGATGGAAAGGTACAAAAAACGTGAAAAATAGAAAACTAACCAAAAAACAAACTAAAAAACAAAAGAAAACACGAAATAAAAAATCTCAAAAGAAAACAACTAAAAAGCAAAACGAACCTTCAAGATTTTCTTCAATGTCTAGTATGTCTGCAAATCCTAGTCCTGTTAATTCGTATAGATCTATATCAGCGTTTCATACACCCTTATCGTCTGAAAAACCTCAGTTCACATCGACACCAATTTCCTTAAGATCTCCACCACAATTACCATTTACATCAACTTCTAACAAATCTGGATCATCATACAATACATCTTTCCCCAGTAATTCTGGTTCATTTGAGCGACAGCCTCCAAAAAAAAAGAAGTATAAATATAAACCTGAAATTGAAAATTGGTTTAGACTTGTTAATAAAGCAACAAAAGAACATGAAAAACTGTTCAAGGAATATAATGCATTGGATGAACATCCAATAGCTAGGTTTTCGCCGTTAAGAACACCTTTGAGATCTCCTAAAGCTAAAGAAGTTGCCAAAAACAAACTTATTCAAATCGAAAAAGAAATAAAACATCTAAAAGATTTTGCGTTTAAAAATCCTGAATTAAGAGTAAAAATTAAAAGGTACTTAGGTGTATAAAATACAATTATTAATTAAAAAGTACTTAGGCGTATAAAATACAGTTATTAATTAATTTTGTATCATTCAATATAAAGTATTGTTAGTATAAAGATGGGTAAGATCAAGAATAAAACCAGTAAAAATAAACCATTAATTAAAAAACATGGTGCTATGCTTTTGGCTATAGCTAATGAACCTAAAAAATATCGTGAAAAATTAATAAAAAAAATGCACCAAATCATATAATTAAGTGTATTTGTGAATGTTGTCACAATCTCTTAAAAGGCAATGTCACACTTACATCTGATCAGAAACATAAATTGCATCCTAAGCGTAAACATCTCAGACAACTTGTATCAAAATCAATTTCAATTAAGAAAAAGAAAAATATTATAAATCAGACAGGTCTTTTACCATTTTTACTTCCATTATTACCATTAATAGGTAAAGCTGTTCTAGGTGGTGCACTTGGTGTTGGTGCCAGAGCAGGTATTCGAGCTCTAGTTAAATAATGTCGGTCAGGAAAATGGCTCTTGTTCCTTTTCATTTACTGGAAGAAATGAATAAATGGAAAATAGTCAAAAACCTCAGCTCCCACCGAATCCACAAATTGCAAATACAGCTAAACTAAGAAAACAATTTATCTAACCTTTTAGAAAGAACAGATTTATCGGAAAGTGAAAAGGTAAAACAGCACGGAGAAACATTACATAAATTTCAGGAATCATTTAAAAAAGTTTTAGAACCTCAACATGTTACAGTAAATGAAAGTACAAAAAGACCACTTAATGATAGGATTTTACAAAGTATACCAAAAACAATGCAAAGAAAAGCAGAACTTCTTTTAAGCATGCTGAAAGATAATCCAAAAATCAGTTGGGATGAAAATGGTTTAGTAACATATAAAGGAAAACTTATAAAGGGATCAAATATTATTGATTTAGTTAATGACACTTTACGTCAAAGAAAAGGATTTAACCCCAGAGGTTGGGAGACATTCAGTACAGCTTTACAGGAACTCAATATACCACAAGACGTAGTTGGTAATAGAGAACGATGGAACTGGATGCATAAATATCAAACTGATACATCTGACATTGAGTCGGATTCAATATTTAGTACACCTAAAACAGTAATGAAACATCGTAAAACACCAAAATCAAAAATTTCAGTCACACCAACTGGTATAAAAAGAAAGTCGGATTCAACATATCTTAAAAGATGGGAGCCTTATTAAAGCATAAAGAGAAGAAACTTAATTCATTACTAAAGAAAATATATTATGATCAAAAAAGTTCAATTGCCTACACAAGTGCAAAACACTTGTATGATTCAATTAAACGAATAAACACATTTTCAGATGTTAGATTAAAACATATACAAGAATGGTTGAGTAGACAGAAAACATATACATTTCATAAACAAATTCAAAGACGTTTTACACGTCGCAAGACAATAGTAGGAGGTATCGATCAACAATGGCAGGCTGATTTGGCAGATATGCAACAATTCTCAGGCGAAAATAAGAATCAAAGATATCTATTGTGTGTAATAGATGTATTTTCAAAATATGCCTGGGTCATACCCCTTCCTAACAAAACGGGGAAAACATTGATTAACGCGTTTGATTTGATACTGAAAACATCAAAACGCAAGCCACGGTCTTTACAAAGCGATAAAGGAACGGAATTTAAAAATAAAGAATTTCAACATTTCTTGAAATCTAAGAACATTCATTTTTTCACAACCGAAAACCCTGAAACTAAAGCAAGTATAGTTGAACGATTTCAAAGAACTTTAAAAACACGTATGTGGAAATATTTCACATATCATCAAACTAGAAAATATATTGATATTTTACAAAATATTGTTGATGGATACAACCGAACATACCATCGTAGTATTAAGAGGGCCCCAATTTCTGTCAATACCTCAAATGAAATTGAGGTTACACATGCATTGTATGGAATTAAACAAGCTATTCCAGCCAAAAACAAATTACATGTCGGTGATTTAGTTCGTATTAATAAAACAAAACGCACATTTGAAAAGGGTTATCTACCAAACTGGACGAAAGAATTATTTAAAATATTTCATATTAATAAAAGTTTACCAGCAACTTATAAAATTGAAGATCTTGATGGTGAAAAAATAATGGGTACATTTTATGGAAAGGAAATTCAAGGTATAAAAGATGACGAAATATATGAAATTGAATCAGTTCTTGCTCGACGTATAAGACGTGTAGGTAATAAAACAATCAAGGAAACTAAAGTTCGCTTGATGGGTTATCCGTCAAAGTTTGATAGTTGGATTTCAACATCAAACATAATATGAATGAACAAGATATAATTGAAAACGGAAAAATAGAAAAACAAGAGTTTTCATTTTGTGGTAAACGAATACCAAAAAATCAATTTCAATATATTTCTCAAGTAATTATAATATATGCAATTGTTATAACAGCCATCATTCATTTAAGTATCCAAAGTCCTAATAGTGAATTATGGCACGTTCTTTTACGTAGTTCTCTTGGATACATTTTACCAAGTCCAGGCTTAAAATTTACCAAAAAACCACAGAGAGGCTTCGATTTTACAGACGGTTAAAAATGAATTCATTTTACGTAACATTACTGAGTGATAGTTCTATGGATATGTATTCATCAAATACACAATGTTGTTTCAAAGTTAAATTATCTCAGACAGTTCACATCGATAAAGAAAACTGGGAAATAGCATTAGCGGAATTAATTATTCCATGACAGTTTTTAAATATTACCAAAGACGAAACAGAATTTAATATTATAACAAAAGATTTATCTTTCTACTTGAATGTTTTAGATATAAAAAATAGAAGATTTGATATAAATGAGATAGGCTTTAGTGAAGATGGTACTCCGGTTAAATGGAGTCTCAAATTTAATTTTCAACCTGGATCCTATTCATCATTAGCTCAGGTATTGGAAACAATTGATAATCTCATTCAAGATTCTTTTAGCGATATTTAAAAAAAAAACAAGCAAGCGATTAACGTTTCATATTCTCATGGTATGAAACGTCCAAAATTTAAATTCCAGAAAATTCTAAAAACAGGAATTAAATTTAACCATACATTGTTTTTAAAGTTAGGTGGAAATCCAAAGCTATTAGCCAATACATTTTTTCCAAACAGTGATGCAAATTATTTTTTTCCACATTTGTCAAATTTAAATGAGGAGTTTAATCATTTGTTTATTTACTCTGATATTGTTGAATATTCGATTGTAGGACATATTCAAGCTCCGATTTTAAGAGTTGTACCATTCAAAACATCAAATTCAATTGAAAATGATAGTGGTAATCAACATATTAACCATGAATTTTTAAACTTACATTATATGCCTGTATCAAAATCTGAATTTGATACAATTCATATAAATATAAGAGGAGATTCTGGCAATCCTGTTCATTTTGTTCTTGGAAAGTCTATGGTGAAGTTGCATTTTATGAAAAGAAAAATAGATTGAAAATGCATCCTGTATATCGAGGAGTTACACGTCAGTATGGGGCAGGTTTAGGATCCTTGTTCAAATCTGCAATTAGAACCGTTTCTCCAATTATAAAACCAATAATACAAACTGGAGTAAATTCTTTTAAAAATGAAGGAATGAAACAAGGAATAGGTTTAGCTCAAGATATTTTTCTTCAACACAAAAATCCAAAGGATGTAATTATTTCACGAGGTAAACAAACAATGAATTCAATAGGAAAATCGTTTTTGAATAAATTAGGTATAAAAACAAAGAAAAATAAAAGGAAACATCAGTCGCGTTCAATACATCGAAGAGTTAAGGTCCATAAATCAAGTAACAATCAAAAAGGTCTTGGTAGAAAAAGGAGAAATATATTCTAACAGAAATTTAGATATGTTTGACTAAAATAAAAAATGATGCAAAACGGTTCTTGTGAATGTAGTAAGACGGAGTTGGATGTTCAATCAGTACCTCCAACCATGACTGCTATGCACGAAAGTCAGTGGATTGAACATTTTCCGATTTCCTCTCTCAACAATAATACTCCAATAGAATTTGTAATTCCGCCACAAACAGATAAATGGACAGATTTATCTCAATCTTACATGTATTCGAAATTGAAAATTTTAAAAACAGATAATACTGTGTTAGACGCAGATGATAATATTACGCCAGTTAACAATTTCTTTCATAGTATCTTCAGTAACATTGATTTATATCTAAACAATAAACTGATAACAAATAATTCTGATACATATCCTTTTCGGGCATATTTAGAAAATCTTTTGTCATATAACGCTGAATGTAAATCAACACAATTAGCTGCTAGTGAAATGTGGATGAAAGATACCGCCAGTAAATATGAGATTGTTGACATTGCAGGTGCAAATTTAGGTCTTAATAAGAGGAATTCATTTATTTCTGGGAGTAAAGTAATCGAACTTCAAGCACGATTGCATTTGAATTTATTTTTACAAGAAAAATATTTACCCAATGGAATTGAAATTAGAATAAGACTCAATAGAGCATCGTCAAAGTTTTGTTTAATAGGAGGCACTGGCGCACCAGATGTAAAAATAGATTTTGAAAATGTTAGTTTCAATGTAAGAACTGTTGAGCTATTACCTGCTGTGTCCAATGACATGAACAGACTCATAGCTCAAAAGAATATGACAATTCCTATACGTAGAGTAGAAGTCAAAACATTCACAATTGCAACTGGAATGCGCTCAAAAATAGAAGATCATCTTTTTCAGGGGCAATTACCAAAACGGATATTCATTGGTATGGTTGATAATGCTAGTTTCAATGGGGAATACGCAAAAAATCCATTCAATTTTCATCATTTTAATCTATCAAAAATTGATGTAAATTGTAATGGTCATGGTATTTTCAACCGTCCATTTGAGCCGGATTTTGAATATAAATTATATCTTAAATCGTACGTGTCTTTGTATCAAGCTGTATCTTCACTAGGTCAAAACAAATCATTTGATATTACTAGAGATGAATATGTAAATGGATATTGTTTATGGGGATATGACTTGACACCTGACCAAGGCAGTGAAGAGGGACACCTACACCCTATAAGAACTGGAAATCTACGACTTGAACTTCAGTTTGCCAGAGCACTTGAAAAAGTCATCAATGTCATAGTGTTCTCAGAGTTTGATAACCAGATTGAAATAAATAGTCTTCTTGTGAAGTGATCACCGATTATTACTATTGGACAATTATAACCAAACAAATCCTAAAAGTAACGTATTGGTGAAATCAACATCCAAAGATGGAAACCATCGAATTACAACACATACTGGATCGAGAAATATGGCTGAAGAGACTAAACGGAATAGTATGCCCAAAAGACAAGCTACCAAATCACAGACCATTAGACGTCCAAGCGTACATAATCAACACGGATAATTCTGATCAACCTGGAAAACATTGGATAGCCATTGTATTCGACCAGAAGAATGAAGCAACCTACTTTGACTCCTATGGATTACCACCACTACATGAAGAAATATTGTATTTCTTGACAAACAATTCGACGAAATGGACATTTAACAAACAGAGACTACAAAGTGTATTCAGTACAACATGTGGAAAATACTGTGTGTTTGTGTTGGTTGCGATTGCAAGAGGAAATACTCTGCGTCTCTGTATTCAACAAACATTCAGTTCATCAGATTACTTCAAGAATGATAGGACTGTAACGATCTGGTTCAAACATCACTTTGGAACACTCTACGAAGAACCTCAACAAAGTTCAACATCTGTCGGGTGTCAATGTTGTAAACCACAACAATATCATCATGCCATGTCTTTGCATTTTCCAAAATTACTTCATGTTACAAATATGTTAACATAATATTGCATGTACTTTTGTAAAGATCAAATATGAATATCATATCTGGTCTATAATTCTATGTTGTAAAATATGTTGTTGTTCAATAAAATATTATTAAAACTTTACGTATCTCGTATTCAATTTTCCCCCATAAATTGAAAAATACCAATATATTGATTTACAATCAATATTTATTTTCATTAACTTATGTCAATATTAGAGTTGTCAGAAGTGGCTGAAAATTATTTTTAGGAAATTTTCATATGTATTTGATAATATTGGAGTTGTCAAAAATATTTGAAAATTATATAGAGGAACAGTATACCACTAAATGTTCAGGGTGACACTATAGCGTGATACAAGAATTTTCCACCCGGATAAATTTCACGAATCTCCAACAAAATGGTTCAGGGTGGCACAATGGGGTAATACAAGAAGTTTCCACCCCCGGATAAATTTCACGAATCTTCAACAAAATGGTTCAGGGTGGCATTATGGCGTAATACAAGAAGTTTCCAACCCCTGATAATGGGAGTAATAAGGGGTGGCACCTATGGGGTACTTTTTTAACATGTGTTTTTTACATAGACACCCGGTGTTCCGGTAAAAAATGTCTATGTAAAAAACACATGTTAAAAAAGTACCCCATAGTGCCACCCATTACTACTATCATGGCATCGTGGTATCGTCATCGTAGTATCGTGCTACCGTAGTATCGATCCGATAGCGATATTGCGATGGCCTAAACGGAACACCGTAGTTTCGGATGTTAGTTGAGGCTAAATTGTCCTCGAAAAAATCTGATGCACAGCCTATGTTAGTGTACACGTTACCCATAGGTAAAGTCATATTTACTCGCATAGTAGGTGAGTATTCACCAGGGACAATACACTCAGGTAACTGCTTACATGTCACTGGATTGTATAGCTAATAACAGAGTACAGTAGTGGGTATATATGGTATATGTTGTGTGATTTGCCCGGTAAAAGTGATACACTGATTTTCTGTGTATGACGTTATTTATAATGTTGGTTCATGTTGTTAAAACACAGGCACAAACCTGTCCAGAAAACTGACATATTTTACTGTTTTGTGTAATATAATTGATACCAGTCCGTTCTCCTTGCTTTTCTACATCTGATTAGCTACATTATATTATATGTTCTACTTCACATTTTGAGTTCATGTGAAACTGGCTGATGGCTGCAACACACGAAGGTGGCCGACTTGGCCACTCCATTGGCCGTATAGGATACAGTAACGAGGCAGTATTCACATATATGTTATCCATATATCGGGTGGCCCAAAAAAAACGTATACCCACTTGAAATGTTAATAACTATAAAACTAGTTATAGCATTAACATTTTATTTTGTGCATCTCATCTTATGCCAATTTTAGGCATTTTCTCAAAATTTCAGCCAAGTTGGGTTAAAAATCTCGAAATGGCAACAAAATGAAAAATTCAGGTGAAAAAAAACCATATCGGTGTTTGGTAATTTTTTTTTCTCAAAATATGATTTCTTTAGTCTGCTACCAATATGCTCCCCACTCATGGATATCGACACTATCATGACTATAGTGAGATCATATCATTCCTGTTTAATTGCTACTGGTCTAATGCGATCTGACCGTGTCACCGTGTATAATTTATTACAATATTCCCTTGCGGATAGCCAATCCCAAGTTAATTGGGAATTTTTAGCTCTAAAAATGTTAATTACTTCGAATATTGAAAATAAACTTTTCCTTTCGTCCATATTGTTTCCGGTCTCATTTCCGTAGTCTGGTTTACAATTTAAATTTAGTATTTGAATACTTGAGTTGTTTAATTATTAACCAGTCCAATTTATATTTCATTTAATTATTTATTGGTTCTTTTTATGAAATTCTATATTATTATAGTTTATTCCAATAATGAATTATTACCTTATAATGAAATTAAGTTTTTATGAAGTTATATAGTTGTTTGGTTCTTTGTCATGGTTATTCTAAATGCTTTGCTCTGATTGGTTGGAAATAAAATTTTCTTCCAGACCGGTCTAGGTGTTCATTTTCCCTCACAGGTGATTTTCAGCTTATATGCTTTAGACATGAAATTACAAACAAAAATTTAAAAACGCAGTGGGAAAGTTACTTGTTGTTCTGTACTTTTTTCGGGTTTATATCTGTGCCAGCGTCTACAGAAGTAGTTTCCTTGTTTGCACAATTTCTAAGTCGTTCATTCAAATCTGTCGATGCTATAAGGAATTATATCAGTGGTATCCGTACTATGCATTTGTTGTTAGGCGTCGAAATAAATTTTAATGCTTATTTAATTAATCTGACGTTGAAGGGTATTAATCGCTTAAATCCACATTGTGTACACCAGGCTGCTCCTATTACACCCAGATTTTATTGTTATTTCATGATAAATTAGAATTTGTCAATCCGGTAGACACATGTTTTTGGTGTTTATTCTTATTTGCCTTTTTTCTGTTAGCACGGAAATCCAATTTGGTAGCAAGTTCAAAATTCAGATGTTTCCGGGAAATATCTTTTAAGGGATGATGTTAAGGAAATGGGAACAAATTTATTAGTCACTTTTTCGTTGGACAAAAACTTTGCAGTTTGGGGAACGTTTACTGCAAATTCCATTAATAAAATCTGATTCTTTATTGTGTCCCGTTAAAGCATTCAACAATTTGGTTAAATTGAATCCAGTTTCAGGTAATACTCCATTGTTTTCTTTTGCTAGGAATAAGTGTATCACTTACCCAATGTTTCAGAATAAGTTAAAGTCTTTAATTTCGGCTATTGGTCTTAATCCGGATAATTATTCTTCTCATAGTTTTAGACGGGGTGGAACAACCTTAGCCTTTCAAGCAGGAGTGCCTTCAGAATTAATACAGCTTCAAGGTGATTGGCGCAGTGATGCTTATAAAAAATATCTTAGATTTACTTTAGATGATAAAATTCTAGTCGCAGATAGAATGAATAATCACATTCAGCTTACAGTTGATTAATCTATTTTAGGTAAAAAACGGACCCTCCTTATTTGCGACTCCATTGCCAAAATATGTTGCCGGAGTTGACAGTCTAGATGTGCAAGCATATCCAGGAAGAACTCTTGGTGGAATTGCCTGTGAAGTCTCAAACAATCGTGTTCTTCAGGGTAAAATCTCTGATTCTGATTTTGTAATTGTACACGCTGGCACAAATGACATAAACAATATGGAAATAGAGGACTTTCCTGCCGCAGTTAATAATGTGTTCGTTCCATTTGCGGTATCAAGCCACATGTTAAAATTTTATATTCTGCCATTCTACCAAGACCTGTAGATTTCAAATACACTAAAGTTAAAGTGATTAAAACAAATAATCGCATTAGGAGATTTTGTAAATATCGGAAATTTCCATTTCTTAAGACATTCCGTCCATTTGTCTCTAAGAACGGAGAACCTTTTAGGCATATGTTCGCCGTGCGAGACGGGGGTCTTCATCTAAACACGGAAGGTTCGAGAGTGTTGAGCAATTATTTTTTGCAAGTGGTTAAGAATCTTAGAAACTCCTAATGTGCTTTCAATGTGAGCTGACGGAGCGATTGCCTGTGGAACGTGTGATACCGGATCAAATGGCATAATATGCTAGTGGGTCGGGGGTTGCATTGGACTACAGCCAATTGCACTTTTAGCTTATGGGATATGGTTATGTTCGCAATGTGTGTAAAGACATTGTATGCATAATTGATAGCTAATTTAATATATGCTTGTTGTATTTGTATGTGTAGTTGCAGTTTCTGTCCTTCTTTTCAATTCCCATTTCAGGATTGAGGATTGGCATAGACTGTTATAGGCATTGCTAATTCCTTCCATTTGGGAACACATGTTGGTTGGGTAGAAGACCCTAAACATTCCCGCTGAATTGGGAAAGGTAAAGAGGTTAGGAACCTGCATATAGTGAGTATTCTAGTTCGTAATTGCGTGTGTAATTCAAAGCAAATGGGGCAATTGCTCCGTTTGGTTTGGGTTTGCAAGCAGCTTTTGTTTATTTGTAATTTGGATTTACCTGTAACCCCGATGATTTCATATTTTTATGACACTAAATCTTTGATTGGCATCTAGGCTAGATGCTCAAGTTACATTTGTGGCCACAAAGTCTCATTCGTGACTTTCGTTTTATCAATAGTTTTTAGGTTTAATATCATTTTGTACTTGAATCTGTTTTATATAGTAAAATAGATTTGTGTGTAAAGTGAATTTGCTTGAAAAATGAAAATTAAATTAAATTATTATCACATGACAGTTACAGGTTGCCTGCATGGGATGACGTTAAATTTGAATGCTTCCCTTTTCTCATTTCTGTTTGTTTGGTGGGCCTTCGGCTTGGCGAGTGGAGAAATTTCATTTCTCTTTGTGGTTTGTTGACCACTTCATTATTGTGTTCAGTGGTTGAATGTCCAAATTTGTTTGGGAATTATAGTTCTGGATTTACATAGCTGAAAATCAATTCTACCATTAAAACCTTATTAAGGTTATTCTTGTTTTTGTCCTTTGATATTCCATTATTGAATTGAGAAGAGTAATTGGGAATTTTTAGCTCTAAAAATGTTAATTACTTCGAATATTGAAAATAAACTTTTCCTTTCGTCCATATTGTTTCCGGTCTCATTTCCGTAGTCTGGTTTACAATTTAAATTTAGTATTTGAATACTTGAGTTGTTTAATTATTAACCAGTCCAATTTATATTTCATTTAATTATTTATTGTTCTTTTTATGAAATTCTATATTATTATAGTTTATTCCAATAATGAATTATTACCTTATAATGAAATTAAGTTTTTATGAAGTTATATAGTTGTTTGGTTCTTTGTCATGGTTATTCTAAATGCTTTGCTCTGATTGGTTGGAAATAAAATTTTCTTCCAGACCGGTCTAGGTGTTCATTTTCCCTCACAGGTGATTTTCAGCTTATATGCTTTAGACATGAAATTTTTTTCACCCGCCCACCCATAGTAGCCCAGCATTTAATTGAATTGTTGTATATCATGTTTATTTCTTGAATAGGTTCAAGAAATTGAATTGATGGTGAGAAGAATTGTTAAGGTATGATCCACTTTATTATTAAGTTGGGTAATATTATATTATTATAGGAGTGCCAATGTAGGCGAGTGGAGAAATTTCATTTCTCTTTGTGGTTTGTTGACCACTTCATTATTGTGTTCAGTGGTTGAATGTCCAAATTTGTTTGGGAATTATAGTTCTGGATTTACATAGCTGAAAATCAATTCTACCCTTATTATCTCCCCTGGCTTTCATTTATGCCATTTGTTTTCTGCAAGAAGTTTTGCCAAGTTAATATTGTGTTGTGTTTTCTCATTATGATTGCCACAAACTGAGTAAATTGTTTTGAATGTCAAAATGGTGTTTAGTGTTGGAGACAAGGCTATCATTGAAGCATGTGCAACTGAAAAGGGATGGGGTGGTAAGCGAATAGTGAAAGAATTTCCAGGAAAAAAATGGAACTTCAATTCTGTACAGAGGTTAATCAAACGGATGAAGCAGAGTGGGACAACTGACAGCCAGTCTGGGAGTGGTAGGCCCCGGACGGTTACTACAGATGAAAACATTGATGTTGTTGATGATGCAATTGTTTCTCAAGAAGATCAGCCTGGAACTCACAAGTCACAGAGACAAATTGCTTCAGATTTAAATGTGAGTCGTTCTAGTGTGCAAAGGATAGCCAGAAAACTCACATTAAAAGCTTACAAAAGGATCCGAATTTCAAGGAGAGACGAAAATGTTAAACAAAAAAGAAAGACTCGTTGTAGGAACTTGCATGATAGATACTCTGCTGAAGATGTCAAAAAGATAGTGTTTACTGACGAGAAAGACTTCACCCTAGAAATCGCCAAGAATAGACAAAATGACCGAGTTTACGGTACAAGTAAAAAAGACATACCCCTTACAAGACTTTATCATGAAATATCACGGTTTACCAAGAAAATTATGGTGTCAGCAGGAGTATCTTGCAATGGAAAGACTTCTATTCATTTTATTGACACATCTAAAACTAAGGTGAATTCCAACTGTTACGTGAACTTATTAGATGATAGTTTACTACCAGACTGTAGGCGGCTATATCCCAGGAACAATTACATTTTTCAACAAGATGGTGCCCCATCACACACAAGTAATGCCATGCAAATGCATTTGGAAGAGGTTGTACCTGAATTTATTAAAAAAAAAAAAAAAACGAATGGCCACCGCAGTCTCCAGACTGCAACCCCATGGATTACTCAATATGGGACTATTCCTATCGCAAAAGGTCTACACTGGTCAAACAAGTAAATTCACCGAGACTGAACTCAGAGCCAGGATCATTGCACAATGGTCAGAACTTACTGTCGAGGATATTAGAAATGCATACTTGTTGGAAAACCCGACTGAGGGCGGTGTGCACACAGAATGGAGGACATATTGACCATCTGTTTAAGTAGAAATGGTGAGAAATAATAAAAAAATTGTCCGATATCACGTTTTTTCACCTGAATTTTTCATTTTGTTGCCATTTCGAGATTTTTTACCCAATTTGGCTGAAATTTTGAGAAAATGCCTGAAATAGGCATAAGATGAGATGGGCAAAATAAAATGTTAATGCTATAACTAGTTTTATAGTTATTAACATTTCAAGTGGGTATACGTTTTTTTTGGGCCACCCGATACTATCAAATTTACGAAGCAATTATCTTTGATTCTAACGATGATCAGGTATAGAACGGGTCCTTAAAGGTACATGCCCACTCAGTAGGCACACACTGTTCTTTATATCAGACATCATCTGAGACATTTTCTGGCAAAATAAACATTCATTCACAATTACCCCATGTACTAATTGGCATTATTGTACATTTTATATTAGACGTAAATGTCCACACTGATATCAGGGCCGATAACCGTGTTTCATTAACCCCTCCTGGCTCACCCACTATAACTTTTTTCTTTCTTTTAGCTTATTAACAGACATTACTATTTATTCTCTGTATTAATTTTCTTTTTAGCAATGATCATACTTTATAATCTTTATCATCTGTCGAAAATATTATTTTTTTAGGTGACGCATTTTATTAGCATAAATAATAAAAAAAATACCATGCCTCATTTGCATATGAAAATAGCCTGATACCACCGCGCGTCACTATCAGTAAAATAAATATCACTAAATGATTATATCTGTATAGTGGGCACTCATAATTTTTAAAACTGGTGAAATAGTGACACAATTATACACATATTTAATTCCCATAAAGAACAATTTGCCTACTGAGTGGGCATGTACCTTCAACACTGTTGCTGTTTCAGGAACTATTGATTCATGCTGTTAATTAATTTTGGGCCACTGGCCGACATAAGCGCTATACGGTATTTATAACCTTTGAAATACCAGAGGTATTATGAACATATACCGAGTCAAAAAAGAAAGTGTTCACTTTTATTTTGGCTGTAATTTCTAAAATAAATCAGTATATGTCAGGCCTCTTTTTTTTTAATTACTTGGTTTACTGATCCGCCGCACCTAATTTTGCCGATTTGGAAAAAAATTAAAATTGGCAACTCAATTTATTTTTGTTTAATATCCGCCAAAAGGAAATAAAAAAATATTGACTTCGTCAATTTTTCGTCTCTCGTTCGCGCCGATCCACCGCCGACCACTAAATCTCAAGAAAAAACATCGACATCGCCATATTTTCTTCTCCGGGTCCGCGACGTTTCGTCTTACGTGATCGGTATGAAGTTAGCGCTCGCATTTTATTAAGTAAAGCCTTTATTGATACGGATCAACCTCCCTCGCTCCTGCCTTACAAGAACAACAATGGCAGACGCAGAACGCTTTTTCTTTCTGATATTTTTGAATTTTTTATCGGATCATTAAAAACAGAACAGTTTTTTTTTTAAAGTATTTCCGGGCCAGAGTATCGGTGAAGCTCTGGCGCCAATGCTGGCCGAAAAGGATGTGCTCATCAAGGACCTGTCTGCCTCAAGCAAATGCGAGAAATCTATCAAACCGGAAGTTCGGAACACGAGCCGTGTCATGGATTTTCGCGACCATTTTGTTTTCACTTCCACATCGAAAAAGGCAGCGTTACAGTAGAGCTGGCCGTTTTTGGTGTAAAATTAAAGTGCAAAATTGTTGTTTAATGATGCCTCTGTGTGTTTGTGGGTCCTTGTAGATTCATTTTTAATATATGTTCAACAATTTATGAACACACTAAGTTGGTGATTTTCTACAGCATGATAGCTATTCACATGAGGAATGCATGTATAAATGTGCTACGTTTGTGATCTTGGCCTTGGCAAAAGGGGTGGGGGGGGGGGGGGGGGGGGGGGGGTGGGTCATGGATATTTGCTGTAGCACAATAGAGTATTATCAGATGAATGCATGTATGAAATATGAAGGTGTACCCTGTAAAGAAACAGAAGTTATAAAAAGACATTTACTCCAACGTTAAGTTTATGATGTTGATCTTGGGGAAAGGGGTGTGGTGGGTCATGGATTTGCTGTAACACAATAGAGGATCATCGGATGAATGCATGTATGAAATATCAAGGCGTTCCATGGAAGTGTAAAGAAACAGACGTTACACAACATTTACCTCAATGTAAAGTTTATGAACATGCTAAGTTTGTGACCTTGACCTTGGGGCAAGGATTGGGTGGTGGGTTGTGGATTTGCTACAGCATGATAGAGGGTCATCTGAGGAATGTATGTATGAAATATCAAGGCGTTCCATCAAAGGAAACAGTTGTAATCAGACATTTACCCCAACGTTAAGTTTATGAATGTACTAAGTTTGTGACCTTGACCTTGGGGTAAGGGATGGGCGGTGGGTCATGGATTTACTATAGCATGATAGAGTATCATCAGATGAATGCATATTTGAAATATCAAGGCGTTCCATGAAAGGAAACAGATGTTATAATACATTTACCCCAACATTAAGTTTATGAATGTGCTAAGATTGTGACCTTGACCTTGGGAAAGGGGTGGGCGGTGAGTCATGCATTTGCTATAGCACGATAGAGTATCAGCAGATGAATGCATGTATGAAACATGAAGGCGTTCCCCGTAAATAAACAGAAGTTACACAACATTTACCCCAACGTTAAGTTTATGAACATGCTAAGTTGTGACCTTGACCTTGGGGTAACGATTAGGTGGGCGGTGGGTCATGGATTTGCTATAGCACGATAGAGTATCATCAGATGAATGCATGTATGAAATATCAAGGCGTTCCATGAAAGGAAACAGATGTTATAAGACATTTACCCCAACGTTAAGATTATAAATGTGCTAAGTTTGTGACCTTGACCTTGCGGTAAGGGCTGGGTGGTGGGTCATGGATTTGCTACAGCATGATACAGGGTCATCTGAGGAATGCATGTATGAAAGGAAACAGATGTTATAAGACATTTACCCCAACGTTAAGATTATAAATGTACTAAGTTTGTGACCTTGCGGTAAGGGCTTGGTGGTGGGTCATGGATTTGCTACAGCATGATAGAGGGTCATCTGAGGAATGCATGCATGAAATAACAAGGTGTTCCGTGAAAGGAAACAGAAGTTATAAGACATTTACCCAACGTTAAGTTTATGAATGTGCCAAGTTTGTGACCTTGACCTTGGGGTAAGGGCTGGGTGTTGGGTCATGGATTTGCTATAGCATGATAGAGGGTCATCTGAGGAATGCATGTATGGACTAACAAGGTGTTCCATGAAAGGAAACAGAAGTTATAAGACATTTACCCAACGTTAAGTTTATGAATATGCCAAGTTTCATCTGAGGGTCATCCAAGGGTCATCTGAGGAATGCATGTATGAAATAACAAGGTGTTCTGTGAAAGGAAACAGGCGAGCTAAAAAGGTCAGCAACGCTGTGAAACACGCACCATTTTCAAATCCGTTAAAATGATAGAAAGTGTTACCTTACCATAGCATTTCATGATGAATATTTGTAAAAAGACATCGTTCAGCATCACAGTGTCATTTACTACGTTGCTGACCTTACACTTCTACTAAAAATGATACTGACATGCGATGTTTTTCAGTCACCTGTGGGTAGACCCAGAGTTACGACGGCCCGTACAGATCGATGTATTACGTTAACGCATCTCCGACGTCGATTTAGAACGGTGTCGAGCACCGCAAGAGAATACGGAATTTCTGGTCAAACCGTTATAAACCGTTTGAGAAATGTCCGTAACCCAATCCGACCACGTCGGCCACACGTTGGTCAGATAATAATTCACGGTAATCGTAACGCTAGAATGCAGTGGGGCAGGCGTCATTTGCGTTGGCGACGTGCTCAGTGGGCTAGTGTTCTCTTTACAGACGAGTCGCGGTTTAATTTCAGTCATGCTTACAGTTCGGATGTACCGAAGGAAGGGGGAGCGTTTCGCTGATTCGTGCCTTCTGCAGAGTCATGTATGAACTATCAAAGCGTTCCCTGTGACGAAACAGAAGTTACACAACATTTACCCCAACGTAAAGTTTATGAACATGCTAAGACCTTGGATAAGGGTTGGGTGGTGGGTCATGGATTTGCTATAGCATGATAGAGGGTCATCTGAGGAATGCATGTATGGACTAACAAGGTGTTCCATGAAAGGAAACAGAAGTTATAAGACATTTACCCAACGTTAAGTTTATGAATATGCCAAGTTTCATCTGAGGGTCATCCAAGGGTCATCTGAGGAATGCATGTATGAAATAACAAGGTGTTCTGTGAAAGGAAACAGGCGAGCTAAAACGGTCAGCAACGCTGTGAAACACGCACCATTTTCAAATCCGTTAAAATGATAGAAAGTGTTACCTTACCATAGCATTTCATGATGAATATTTGTAAAAAGACATCGTTCAGCATCACAGTGTCATTTACTACGTTGCTGACCTTACACTTCTACTAAAAATGATACTGACATGCGATGTTTTTCAGTCACCTGTGGGTAGACCCAGAGTTACGACGGCCCGTACAGATCGATGTATTACGTTAACGCATCTCCGACGTCGATTTAGAACGGTGTCGAGCACCGCAAGAGAATACGGAATTTCTGGTCAAACCGTTATAAACCGTTTGAGAAATGTCCGTAACCCAATCCGACCACGTCGGCCACACGTTGGTCAGATAATAATTCACGGTAATCGTAACGCTAGAATGCAGTGGGGCAGGCGTCATTTGCGTTGGCGACGTGCTCAGTGGGCTAGTGTTCTCTTTACAGACGAGTCGCGGTTTAATTTCAGTCATGCTTACAGTTCGGATGTACCGAAGGAAGGGGGAGCGTTTCGCTGATTCGTGCCTTCTGCAGAGTCATGTATGAGCTATCAAAGCGTTCCCTGTGACGAAACAGAAGTTACACAACATTTACCCCAACGTAAAGTTTATGAACATGCTAAGACCTTGGATAAGGGTTGGGTGGTGGGTTGTGGATTTGCTACAACATCTGAGGAATGCATGTATGAAATATCAAGGCGTTCCATGAAAGGAAACAGATGTTATACAATCGTTTTGGTCGGATATCAACATATTATTACAAACAAGTAGACTAGACTACAATAGTAATTTAACATATGAAAACATATCATTTTGTAACGTGAAGGTCGACTGCAAAAATAAAACAATGATTATAAGCTTCCTAATTCTTCTAGCAAAGTATTTAATTTATAGGTGCAAATACGATGAAACGCAGCCATCGACAGGCCGCTTTAACACATATATGAAGCAAACAATAACAAGAAACGAGGCAAAGCCACGAAGGCTAGGTTTTTTCCAAGCATAGACACTGTTATATAATAAAGTTGATTATCTCGTGCACTGGCTCAATTATGACATAGCGAAACAAGGCCAGTTGTCAGGTACACATTTGTGTACATGCGCCGGGGGCGTGGGCAGTGCTGTAACACTTTAGTTAATCTGGGTCGAGTTAATTCTGCGCCTGATACGCGATCTCCGATTGGTCAGCCTTTACACCTAATTAATATTCCACCAATGGTGAGCGCGAACGCATGCCGGAAAAATGAAATCGAGCACATAACAATTAGCACTGCTTTGTTACTGGTCTTACTGATCTTATTCCCAGTTTGCTCGGATTAATTTACGAAATGTGCAAACGTGATCAGCTGCACATTCACATCGGTGAGATAAAAGGAGGCTATATGACCATAAAAAAAAAAATCGTCCATTTTGGGTCTGATTTGGGAAAGATTCGCTAAATTTTAAAACACGATAATCTGACAATAGTCGTGTAACTGAATTTAACACGATTTTGATTTTGAAATACAAATAGGAAAAAAATTCGGGAGCCAAGGCACCAACCGTGGTAACATGACCGAAATCGGTGTTAATAGTGAAGCCGTGTTTTGTACTAACGGGGTCGCACTGTACATTTAGTAGATGGAAAAAACTTTAACTAAAAACCAAAAAACTTTAAACAGGGCACCACGGGACGGTACGGACGGACAGACCGGAACAATTATTGCCAAAATGCCGACGATTTTATCGCGCTTTCGCAAGCGGGTGGGCGACAATGAGGTGATAAACCACCCATGTGAAGTATCAAGGTAATGGGTGAAGCAGAGCAGAGATATAGTACCAAAAAAACAAAAAAACTTTAAACCAAAAAAAATTCAGAGTTAATTTAACCTTGACAATTCTGGGCACAAGGGGCCCGCACCGGTTGGGGGGTAGAATGAAAAATATGGATGACTGATAAAACTCCCATGTGGAAGTTTCAAGGTAATGGGCGAAAGCAGTTCGCAGGAGATATAGTATAACGAAAAAACTTTTTAACCAAAAAAACTTTAACCTAGACATAACGTTTAAACACGTTAACGTTGAAAATGGCTCTAAGTCCAATTACGTAGAAAGACATTAATAGGTGAACATAAAAAAAATGGTGTCATGTTTGGATAGTTGTAATTGGTGGTACGGCACCCCTTGGTTCTCTGTCCTAGGTGGGTAACAGGCGTACCAAAAAAGAAATGGACCTTTAAAACAACACGAAAACCTTTTAAACATTGTAAACGCGAAAACATTAAACAATTGAAAATGGCTAAGTGTCTTGCGCGGGAAAAAATGGGAGTTCAAATTCAAAAAAAGGTAACATGTTTGGATAGTGATATTGGTGGGTGGCACCCCTAGATTATGAATGCCTGTGAAATAAGTTTGGTGGTCCTTAGGTGGTACCAGTAAACAAAGAAATGGGACTCAAACCACGAAAACATAACATTGATTTTGGTGGGACGCCGCCCGCCCCGCCGCCCGCCGCCCCGCCCCGGCTTATTCGCCAATCCAATAGCCTGGAATTTTTTTTCAAAAAATCCGCCTGGCGCTAAAAATAGAAGAAAACTTTTATAGCCACTAATTTAAAGAATAAACTAGATACTTTTTAATTCAATACTGGAAAGTTGGAGTGACTTTATAGAACAAAAAATCCGTAAAAGAACAATCATTTGAATATAAGGAACCAACGAATGTAAAAATATATGCGCCCGGACCATTTTCGCTTCTCCGACCTATACCAATTCGCATAGCCCATATGGCCCTATAGTAAGACCCTCCTTTATTTTAGGTTTAACAACTCAATGCTACAAATGTAGACAATGTATTCTTAGGTTAATTGATTACAAGACTATGATTTGTTTTATTCATGTTTTTGTTTTGTTGGAACTGACAGAACAGCCTGTACTATGTTTAAATGAACTGTAATAATCATATCAATTTGTATTTGTACTTGTTTACATGTTGTCAAAAGAGAATAAAATATTAAAATAAATGACAAAAAAGTACAATTTAACCCCAACGTTAAGTTTATGAATGTAGCTAAAGTTTGTGGACCCTTCCACCTGGGGTAAAGGGGTGGGCGGTGGGTCATCGATTTGGCTAATAGCACGATAGAGTTTTATCATCCGCTATGCAATGCATGTCTGCAAATAATCAAGGCGTTCCAATGATAAAGGAAACATAAGTTTGTTTTAAGACATTTACCCCTCCCAACCGTTAAGTTTATGAATGTGCTTATGGTTTGTGAGACCTTGGGGAAAAGGGGGGGGTTTGGGGTCAGTGGGATCTTTGGCTTTACTATAGGCACGATAGAGTTCTTCATCCATATGAATGCAATGTAATGAAATATCAAGGCGATTCCCTGTTAAAGAAATACAGAAGTTTTAAAAATAAAAGAACATTTACAGCCAACGTTAAGTTTCTATGATGGTTGATTCTTGGGGGGGGGGTGGGGGGGGGGGGGGGGGGGGGGGGGGGGGGGGGGGTGGGGGGGGGCGGGGGGGTGGGGGGGGGGGGGGGGGGGGGGGGGGGGGGGGGGGGGGGGTCATGGATTTGCTTATAAGCCAACAATAAACGGATCAATCAAATGATGCATGTAAATTGAAATTATCAAAGATGTTTCCCCTGTAAATAAACAAAGAAGTTTCACAACATTTTACCCAAACCAACGTAAAGTTTATAGAACATGCTTAAGATTGTGACCTTGACCTTAGGGTAGGGTAAGGGTTGGGTGGGTTGGGTTGATTGGATTTTCTTACAGCATGATGAGGCGGGTCCATCTGACGGGAATGCAATGTATGAAATATTCAAGGCCGTTCCATGAAAGGAAAACAACGATGTTATAAAAGACATTTACCCCAACGGTTAAGTTTATGAAATGTGCTTAAGTTTGTGACCTTCACCCTGGGGTAAGGGGTGGGGTGGGCGGTGGGTCATTGAGTTTACTTATATCACGATACGAGTATCATCCGATGGAATTGCCATGTATGAAATATCAAGGCGTTTCCATTGAAAGGAAACAGATGTTATTAATCAACTTTTACCCCAACCAGTTAAGTTTATGAATGGTGCTATGTTTGTGACCTTGGGGGAAAGTGGGTGGGGGTGGGGATCAATGTGGATTTGCTATCGCACAATAGGAGTATCATCAGATGAAGATTGCATTGTATGAAAATTATCAAGGCGTTCCCTGTAAACATGGTAAATCAAAACAGAAGTTATAAAAATACATTTACTCCAACGTTTAAGTTTTATGTTGATATTGGGGAAAGGGTTGGGGGGGGGGGGGGTTGTGTCATTGATTTGCTTGTAGCACAATAGAGGATCATCAGATGAATGCATGTATGAAATATCCTCCAAGGTGTTCCCTCTAAATAAACATAAGTTACACAACATGTATGAAATATTCAAAGTTGTTCCCCTGTAAAGTAAACAGAAGTTAACACAACATTTTACCCCAACGTTAAGTTTTCTATGAACATGCTAAGATTTGTTTGACCTTGACCTTTGGGACCTTGGGGTTAAGGGTTGGCTTGGTTGGGTTGTGGGATTTGCTAACAGCATGATAGAGGGAGGGTCATCTGAGGGAATGCATGGTATGAAATATCAAGGGCGTTATTCCAATGAAAGGAAACTGATGTTATAAGACATTTACCCCAAAGTTAAGTTTTATGAATGTGCTAAGTTTGTGACCTTGAACCTTGGGGTAAGGGGTGGGCGGTTGGGTCATGGATTTCGCGATAGCATGATAGGAAATAATCCATCTGATGAATGCATGTATGGAAATATCAAGGAGCGTTTCAAGAAAGGAAAACAGATTGTTTTATAATAAGACATTTACCCCAATCGTTAAGTTTTGATGAATGTGCGAAGTTTGTGAACTTGGGTGTAAGGGGTGGGCGGTGGGTTGGGTCATGGATTTGCGATAGCCGCATAGGATATCATTCAGATGAACTGAATGTTATGCAAGAAATCAAGGCGTTTCAAGAAAGGAAACAGAGTGTTATAAGACATTTAACCCTCCAACGTTAAATTTGTGGATCGACGCCGGACGCCGACCGGGGGTATGCCATAAGGCCTCTTCTGCACTTTGTATGCATGGCGAGCTAAAAAAACAACTAGATTGGTCAGTAAGCGAGGCGCTTACGGAATATCCCCTGCGTGGGCCCAGGTACCCCTAAATATTGTAAACCTTTTCCCAAGTGGTGGGGTGGCTTGTGACCGTTGGCGGGTCTGTGCTTAGCGGGGGGGGGGGGGGGGGGGGGGGGGGGGGGAGGGGGGGGGGGGGGGGGGGGTGGCACCAAAACCGAGGTTTATGAATGTGATAAGTTTGTTGGACCTTTGACCTTGGGGTAATGGGGTATAGGTCATGGATTTGCTATATAGGCACAATAGCACAATAGAGTATCAATCAAGATGAATGCAAATGGTATTGAAAAATATCAAGGCGTTCTATCTATGAAGGGAAAACAGATGTTTATAATAAGACATTTACCCCAATGTTAAGTTATGAATTGTTGCTAATGTTTGTGAATTGACCTTGGGGAAATTAAAAGAGAATTAAAAAGGAAGCTGGTTAAAGGGTTGGCGGTGGGTGGGAGGTGGGTCAGGTTTGCCTATAGTACGATATAGTATCATCAAGATGAATGCATGTATGAAATATGAAGGTTTATTCCCTGTAAATAAACCAGAAAGTTTAACTCAAACATTTTACCCCAACGATTTAACGTTTAATGAATGTGGTAGGTTTGTGACCTTGGGGTAAGGGTTTGGGTGGTGAGTCGTGGATTTGCTACAAGCATGAATAGAGGGGGCATTCTGAGGAAATGCATGTATGAAATATCCAAGGCGATTTCCATGAAATGGAAAACAAGATGTTAAAAATAAGGAAAATTAACCCCAACGTTAAGTTTTTTATTAATGTGCTAAGTTTGTGACCTTGACCTTGGAGTAAAGGATGGGCGGTGGGGTCCATGGGATTTGGTAACAGCATATAAGAGTAGCCATCTGAGGAATTGCATGTATGAAATAAACGAGGTTGTTCCATGAAAGGAAACAGAAGTTATAAGACATTTACCCAACCCACATTAAATTTGTGGACGGACGCCGACGACGCCGGGGGTATGCCAAATCTCTTCTTCTGCACTTCGTGCCAAGGCGAGTAATAAAACTAAATTTAAGGTCAGTAAGGCGAGGCTTTACGGAATTACCCCCGTCTTATGGGCCCAGGTAACCCCCTAAAATATGTTAAAATTTTTTCCCAAGTGTGTGGGGCCTTTGTTGACCTTGACTCCTGTGCTTATAGCGGGGGTGGCGGCCGAAACGAGGAATTTATGTTCACAGGGTGGTAGAGGTCCCATTGGAGCAATATGCGTGTGTGAAATGTGAAGCAGAATCCGAGCAAGGAAATAAAGAAGTTTATAATACCAATTTCTCTGGAATGTTAAATTTAAGTTTGTGACCATTGACCTTAGAGATCTGCGGGGAATATGTTCACAGGCATGATAGTTAGAGACCTTAGAGGAATGCCATGCATGAACTATTAAAAGAATTTGCAATATGAATGGAAATAGAAGTTATAACATTATTTCTCTGATGTTAAGTTTTTGTAAAGTGACCAAGTAATTGACCTAGACTTTGGGATCTGCGGGGGTTGGTTGAACGGTCGTTGATTTGTCAAATGCAATGATACCTATTCGAAGGAATGCATGCAACGAAAAATTAGTAAGAATTATTTTAGAATGAAGGAAATAGAAGTTTAAATAATTTCATAATTCTCTGATGTTAATGTTTTGTAAAGAGACCATGTATTTTGACCTTGACCTTTGGACCAGCGGGGGTTAGGGACGGTCTGTGGATTTGACACAGCATTGGTAGTGGACGCCTTACCATTGAATGCTCGAGTGAAATATTTAAGCATTTTAAGATGAAAGAAATAGAAGTTGTATAACAAATTTATTTCTCTGATGTTAAGTTTTGTAAAAGTGACCCTAAGTATTTGACCTTGACCTTAGGGATCAGCGGGGTTTGGACAGTCGTGGATTTGGCACAGCATGGTAGTAGAGCCTTATAAGGAATGCCATGTGGTGAAAATATTAAAGCATTTTAGATGAAAGGAAATAGTGTTTATAAACTAAAATTTCTTTCACTGATGTTAAGTTTTGTAAAGAAGACTAATGTATTTAGACCTTGACCTTGGGATTCCAGCGGGGGGTTTGACCGGTTCGTCTCGTGGATTTTGGTACAGCAATGGTAGTTAGAGCCTTTACATGAAATGGCCATGGTGTGAAATTAATTAAGCATTTTTAGATGAAGGAAACAGAAGTTATAACAATAATTCTTTCTTGATGATAAAAGTTGTGTAAAGAGACTATGTATTTGACCTTGACCTTGGGTTGGATGACGGGGGTTGGATGGTCGTAAGATTTGGCCCACAGCATGGTTGTAGAGGCCCACCTACATGAATGCATGTTGTGAAATATTAAGCATTTTAGATGGAATAAATAGAAGTTATAACAATATTTCTCTGTGATGTTAAGTTTTTGTAAAGAGACTAAGTATTTTGACCTTGACCTTGGATCAGCGGGGGTTTGGACGGTTCGTAGGCTTTGGGCCACAGCATGGGTCAGTTAGAAGCCTTACATGAATGCATGTGTGAAAATATTAAGCATTTTCGATGAAGGAAATAGAAGTTTAACAATATTTCTCTGATAAGTTAAGTTTTAGTGACGCAACGGGCGCACGGGTCGCGCACGGACAACATGCACGGACGTTCCTACAAATGGGGACGGACGGACGTACGGGACGGACGGGACAAAACCATTGATTCCAGTATACCCCCCCCCCCCCCAACTCGCTTGCGGGGGGGGGGGGGGGGGGTAATTAAATAAATACAGCTGCACTTGTAAAAATACAATTTAGTTTTGATGTTCGAACGGGGTCCAAAAACTAAACTGACAGGTGGGAGCTATAAAAATTTTTGTATGTAAATGTTGTTATAGCTGCAGCTTGTATTTTTATATGCTTCAGCTGTTATAAATAAAACTATTTTACAGGTGCCAGCTTCTATACATTTACAGGTATGCAGCTGGTTAAAAAATGCGGGTGCAACCTGTATATTATATTAACGGACGGACTTAAAAGCGGTAAAATAATGCTCACATAATGAGCCTAACAAACAGCACAAAACTGACAAATTTATTTACAGTTTAGTATTGTAAGGTAATTAGATTTTAGTCCCGTTGTCCTTGTTCTTTTCTGTGTATAATTAGCTACATGTACATTCTAGTAATGTTAAGTTCCACTTCACATTTTCTGTTTATTCTTTGTGAAAAATTGTGAAGAATGATGGAAAGCTGGGCCCGGTTTGCTCAAAACATCCCGTTAGCTTAAACGGGACTGTTTAAATTCCTTAAACTGAATGGTTTTAAAATAATTCTTCTGTTTTAACATTAGGATTTTAACCATTTCAGTTTAAGGATTTAATCAGTCCGCTAAAGCTAAACTGATGTTTTTATGAAACAACCGGGCCCTGGCTGTTAATTATGTTTACCTAAATTTATATTCCATCACATTTACGAAGCAATTATCTTTAATCAAAGGATGATCAGGTTTTAGAATAACGGGTCCTTAAATGGTAAACATATCCCACGCAGTAGGCACAAACTGTTCGTTCTTGTTGACCAAGTGACATCCCCAACCCGAGGACATTTTTCTGGCAAAAATAAAATACATTCATGCAACCATTAAACACTCCACAGTTTATTGATTGGCAATTAATTGTATATTTTATATCAGAAGTTTAAATTTCCTCCAACACTAAGTTCACGTGGAGGGGCGATAATAACCCTGTTTCCCTTATATTGTTAACGGACATTACTTATAATTTATTCTCTGTATTTATTTTTCGATGTACAATGATCATTCCTTATAATCTGTCTTAAATATTAATTTTTCAGGTGACGCATTTAATTAGTATAAATAATTAAACAAGAGGCCCAAATGGGCCTGTATCGCTCACCTAAAAGCCTCCACAGTGGTCATCTTTATTTCAGAAAGACTCTTCACTTACAACTTCAAATGTTCCACACAATCTGTTGGTACCTTCTGATCTAACATATATTGCGAATGTGCATGTGATTTACTGCTATACCTTCGATTTGATATATAAAATGACCATATTCGGTCAAAAATAAAACTTGACCCCTATTTGACCCCTCGGGCCATGACCATTTTTGACCCAGAGGCCACCATATGAACAAATCTGAATCAGCGTTAACTATCGATCATTCATACAAAATTTCGTCGAAATCGTCCTGGCGTTTTGTGAGAAGAAGATTTTTTGACAATTTGACCTACTTTTCAACCGCGGACATCTTGGATTTGGTGATGACCTCCATTTTGACAAAAATGAACAGGCTTCACCAACAAACCATTTCAGTTAAGTTTGGTCAATATCGGCCCAGCAGTTCACAAGAAGAAGTCCTTTGAAATCTTTAGTAAAAGAACAACCTTTTGACCTGTCGGTGGCCATCTTGGATGACGTAATCATCTGATTTTGGCAAAACATGCTCCAGAGTGATCGTCTCGTCGATACCTTGGATTGGATATATTATATGACCATATTCGGTCAAAAATATAATTTGACCCCTAGTTGACCCCTCGGGCCACGCCCATTTTTGACAGGTGCCACCATATGAACAAATCTGAAACAGCGTTAAATATCAATCATTCACACCAAGTTTCGTCGAAATCAGCATGGAGGTTTGTGAGAAGAAGATTTTTTTGACAATTTGACCTACTTTTCAACGGCGGACATCTTGGATTTGGTGATGACCTCCATTTTAACAAAAATGGACAGGCTTCACCCACAGACCATTACAGTTAAGTTTGGCCAATGTCGGCCAAGCAATTCACAAGAATATGTTTGAAATCTTTAGTAAAAGAACAACTTTTTTACCTTTCGGTGGCCATCTTGGATGACAAAATCATCTGATTTAGATAAAAAATGCTCCAGAGTGATCGACTAGTCGATACCTTCGATTTGATATATTATATGACCATATTCGGGCAAAAATATAATTTGACCCCTAGTTGACCCCTCGGGCCACGCCCATTTTTGACCCAGAGGCCACCATATGAACAAATCTGAAACAGCGTTAACTATCAATCATTCATACCAAGTTTCGTCGAAATCGGCCTGGAGGTTTGTGAGAAGAAGATTTTTTGACAATTTGACCTACTTTTCAACGACGGACATCTTGGATTTGGTGATGACCTCCATTTTAACAAAAATGGACAGACTTCACCCACAGACCATTACAGTTAAGTTTGGCCAATATCGGCCAAGCAGTTCACAAGAAGAATACGTTTGAAATCTTTAGTAAAAGAACAACTTTTTTACCTTTCGGTGGCCATCTTGGATGATAAAATCATCTGATTTAGAAAAAAAATGCTCCAGAGTGATCGACTAGTCCATACCTTCGATTTGATATATTATATGACCATATTCGGGCAAAAATATAATTTGACCCCTAGTTGACCCCTCGGGCCACGCCCATTTTTGACCCAGGGGCCACCATATGAACAAATCTGAAACAGCGTTAACTATCAATCATTCACACCAAGTTTCGTCGAAATCGGCCTGGAGGTTTGTGAGAAGATTTTTTGACAATTTGACCTACTTTTCAACGGCGGACATCTTGGATTTGGTGATGACCTCCATTTTAACAAAAATGGACAGACTTCACACACAGACCATTACAGTTAAGTTTGGCCAATATCGGCCAAGCAGTTTCACAAGAAGAATACGTTTGTTGAAATCTTTAGTAAAAGAACAACTTTTTTACCTTTCGGTGGCCATCTTGGATGACAAAATCATCTGATATAGACAAAAAATGCTCCAGAGTGATCGACTAGTCGATACCTTCGATTTTATATATTATATGACCATATTCGGGCAAAAATATAATTTGACCCCTAGTTGACCCCTCGGGCCACGCCAATTTTTGACCCAGGGGCCACCATATGAACGAATCTGAAACAGCGTTAACTATCAATCATTCACACCACGTTTCGTCGAAATCGGCCAGGAGGTTTGTGAGAAGAAGATTTTTTGACAATTTGACCTACTTTTCAACGGCGGACATCTTGGATTTGGTGATGACCTCCATTTAAACAAAAATGGACAGACTTCACCCACAGACCATTACAGTTAAGTTTGGCCAATATTGACCAAGCAGTTCACAAGAAGAATACGTTTGAAATCTTTAGTAAAAGAACAACTTTTTTACCTTTCGGTGGCCATCTTGGATGACAAAATCATCTGATATAGACAAAAAATGCTCCAGAGTGATCGACTAGTCGATACCTTCGATTTGATATATTATATGACCATATTCGGGCAAAAATATAATTTGACCCCTAGTTGACCCCTCGGGCCACGCCCATTTTTGATCCAGGGGCCACCATATGAACAAATCTGAAACAGCGTTAACTATCAATCATTCACACCAAGTTTCGTCGAAATCGGCCAGGAGGTTTGTGAGAAGAAGATTTTTTGACAATGACCTACTTTTCAACGACGGGACATCTTGGATTTGGTGATGACCTCTATTTTAACAAAAATGGACAGGCTTCACCCTCAGACCATTACAGTTAAGTTTGGCCAATATCGGCCAAGCAGTTCACAAGAAGAATACGTTTGAAATCTTTAGTAAAAGAACAACTTTTTTACCTTTCGGTGGCCATCTTGGATGACAAAATCATCTGATTTAGATAAAAAATGCTCCAGAGTGATCGACTAGTCGATACCTTCGATTTTATATATTATATGACCATATTCGGGCAAAAATATAATTTGACCCCTAGTTGACCCCTCGGGCCACGCCCATTTTTGACCCAGAGGCCACCATATGAACAAATCTGAAACAGCGTTAACTATCAATCATTCATACCAAGTTTCGTCGAAATCGGCCTGGAGGTTTGTGAGAAGAAGATTTTTTGACAATTTGACCTACTTTTCAACGGCGGACATCTTGGATTTGGTGATGACCTCCATTTAACAAAAATGGACAGACTTCACACACAGACCATTACAGTTAAGTTTGGCCAATATCGGCCAAGCAGTTCACAAGAAGAATACGTTTGAAATCTTTAGTAAAAGAACAACTTTTTTACCTTTCGGTGGCCATCTTGGATGACAAAATCATCTGATATAGACAAAAAATGCTCCAGAGTGATCGACTAGTCGATACCTTCGATTTGATATATTATATGACCATATTCGGGCAAAAATATAATTTGACCCCTAGTTGACCCCTCGGGCCACGCCCATTTTTGACCCAGGGGCCACCATATGAACGAATCTGAAACAGCGTTAACTATCAATCATTCACACCACGTTTCGTCGAAATCGGCCAGGAGGTTTGTGAGAAGATTTTTTGACAATTTGACCTACTTTTCAACGGCGGACATCTTGGATTTGGTGATGACCTCCATTTAAACAAAAATGGACAGACTTCACCCACAGACCATTACAGTTAAGTTTGGCCAATATTGACCAAGCAGTTCACAAGAAGAATACGTTTGAAATCTTTAGTAAAAGAACAACTTTTTTACCTTTCGGTGGCCATCTTGGATGACAAAATCATCTGATATAGACAAAAAATGCTCCAGAGTGATCGACTAGTCGATACCTTCGATTTGATATATTATATGACCATATTCGGGCAAAAATATAATTTGACCCCTAGTTGACCCCTCGGGCCACGCCCATTTTTGATCCAGGGGCCACCATATGAACAAATCTGAAACAGCGTTAACTATCAATCATTCACACCAAGTTTCGTCGAAATCGGCCAGGAGGTTTGTGAGAAGAAGATTTTTTGACAATTTTACCTACTTTTCAACGACGGGACATCTTGGATTTGGTGATGACCTCCATTTTAACAAAAATGGACAGGCTTCACCCTCAGACCATTACAGTTAAGTTTGGCCAATATCGGCCAAGCAGTTTCACAAGAAGAATACGTTTGAAATCTTTAGTAAAAGAAACAACTTTTTTACTTTTTTTTTTCGGTGGCCATCTTGGATGACAAAATCATGATTTAGATTTTAAAAAATGCTCAGAGTGATCGACTAGTCGATACCTTCGATTTTATATATTATATGACCATATTCGGGCCAAAAATATAATTTGACCCCTAGTTGACCCCTCGGGCCACGCCCATTTTTGACCCAGAGGCCACCATAGAACAAATCTGAAACAGCGTTAACTATCAATCATTCATACCAAGTTTCGTCGAAATCGGCCTGGAGGTTTGTGAGAGAAGATTTTTTGACAATTTGACTACTTTTCAACGGCGGACATCTTGGATTGGTGAATGACCTCCATTTTAACAAAAAATGGACAGACTTCACCCAAAGACCATTTACAGTTAAGTTTGGCCAATATCGGCCAAGCAGTTCACAAGAAGAATACGTTTGAAATCTTTAGTAAAAGAACAATTTTTTACCTTTCGGTGGCCATCTTGGATGACAAAATCATCTGATATAGACAAAAATGCTCCAGAGTGATCGATAGTCGATACCTTCGATTTTATATATTATGACCATATTCGGGCAAAAATAAAAAAAATATTTGACCCCAGTTGACCCCTCGGGCCACGCCAATTTTTGACCCAGGGGCCACCATATGAACGAATCTGAACAGCGTTAACTATCATCATTCACACCACGTTTCGTCGAAATCGGCCAGGAGGTTTGTGAGAAGAAGATTTTTGACAATTTGACCTACTTTTCAACGGCGGACATCTTGGATTTGGTGATGACCTCATTTAAACAAAAATGGACAGACTTTACCCACAGACCATTACAGTTTAAGTTTGGCCATATTGACCAAGCAGTTCACAAGAAGAATACGTTTGAAATCTTTAGTAAAAGAACAAACTTTTTTACCTTTCGGTGGCCATCTTGGATGACAAATCTCTGATATAGACAAAAAATGCTCCAGAGTGATCGACTAGTCGATACCTTCGATTTGATATATTATATGACCATATTCGGGCAAAAATATAATTTGACCCTAGTTGACCCCTCGGGCCACGCCCATTTTTGACCCAGGGGCCACCATATGAACAAATCTGAAAACAGCGTTAACTATCAATCATTCACACCAAGTTTCGTCGAAATCGGCCTGGAGGTTTGTGAGAAGATTTTTTGACAATTTGACCTACTTTTCAAGGCGGACATCTTGGATTGGTGATGACTCCATTTTAACAAAAATGGACAGACTTCACCACAGACCATTACAGTTAAGTTTGGCCAATATTGTCCAAGCAGTTCACAAGAAGAATACGTTTGAATCTTTAGTAAAAGAACAACATACCTTTCGGTGGCCATCTTGGATGACAAATTCATCTGATATTAGACAAAAAAAATGCTCCAGATTGATCGACTAGTCGATACCTTCGATTTGATATATTATATGACCATATTCGGGCAAAAATATAATTTGACCCTGTTGACCCCACTCCACGCCCATTTTTGACCCAGGGGCCACCATATGAAACAAATCTGAAACAGCGTTAACTATCAATCATTCACACCAAGTTTCGTCGGAAATCGGCCTGGAGGTTTGTGAGAAGATTTTTTGACAATTTGACCTACTTTTCAACGGCGGACATCTTGGATTTGGTGATGACCTCCATTTTAACAAAAAAATGGACAGGCTTCACCACAGACCATTACTGTTAAGTTTGGCCAATATCGGCCAAGCAGTTCACAAGAAGAATACGTTTGAAATCTTTAGTAAAAGAACAACTTTTTTACTTTTCGGTGGCCATCTTGGATGACAAAAATCATCTGATTTAGACAAAAAATGCCCCAGAGTGATCGACTAGTCGATGCCTTCGATTTGATATATTATATGACCATATTCGGGCAAAAATATAATTTGACCCATAGTTGACCCCTCGGGCCACGCTCATTTTTGACCCAGGGGCCACCATAAGAACAAATCTGAAACAACGTTAACTATCAATCATTCACACCAAGTTTCGTCGAAATCGGCCTGGAGGTTTGTGAGAAGAAGATTTTTTGACAATCTGACCTACTTTTCAACGGCGGACATCTTGGATTTGGTGATGACCTCCATTTTAACAAAAATGAACAGGCTTCACCCACAGACCATTACAGTTAAGTTTGGCCAATATCGGCCAAGCAGTTCACAAGAAAAAGACGTTTGAAATCTTTAGTAAAAGAATGACCTTTTGAACTATCAGTGGCCATCTTGGATGACGTAATCATCTGATTTAGACAAAAAATTCTCCAGAGTGATCGTCTCGTCAATACCTTCGATTTGATATATTATATCACTATATTCGGTTAAAAATAAAATTTACCCCTATTTGACCCCTCGGGCGACGCCCATTTTTGACCCAGGGGCCACCATATGAACAAATCTGAAACAGCGCTAACTATCGATCATTCATACCCAGTATCGTCGAAATCGGCCTAGCAGTTCGTGAGAAGAAGATTTTTTAAGAATTTGACCTACTTCTTAACGGCGGCCATCTTGGATTTGGTGATGACCTCCATTTTAACAAAAATTAACAGGCTTCAACCACAGACCATTACAGTTAAGTTTGGCCAATATCGGCCAAGCAGTTTACAAGAAAAAGACGTTTGAAATCTTTAGTAAAAGAATGACCATTTGAACTATCGGTGGCCATCTTGGATGACGTAATCATATGATTTAGACAAAAAATGTTCCAGAGTGATTGTCTCGTCAATACCTTCGATTTGATATCATTATACATGACTATATTCGGTTAAAAATAATTTGAAACAGCGCTAACTATCGATCATTCATACCAAGTATCGTCGAAATCGGCCTGGCGGTTCGTGAGAAGAAGATTTTTTAAGAATTTGACCTACTTTTCCATGGCGGCCATCTTGGATTGTCGATGACCTCCATTTTAACAAATCTGAAATGGCATCACCCATATATCATCCCTGTGAAGTTTAACCAATATCGGCTCAGCAGTTCGGGAGAAGAAGATGATTGAAAATGTTCACGGACGGACGGACGGACGGACGGACGTTCTTACATTACTATACTTATGTGGCTTATCACATGTTAAATATTAGCCACATAAAACGATTTTTAGCCACATAAAACAATTTTTTAGGTGGCTAATTGTAACCAACCCTATCCTTTACCAAGTCCATAACCCTGTGGGGCTAGCCACATAAGTACCCTAATGTGTGCCCGGACGGACGGACGGACGACACGGACGACGGACACTTTGCCATAACAATAGCTCACATGAGCTTTGCTCAGGTGAGCTAAAAATGGCATGCCTCATTTGCATATGAAAATAGCATGATACCACCGTGAAAGTAGGTCAAAGTGAACTCAAGTGCGCGTAGGAGTTGCCTGTAAAACATTGGCGGTTGGTTAAACAATACTGAACTAGAAATGTAGCCTGTCGGCCCCCGCTGGCAGCCAAAGAATACGAAGTACGGTTGAAAACACAGAGGGCCAGAGAAGCATGGATTTGTCGTAAACCATCACAGCAATGGGTGTGTGAAATATCAAGCAGATACATGCAATGAAACAGACATTATAAGACACTTAACCAAGTTTCTAATGCACCAAGTATGTGACCTTGACGCTGGGCTTAGCGCGGGTGGGACGATCGTGGATTTTTCACAGAGCGGTAGAGGACCATTAGAGCAACGCGTGCATAAAATATCGTAATAAGACATTTACCCCAGCGTTAACGTTTCGAATGCACCAAATATGTCACCTTGGCCCTGGTCTTAACGGGGGTGGAACGATCATAGATTTGTCACAGGGCGGTAGAGGACTAATAAAGCAATACGTGTGTGAACTATCAAGCATATCCAATCAAGGAAACAGACATGGCTGGACGATCGTGGGTATTTGTCACAGGCTAGTATAGGACAATTAGAGCAAATGTGTGTGTGAAATATCAAGCAGAACCGTGCAAGTAAATTTAAATTATAAGACATTTTCCCGAGTCTTAAGGTTTCAAACGTACATGCATGTGACCTTGACCCTGTACAGACGCCAGTAACAATATATGCCCCCTGACCATTCGGTGGAGGGGACATTAACATACCTAGGATTTTATTCAATTGGGGGTTGCTAATTCAATTTTATTTATAGCCATCGTTATTACGAAGCTAATAGCGTCGCTGGCCGTCACGATAATAACAAGAACTGGCATCATTATTAGGAAGCTAGTCCCCTCGCTGCAAGCCTTGATAATAATCATAGTAAAAAAAAACTTTACGCATTTGCCTTAACAACAAGGTGAACATAAGTCCTCATTGACCGTGACCTTGTGCGGTCGGACGTGGGTCGTATGTAAATAAAAACACCATCACTAGACACACAATGTGGCCACATATAATCAAAATCGGTGAAGCGGTTTATAAGTTATAGAAAAACAAACAGTTGTCAGAAGACAACGAAGGGTGCCTGGTGGTGCTTTAGTTTAACGAATATCAAGAAGCTGTGTGAAAGGAAACAGAAATTATAACAAATTTCCTCAAATGTTAAGTTTGCGAAAGCGCTAATATTGTGACCTTGACCTTGGGGTTAGCGGGGGTTTGAGGGTCGTGGAATTGGCATGGAATGATAGAGAACCATTAGAGGAAGGTTTGTGTAAACTAGATTGATCAGTAAGCGAGGCTTACGGAATACAGCCCCCCCCCCCCCACCCCCCCCGCGTGGACCCAGGTACCCCTAAATATGTAAACTCTGACTATGGGCTTAGCGGGGACAGCACCAATGTGAATTTGTCACAGGGTGGTAGAGGTCCATTGGAGCAATGTGTGTGTGAAATGTGAAGCAGATCCGAGCAAGGAAATAGAAGTTATAACGGATTTCTCTGATGTTTAGTTTTGTAAAGAGACTAAGTATGTGACCTTGACCTCGAAATCAGCAGGGCTTTGTCACGGCATGATAGTAGAGCCTTAGAGGAATGCATGCATGAAATATTAAGAATTTTCGATGAAGGAAATAGAAGTTATAACATATTTCTCTGATGTTAAGTTTTGTAAAGAGACTAAGTATTTGACCTTGACCTTGGGATCAGCGGGGGTTGGACCGTCGTGGATTTGGCACAGCATGGTAGTAGAGCCTTAGGAATGCATGTGTGAAATATTAAACATTTTAGATGAAGTTGTAACATATTTCTCTGATGTTAAGTTTAGTGACGGACGGATGGACGGACGGACGGACGGACGGACCACCAATAGTGAAGAAGGGGCCATTTCCATTGTTCTAGATCAAAGAGATGGCCCCTTGTAATGAATAGAATAAGGGGCCACACGGAATAGGATTCTTTTGTGTTAGGCTCCGCCCCATGGCCTCTTCTACACCCTTGGTTGCTCGGACAACCTGACTCCAGTATACCCCAACAACTCGTTGCGGGGGGGGGGGGGGGGGGGGGTAAAAAATAAAAATATCAAGAAGAGCGGTGAAAGGAAACGTTAAGTTTATGAAAGAAATACGATTGGGACATTGACCTTGGGGTTAGGCTGAGAGTTAGCGGGGTCTGAGTGTCGATAGATAATCATTAGAGAAAGGCATGTTTGAATTATCAATACATTTGGGAAAGGAAACCAAATGTTAAGTTTGTGAAAGCACTAACATTGTGACCTTGGCCTAGGGATTAGTGGGGATCTCAGGGTCGTGGATTTGGGATGGCATTATAGAGAACCATTAAAGGAAGGTCTGTGTAAAATATCAAGAAGAGCGGTGAAAGGAAACAGAAATTATAACAAATTTCCCCTAACGTTAAGTTTATGAAAGAAATAAGATTGGGACATTGACCTTGGGGTTAGGCCGAGAGTTAGCGGGGTCTGAGTGTCGTGGATTTGTCACGGTATGATAGATAATCATTAGAGAAAGGCATGTGTGAAATAGCAATACGCTTGGTGAAAGGAAACAGAAAATATAACAAATTCCCCCAAAGTTACGATTATGAAAGAATTAGACTGTGACCTTGGGTTGTCAGAAGACAAAGAAGCGCGCCTGGTGGTGCTTTAGTTTAACGAATATCAAGAAGCTGTGTGAAAGGAAACATAAATTATAACACATTCCCCCCAATGTTAAAGGTACATGTCCACTCAGTAGGCACAAACTGTTCTGTAATATAACAGACATCAACCCGAGACATTTTCTGGCAAAATAAACATTCATTCACCATTACCCCAATTATTTATTGGCATTATTATACATTTTATATCAGACGTAATTTTTAGAACTGTTGGAATAGTGACACAATTATACACTTATTTAATTCCTATAACGAACATGGTGTGCCTACTGAGTGGGCATGTGCCTTTAAGTTTGCGAGGATCGTGGATTTGGCATGGCATGATAGAGAACCATTAGTGGAAGGGCTGTGTATAATATCAAGAATCGTGGTGAAAGGAAAATTATAACAAGTTTCCCACAATGTTAAGTTTATGATAGCACTAAGATTGTGACCTTGACATAGGGGTTAGTGGGGGTCTGAGTGTCGTGGATTTGTCACAGCATGATAGAGAAACATTAGAGAAAGGCATGTATAACAAATTTCCCCCAATGTCAAGTTTATGAAACCACAAAGACAGTGACCCTTGCCCTTGGTGTTGGGGTGGGGGGGGGGGGGGGTCTGAGAGTCGTGGATTTATCACAGCATGATAGAGAATCATTAGCGACAGGCATGTGTGAAATATCAAATCGTTAGGTGAAAGGAAACAGAAATTATAACAAATTTCCCCCAACATTAAGTTTATGAAAAAAAAAGACTTTGACCTTCACCTTGGGGTTAGCGGGGTCCCAGTGTCATGGATTTATCACAGCATGATAGAGAATCATTAGAGAAAGGCATGTGTGAAATATCAAAACGTTTTGTGAAAGAAAACAGAAATTACAACAAATTTCCCACAACCTTAAGTTTATGAAAGCACCAAGACTGTGACCTTGACTTTGGGGTTAGCGGTGGTCGGAGCGTCGTGGATTTGTCACAGCATGATAGCGAATCATTGGAGAAAGACATGTGTGAAATATCAAAACTTTTGACTCACGGACGGACAGCAGCGACATGCCATAAGCACTCCTTTCTTTGAAAGGTGCGCTAAAAATGAGATATTTTTGTTAGGGCTGGGGTTAAAGTCCCAGCAACAGCTAAGGTCATTTAGGGACAGAGATCTAAGTAGAACTGAGTGGCATCTTTTAAGGAAACAGATGCATTTTTTTGTCGCATCCAAAAAATGCATCGGTTTAAAGTGCAGCACTACACCACTAAGCATGCGGTTTGAAATCCTGGATGTTGTAAAATATTACTAACACTAGGTATGTGTACATTCACTTTATTTTCAAACTGAAAAAGAAAACAAAATGAATTGAAATTTTTGTTTAACATTAACATTTTACATTACATGTACAACTAATTTAACATACTATTTGGTCATACAAATAAATATCATACAAAAGCTGCTATACATATTATATGTCCGTAAAACTGAGCACATTCTCCAAATACTGACAGTTTGATTTGTCGAGACTGAGCACAGCACAGCCTCAACAAATCAAACGTTCTAATTACGAGCATGAGAATCGAGTAAGTGCTCAGCAATGTTCTATACACATTCGCTCTGGTCAAATCATATGTGACAAACAGGGGCTTGATTTCTGTCTGTTTCACGAAACCTGCACACATTTTATGGCCATATAAACAAGGCAAAAACAATATTTTTTTTAGATAATATTAAATTTTATAAAAATTTAAGAATGAAACTTCTTTTTTTATTTCGTGAAATTTGCTCAACTATTGATTTTATTACGAAAATTGATTTGTCTATGGGAATTTAACATGAGGGAAAAGGAGGTGGAGGAGCTGTGGGAGCTGTGGGAGGAGTCAAAAAACGAAAAAAAAAATGGAATTTGACTCCGAAACCTGGCTAGATAGCTTGGAAACGATCTAAGAAAATAAAAGTTAAACTTTGAAAATCGTTTCAGTATTTCTGAAATTAAAAAGAAATTTGTTTTCGCAATAAAATCAATATTTGACCAAATTTCACAAAATAAAAAGAAGGCTCATTCTTAAATTTTGCTTTAATTTAATATTATAAAAAAAGAGTTGCTTTTGCATTGTTTATATAGCCGTCAAATTTGGGCTTCATGAAACAGACAGTAGTGTGACAACTGCAACTGCCGACCAGCCAACACTGTTAAATCCTTAACTGAATGGTTAAAATCTCTGTTTTAACAGAGATTTTAACCATTCAGTTAAGGATTTAACTCCTGCAGATAAATGTCCCATTACCATTATACTGATGAATTCAATTTCTTTGTCTGTTGTTTTTTTCTCTCCATTTTTGTGATAAAAACATGCTCCATGCTGCCAAACGATGTTTTATTGAGAGATGAGACAAAATATGAAACAACAGCAGACAAATATTTTCAATTATCGCATTTCTAAGGGTTGGAGAGTAAAATACCAAATGCATTCACAAACCGTGTCTACATACCCTGATCAAACTGTGCATCTGAGGCTGATCTGGGGCTACACTGGTCACACAGAACATAAACCACCCTTGTCAGTGAGTTGCACACATGAGCCAGGATCTGACAAAACCAGGCTTATTGCATCGGCGCCCAATGTAGACCCAGACCAAACTGTCTCGGTGTTCGCCATTTGGCCAGAAAATTATCCGACAACTATCTAGAACAGTGCAGATCCTGATCAGACAGTTACTGTGTGGATGCACAGGCTGATCTGGATCTACACTGGTCACAAAACCCATAAGCCCCATTTTTGCAGTCAGAGCCATATATAGTGCCACAGTGTGTTGGAGCAGGAGGATATGTAGAAGGGGAATAACCCACTCATTGCCGATACATCACACCACAGGTACAGGAAAATAGGTAGAGAATAGTAGGTTAGTGCGTGAATGGGAAAAAATATCCGGCAAGGCTCAAGAATTTCTTTATTTCTCATCAGAAGTATATGTTGTGACCACTCATTTGAACCGTCTCGCCGAGACGGTTCAAATGAGTGGTCACAACATATATTTTGGTTCAGAAATAAGAAAAATATATAGAGAATAGTAGGTTAGGAGAATAACCCACTCATCTGCCGATACATCACACCACTGGTACAGGAAAATATATTCCACACAAGTGTTCTAAAATACCCACCAGGGATTTTCAGGTAGCTAACACCGTAAATACAGATTATTTTACATAATTTCTCGGGAATTTTATGAATGCGTCTCGGGTATATGCATGTACATATATGAAAGTAGTGCTACAGAAATATGCTTCTAATATTAGCCCTTAGAATGCGGGAAACGTAAATTTTCATCTGCTGTTTCGTTACATTTTGTCTTTCTCAATAAAAACATGGTTTGATAGCACTTAAGAATCATTTCCATTGGAAATGCATCTATAGTGCTGCCAAGCGATGTTTTGTTTAGGGAAAATGGAAAAACAGCAGACGACAAAATTTAATTAACCCTATATATTGTTGTAAATTATTCTAAAGTGCTGTCAAAGCATGTTTTTGATGATAAAAATGGAAAATAGAAAATAAACAGCAGACGACAAAAGAAATAAGATAGTGGTCTAAGGGTTAATTAAATTTTGTCGTCTGCTGTTTTTCCATTTTCCCTAACCAAAACATCGCTTGGCAGCACTATATATAGAAGCATTTCCAATGAAAATGATTCTTAAGATAGCAGTCTAAGGGTTAATACCGACAGTGACAGCGTGTTGGAGTTTTTATATGCATTACTTTCACTTATGACTATAAATTATAATGCAGTGCGAGTGTTGTTTTTTGTTGGGTAGTGTAGGCAATAATGTCGCAGTGGCAATATTTGTCCACATTATAATAATGCTGTAATAATGATATATTCTCCCGGTGGCAGATCGCAAGCCAATAAGCCTGTTTATGTGTTTGTTTATTCGTGTTTAACGGCCTATCAACAGTTAAGGTCATGTAAGGGGTTCGGGTTCGATCCCGTTTTAACCTGCTGCATTGGGGGGAAAATCCCAAAATCAGAACGGAATATTTACATCGAGAACAAATATATTCAGCCCTGAAATTAGAATAACCTGACCTGGTGCCAGGTCCATACCACACCAAGTCACATGGCCCCTTCCCCTAAAATAGGATTATGAATATCGTAATACTCACATAAGGGGTATAACCAGATTCAACTGTCACATACAAAATTCCAAAGACGTATGTGAGGGCCAAACCAGGTCTCCAGTCGGGATTGTCGTAAGGATGAACATCGTTAAATTACCCATCGCATGCTCGTTAAATTACCCATCGCATGCTCCCACCTACCACCCACACATGTTTATGTGAGCTAACGCCCATACGGTGGTGGGATGTGATGTCAATAACAGGGAATAAAGGTAAAGAATTACGCCAATCTCAAATGGCGAATAATAGGCCATAAACCTTAACCTTCGTGTACTTTAACTCCTACAAGGCTGAACAAAAAATTCTCCCCTGCTGCGACATATTTTGTAATTTCCATTTCCCTCAACAAAAACATGGTCTGACAGGAGTTTAGAATCATTTTCAATAAAACATGGTCTGACAGCAGTTTAGAATCATTCTAAAGTGCTGCCGAACGATGTTTTCTTAAGAAAAAGACAAAATATGAAACAAGAACAGACAACAATTTTTGTTTCCCGCATTCGATGGGTTGATAGCCATTTTTACCTGTACGGCTTCTCCAATAACAAAAACAAGACGACAATCCAGGGACAATGGGCAAGGTGACAAGTGGTAGTGCCCAATACCATTTAATCCTTACAATGCTGAATAAAATTTTATCGTCTGCGGTTGATTTTTCATTTACATTTTTCTGATAAAAATATGCTTCGACAGCACTTTAGAATCATTTCCGATTCTAAAGTGCTGTTAAACCGTGTTTTTATTGAGAAAAAAGGCATTATATACAACAACAGCAAACAACAATAATTTTCATTTCCCACATTCTAAGGGTTATATATATATAAGCTCCTGTCCACATAATGTGTAGTAAATATGGACGTGACCTTTTCGCAAACCAGAAAGAGTAAAAAGATACATAAAATTCATTCCGTAAATGTTTTTTAAAATACTGGATTTTTTCAACCAAATACAATTGTATTTAGACTATGCTTTTTTCAATGTATCGGCTAATGGTGTAAACCATTCCATATACCTTGTATAGTAAATTAGCGAATCAATTGACTTACTTACTCCCTTTGAATACGCGGTTGCTCTACCAGATAACAAAAATACTTTACTTGTGTTTGCAGACGCATAATAATCAGGGTGTGTGATCTTGGTCCTCGTACAATTTCACTCAGTACGACCATAGGGGCAGAAGTTGATCATGGCTTAGCCTTCTTCATAGCTGTGGACACATAACACCGCAGTTACTCCCGTAGCATCTGCTACAGATGAAATAGCAATATGTACAGTGTTATGTGCATACAACTACCGGCTTCAGTGACTGAATGTCAAACTTAGGCACTGACCAGACTGTGCAACCGGCAATGACCGTGCGACACAATGACCAGACTGTGCGACCAGCAATGACCGTGCGACGCAATGACCAGACTGTGTGACCAGCAATGACCAGACTGTGCGACGCAATGACCAGAACCCCCCCCCCCCTGTGTGACCAGCAATGACAAGACTGTGCTACCCGGGCATGGACCGTGTGAGACGCAATGACCAGGCAAGTGCGACCAGCAGATGACCAGACTGTGTGACCACAATGACCAGACTGTGCGACAGCAATGACCAGACTGTGTGACCATCTATGACCATACAGTGCGACCTGCAATGATCGTAGTGCGACGCAATGACCAGACTGTGCATCAGCAATGACCAGACTGTGCGGACCAGCAATGATCGTTGCGAGAATGACCAGACTGCAACCAGCATGGCCGGACTGATGGGACCAGCAATGACCTTGCGACGCAATGACCAACTGTGTGACCAGCAATGGCAGACTGTGTGCGACAGCAATGACCCATGCGACGCAAGACCAGACTGTGTGACCAGCAATGGCCAGACTGTGCGACCAGCAATGACCATGCGACGCAATGACCAGACTGTGTGACAAGCAATGACCAGACTGTGCGACCAGCAATGATCGTGCGACGCAATGACCAGACTGCGACCAGCAATGACCTGACTGTGGGACCAGCAATGACCATGCGACGCAATGACCAGACTGTGTGACCAGCAATGTCCAGACTGTGGATCCAGCAATGACCAGACTATGGGACCAGCAATGACCAGACTGTGCGACCAGCAATGACCAGACTGTGCGACCAGCAAATGACCAGACTGTGTGACCAGCAATGACCAGACTGTGTGACCAGCAATGACCAAACTGTGGAACCAGCAATGACCGTGCGACGCAATGACCAGACTGTGCGACCAGCAATGACCGTGTGACGCAATGACCAGGCTGCGTGACCAGCAATGACCAGACTGTGCGACCAGAAAATGACCAGACTGTGCGACCAGCAATGACCAGACTGTGCGACCAGCAATGACCAGACTGCGACCAGCAATGACCAGACTGTGCGACCAGCAAATGTCGCAAGGTCCCTTCTGCCAGCAGACATTCTATAGGTATCTGTATAAAATAAACTTCCTTCTTGGGCCTTGAATGTCACGGCTGGTTCACATGTGTCAAATGCTGAAGGAAAGCAGTTAAAGATACTATAAGCTTCTCAACACAATTTTCAGGTACACAAAAGCTGGGACCCATTTCACTAAACTTTGTAAGACTAAAAAATTGGAATTTAGAATGACATTTGCACTGAGAGCAAATGTGGGCAATATTTAGTGGATGTGTTCACATGTAATTATGTGTACGCGTCAGCCAAAAATGATAGCATTAGTTAACCACATTGAACTTCTTTATGATACCATAGAAAGTTTAGTGAAGCGGGACCCTGATTTGCTGGAATGATTTAGTATATAAACATACAGTAATGTACTGGCAAGTAAGGATACAATACATGTCAGGAGACTATTTACCACTTTATCTACTTCTGAACACAGCCCAATCTTTTTTTTATTTACAAACAAAATAAATTGTTAAAATCTTATGGATCCTGATCATCCTTTCATTCAAAGTAATTGATTTGTAAATGTGAAACATATATACAGTCAAACCTGTGCTAAACACCACCTCCGAATAGCAATGCCCTGGCTGTAAAGGCCACAATTTTGGTTGTCCAAATGGCACAATTACTATATAAATGACCCTGCGAATAAAGACCACCTGTGAACAAAGGCCAGATTTGACACTTCCCATGGCTGGCCTTTATTGACAGGTTTGACTGTATATCTAATACATGTATATGTATATATGGAAAAGCGTACACGTCAGCCATAGCTTATGCACATTTTGAGAATGTTGACAAAAGTACACCAATATCTGACTTGAAGTACATCTTGGTGTAATATAATTGATAGGAGTACGTTGTCCTGGCTCTTCTAAGTATGATTAGCTACATTATATCATATGGTTTACTTCACATTGTCAGTTTCTTGTTGAAAAACTGCCTGATGACTTGAACACACAAAGATGGCCGAGTTGGCCACTACTCCATGTGCTGTATATGCTACAGTAACGAGGCAGTGTTCACATATATGTTATACATATTCCGAGAGCCAATAAGGAGGACCATAATAACTAAATATTCCCACACAATTTCTCCTAGGAAACATATATATATATCTGGGCCCGGTTGTTCAAAACACCAGTTAGCTTAACGGACTGTTAAATCCTTAACGGACTGTTAAATCCTTAACTGAATGGTTAAAATCTCAGTTAAGGATTTAACAGTCCGTTAAGCTAACGGATGTTTTGAGCAACCGGGCCCTGGTTTCCCACAACAAAGAGTGTGCCAATGTTTAGGGTTAGTATGGCTGTACTGATTTATCACATGAACAATATATTTGGATACAATGTGTTTTATAGGGGTTTCCCAAAACGAATGGTGTCCAAATATTTGAGGGTTATAATTACAATATTGCCATTTTAGTGCAGCACCCTGCTGTCCAACATACTGATTCATCAGAATTTATTTTATTTGATTGATTGGTGTTTAATGGCCTATCAACAGTTAAGGTCATTTAAAAGCGAGCAAACATGTTCGATCCTGTATGTAACCTGCTGCACTGGGGAGAAATTCCAAAATCAGAACGGAATATTTACATCAAAATAAATATACATAGTATATTCAGCCCAGAATTAGAATAACCTGACCTGGTGCCAGGTCCATACCACAGCAAAGTCACTTGACCCCTTCCCTAAAAGTAAAAGGATTAGGAATAATTGTATTACACATACAAGGGTTATAACCAGATTTAACCCTCACATACAAGATGCCAAAGACGTTCGTGAGGGCCAAACCAGGTAGACTTTGAAAATAGTATATGTATTTACGAGCAGATAAAATCACACTAGCCGAATAATTGAAGTAAACATCCATACCGCCATGTACCACCCATTCTGTTTATATTTACATGTTTTACTTTTAATATGAGATCTGCGAAACTCACAACAAAACAAGGCAATACAATAACGAGAGCAAGTCACAAATGAACGTGCTAACCAACCATATTTCAGCCACTGTATCAGATTTTATCAATTATCGTATACTATAAGAGAATTTTCTGAAATGGATTTTGAGGATCTGCAATATCTTTTTCTAACTGACGTACAACATTTATGAGTAAATGTTGAATGGAATATGCTCTGAATTGAATTTGACATTTTCGCCACAGTTCAACTTCATTTTCCGACATTATCCGAAATACACCAAAAATGAAAATTGTGTTAAAAATCGCCAAAGATCAGTATTTAATTTTTTGTGCCTACATGTACAGTGGAACCTCTCTAAATCGGACACCCTGGGAGGTCCCCAGTACAGTGGGAGGTCCCCAGGGGGTCCGGTTTATAGGGGTTTCACTGTAATTAAGCACTCGATGAATCAATTATGTAATTTTCAGTCATAAACAGACAGGAAATAATGTAAAATACATTGAAACCCATCTAAATTAAACACAATGGGTTCACCAGGGTGTCCGATTTAAAAGGGGTTTCACTGAACATGTATTTAAAATATTGAATGCATGTATAAAACCCTGATCCGGGGTCAAACAGCAGGTTATCTAACTTCAACAAGAACTACTCGAACAGTAAATCAAGAGGATACGGCATACAGTATATTACATGAGCTATTGCACAAACTCCAACATCAACCAGCGCCCGTCGTTATACAACTTTCCAAAGCACGTACTCAAATCCCATCTTAAAATCAAACAGTTTGATTGGATAAGCCTCAACTCAGTTCAGGCTTAATTAGCCAATCAAGTGGCATGATTTAAAGCATGTGTACATGATCAGGACAGTGTTATAAGCAGGAGCCCAACATTTCAGTAGTCACACACTGACAAAAATTCGGACAATAAAAATGTCTGAATATAATTACACACTAAACAAGTTTAATCACGCTGCATGCTACATACACAGTAACAGTGTAATGTGCGGTGTGTTTAAATGTGCTGAGCATACAATTAATACTGCGACATTACTTACATTGATAAACTATGACATATCTAAGTTATCTAACTACAGTTACTATCATATACAGTATGTGTACCACCACGATGGAAATACGATTACTAACCCTTTCAACACCACATGCCTGTATAGTGGTTTTGGCAAATAGTGTAGATCCAAATGAGACGGTTCGTGATCAATATGGTAGTGAAGTTAGTGGCTGAACTGTATGCAAAAATCAGACACCTTTATGTCGTGGCAGGACACATACAGTCTTTATAAAACTGTCAGAACATGTACTCAAAATTCAAATGTAATATATGAACTTTTACATCAACACCTCTTTCTCAGGAAGTACTCGAAATACGTCCTCAAAATCAAAAGTTTAATTGGCGACCCTGACCAATGAAACTGCTTAATTTTGAGCATGCGATTTGAGTGCATGTTGAGAAAGTTGTCGCTGTGAAGAAATAAAGACAAACACGTTAAAGGCAGGAATTGTTGTCTGCCCTTTTCTCGTGTTGTTCTCATTATTTGTTCTTTATCTCAGCAAAAACATGCTTTGGAACCATGTGAAAATCATCTGCCACTGAACGATTTCTTATAATTATGTGACAGCACCTTCATGGAGGGAAATAACAAACACTTGGTGGAAATGCAGACAAAATAAACCAATTCCCGCCTTTTCGGATAAAACTCACAGACTATATCCATGTATTGTAGATGTTGCCATTCTAGAGACAACACTGTACATTGTACTATCACCAACAATGGTTACTATGACAACAAGAATGCATATATTGTATTGTGCTGAGCTGCATCTCGCTATGCTTCAGTGACAGTGAATCTCGACACAAAATCTTTAACCCTTACAATGCCGAATTAAAGTTTGTCGTCTGCTGTTTATTTTCTATTTTCCATTTTTCTCATCAAAATCATGCTTTGGCAGCATTGTTGAATCATTTCCAATGATTCAACAATGCTGTCAAATCATGTTTTTATTGAGAAAGAAGACACACTATAAAATAACGGCAGACAACATGTTTCGTTTTCCGCATTCTAAGGGCTAATATGAGTTTGTGTGGAAGCTTTAACCCTCAATATCTGTCCCCTACTGTTAACATTTCATCAAAAAACATATTTGTGTAGCACATGAGAATCATCTCCATCCATCATGTGCTGCCAAGCCATGTTTTCTTCAGAAATATTGAACAAATGACAGGTGACACTATTTGTTTGGGGGTTGTGAAAGGTACACTTACTGAAACAATAGCCCTGAGTCCCCACTTACACCTGTCCCAGACACTAGCCTGTAAGCCAACTTGTAATGTCATCCCCCGTCGGATGTTTGTCATCCCCCGTTGGATGTTTTGTCAAACAAAATCAGACAGCCACCAGCTGATAGGTAACAACTTTGAGATCAAAATGCAGGCATGTTGCATAAATATCCCCTCCTATTTAACTTGATACGGCACAATCTGGGGGCCGTTTCACTAAACTTTGTACGACTAAAATGTCCGTAAGTGCAAATTTAGGATCGTCCGGAAATTTCAATTGATGGAGTTACATTTATTGAGCATAGGCTGCATATGCAGCCAATGCTCAATAAATGTAAATCCAATAATCGTTTACAATAAAACAGTGTTAATGTGAAATTGACAAGAATATCATAATTTTGCACCTACGAACATTTTAGTCGTACAAAGTTTAGTGAAACGGCCGCCAGATGTATATTACTGTATAACCCTGTCCAACGCCCATTAACCCTATCAACACTGCAGACATCTACAGTGTAGATCTAGATGAGCCAGCTCGTAACAAGCTGTTTCATCTGTATCTGACATTTTGCAAGTAATTTTCATATTTTTTTGGGGAAAAACACTCCCGTTTTATAAATGGACTGCCGTGGTCTCAAAATGATTTCGTCACAATTGGATTGGTCGGAAAATTAACATGGCACAGCCCATTCCAGTTATTTAGGGTTGAAGTAATAGTAATATTTAGTAATAATATACTTCACACTGATGGAAAACTGATTGGGATTTAACATCCGTTCAATAGGAAGGTCATGTACAGACGGTTAATTACTTATGTACAGGGGAGTACTGTATATTCAGCACCAAAATGATCTGTAGTCGATTTCACCAAAATTGCTAAGCATACTTATCTAGCTAAGTATACTTTGAGGGAGTAATCATTATTTCCCGAAATGCATTGTTTCATATAGAACTAATGACTGTGTATATTTGATGATTAAAAGTATGCAGAATTATTATACAGAATTTACTACATGATCACAGCCATTTTGGCTGTGATCATGTAATAACTTCAGTATAATAAAAAAATAATAATAACGAGCTGTCTCACCAGCGTCTGCACTTTTTTAAAGTATTTTTCAGGAGAAAAAAAACACACCCTTTTTATAAATGGATTAGTGTGAAAATCTTCTTGTGTTGATTGGATTGGTCGGAAAATTAACATATCACAGTCCATTCCAGTTACTTGATGGGTTCACATCTGATGGGTTCATATCAGGAGCAATAACCGTGTTTCCTTAAAATGTTAGAGGACATTACTAATTATTCTCTGTATTTATATTTTGATGTGCAATGATCTGTCGAACATACTAATTTTTCAGGTGAGGCATTTAATTTGTATAAATAAGTAAAAAATATCATGCCTCATTTGCATATGAAAAAGGCCTGATACCACCGCGCGTCACTATCAGTAAAATAAATATTACTAAATGATTATATCTCTATAGCGGGCACTCATAATTTTAGAACTGGTGGAATAGTGACACAATTATACACTTATTTAATTCCTATAAAGAAAATTTTGTGCACACTGAGTGGGCATATACCTTTAAAGCCGCTGAACATAGAAGTAAAAGCGATGGTCATGTTACTATAGCTTTATAAATGTAACATTAAAAACCGCACCACTTCCTCATATTACGGAAACAGGTCACTGTTTGAACTGAGGAAAAATGAGCCCTTGCTTGAGGAAATGGACCTAAAAGCATTTGATACCTGTGTAGCCCCAGATGAGCCTGTGCAGTCTGATAAGGGAAATCCCAAAATCAATATAGGAATGAATGGCCTTTTTGTGGAATTTATCGGGGTATAAACTTGGAAAAGTCGCGGGAATACTGGACGAAGCGATAAAAAATTACAATTTTCGAAGAAAAAAAAAAATAAAAAAAAAAAAAAAAAAAAAAAAAAAAAAAAAAGACATTTTTTTTTTTTTTTTTTTTTTTCCCCCCAAAATTGTAATTTTTTTAAGGCCTCGTCCAGTATTCCCGCGACTTTTCCAAGTTTATATCCCCGATAAATTCCACAAAAATGCCATTCATTCCTTATAATTCCAGCATTTGAAATAAATTCATCAAGAAAATGTGTTTATCTTCCGTTTTCTTAAGAATTATTTTAACTGCGCCTCACGGTTACGGAAAGTAGTTCGGCGTGGGAGTTTATCAAATGTTAGGGAATTGTGTAAATATTTTTGTGCTGGAATTATAACGGAATATTTACATCGAGAAAATTAGAATAACCTGACTCGGTGCCAGGTCCATACCACACCAAAGTCACTTGGCCCCTACCCCTACATAGGATTACAAATAATCGTAATACTGACATGAGGGGTATAACCAGATTCAACTGTCACATACAAAATGCCAAAGACGTATATCATTTAACAACAGTAAGGTATATGCTGGTCACAAACCCCTTTAGGTGCTTTTTGTCAGCCATTGTCCCAAATAGAAGTCTAATCCTTACAATACTGAATTAAATTGTGTCGTCTGCTGAATATTTTTTATTTTCCATTTTTCTCATCAAAATCTTGGTTTGGCAGCACTTTAGAATCATTTCCAATGGAAGGAAATGATTCTAAAATGCTGCCAAACAATGTTTTTACTGAGAGAAAAGACAAAATATGAATTTAACAGCAGACAACTATTTTCGGTTTCCCACATTCTTAGGGTTAATGACAAGACACACAATCCAAAATGCCAACATTCCATGAACCCAAACTGGATTGGCTGCATGCATGTATTTAGTGAGTTATGTCTTCAGTTTCAAATGATGGTGGTAATTTGTACGTGTGTACGTCATATACTATGTATCGAGTAACATATTTTTCCTTTAGAAAGGTGTGTATCTTCATAATCAAACGTGTCAAATAAGATCAAACGGAAACTGGGCTACTAAAGTCCTCATAAAAACATGTGGAGACTTCCTTATACGTGTTCAGGATGCAAGAGGGAAATCCACCTTGTTGATTGATGATGCGGACATTCAAATGCGGACATTCAGCTATAGGCACCTGCAGCGTCTACAGGCGCCGCTTCTAAAATGGGCTTAAAACATTTGTGACCAGTGTAGCCTCAGATAAGACTGCTGCAAGAGCAGTCTGATCAGAGTTCACTGCACTGTTCACCTGAATTATCAGTACAATACCATGCTAATGTATTTGATAATGATCGAGCATGTGGTGAATGTTAAACTGATCTGGGTCTAAACTGGCCTAAATATGATCAGGCGTTTCATACCTAGGGATGTGGCTTACCAACACGAATTACGCTCGTTGTAACAGATACGGCAGCCAATCTAGGATTGCGACACACTTGCAGGGATAGGGCATGTACTACCGGTGTACCAGTATATAATGAGGTAGATTGATCCACTCGGGTCTGTCCAACAGCAGGATCATAAACAGACGGGAATGCACCTGTATGGGAAGTTCACTGTACATACAGCACTATGAGGAGTTCACTGTACATACAGCACTATGGGGAGTTCACTGTACATACAGCACTATGGAGTTCACTGTAGTACAGCACTATGGGGAGTTCACTGTACGTACAGCACTATGGGGAGTTCACTGTACGTACAGCACTATGGGGAGTTCACTGTACATACAGCACTATGGGGAGTTCACTGTACGTACAGCACTATGGAGAGTTCACTGTACGTACAGCACTATGGGGAGTTCACTGTACGTACAGCACTATGGGGAGTTCACTGTACGTACAGCACTATGGGGAGTTCACTGTACATACAGCACTATGGGGAGTTCACTGTCACGTACGCAGCACTATGGAGTTCACTGTACGTACAGCACTATGGGAGTTCATTGTACGTACAGCACTATGGAGAGTTCACTGTACGTACAGCACTATGGGGAGTTCACTGTACGTACATCACTATGGGGAGTTCACTGTACGTACAGCACAATGGAGAGTTCACTGTACGTACAGCACTATGGGGAGTTCACTGTACGTACAGCACTATGGGGAGTTCACTGTACGTACAGCACTATGGAGAGTTCACTGTATGTACAGCACTATGGAGAGTTCACTGTACGTACAGCACTATGGAGAGTTCACTGTACGTACAGCACTATGGGGAGTTCACTGTACATACAGCACTATGGGGAGTTCACTACGTACAGCACTATGGGGAGTTCACTGTACGTACAGCACTATGGGGAGTTCACTGTACATACAGCACTATGGAGAGTTCACTGTACATACATCACTATGGGGAGTTCACTGTACGTACATCACAATGGAGAGTTCACTGTACATACAGCACTATGGGGAGTTCACTGTACGTACAGCACTATGGAGAGTTCACTGTACATACAGCACTATGGGGAGTTCACTGTACATACAGCACTATGGAGAGTTCACTGTACGTACAACACTATGGAGAGTTCACTGTACGTACAGCACTATGGAGAGTTCACTGTACGTACAGCACTATGGGGAGTTCACTGTACGTACAGCACTATGGAGAGTTCACTGTACGTACAGCACTATGGGGAGTTCACTGTACATACAGCACTATGGGGAGTTCACTGTACGTACAGCACTATGGGGAGTTCACTGTACGTACAGCACTATGGGGAGTTCACTGTACATACAGCACTATGGAGAGTTCACTGTACGTACAGCACTATGGAGAGTTCACTGTACGTACAGCACTATGGAGAGTTCACTGTACGTACAGCACTATGGGGAGTTCACTGTACGTACAGCACTATGGAGAGTTCACTGTATGTACAGCACTATGGGGAGTTCACTGTACGTACAGCACTATGATTATTGAACTTATAATAAAATTATAATAAAAACACCCGGCACTGATTTATTTGTTTGTTGGGGTTTAACGGCCTATCAACAGCTAAGGTCATTTAAGGCCGCGTCAATGGGTTTAGTAATAAATCCCATATACATGTATTACCTGTACAAATAGGGGAAAATCCCAAAATCAGAACTGAATATTTACAATAAAAAAAACTGTCTAATCAGTCCTGAAATCAGAATAATCCTGAACTGATGACCGGGTCCTCACCACACCAGAAACACTTGGCCCCCAAAACCTGGCAGTGTTCTGATCCAGTGACAGGAGCCCTTACTACCCCATATGTGAATCCCAGTAAGCTTCACCATTAATGTATTAACCCTTTCAGTGCTGAATTTTTGTCGTCTTCTGTTTGTTGTTTAATTTCCATTTGTTCTCAATAAAAACATGGTTGTCAGCACTTTAGAATACAAAATATTAAGCAAACAGCAGACGACAATTTTTCCCCGCATTTTAAGTGTTAATAAGGTATGCGTAGCCTCCTGTCCTCAGGGTATTTCATAAGAATCTTTCGTCAACCACGAGGCAATAAATGGTGTCAATTTCATTGGCTGAGCCAGTTAGCAGAAAACACCGAGGCAAATCTAGCAAACAGCCAAAATACGGAGGAAAAACAACATAAATGTTTCACAGAATACTTTACAGAAAAAAAGGTGTGTGTGTATGTGTGTCTTAATGTGGCTACAGTGTGGGATGTAATGCAGCTATGGAGTTTATCGCATGTGCACATGATCTCACAGATCAGGTTTATCGCATGTGCACATGATCTCACAGTCAGGTTTACGGCCGTGGTAAACAATGCAGACCCAGACGAGCCGGCACATCCAGCCATACCTCCCTTATCGCACTATTGAGTTTCGCTGATATTCATTTTATAAACATGCAATATGTTCTGTAAATGAGGTGGAGAGTTGACACACAAAATCAAAGCTCCAGTGGAATTTTGAATAAGCTCTGATTTTTGTCAACTTTCAACATCATCTACATAAAATAAGATCAATATCAGCGACGATGTGATACGTGAGGCAATTCCAGAGCTGACATCTTGTGTGGCTGTGACTGGAGAAATGAGGCTTATGGGATTTGTGACCAGTGCAGCTCCTGATCAAATAGCACACTCACGTAGCCGGATAACGATTCATATTGCTTGTTAGAAGCATAATGGGTGTTTCATTGATGGAATGGTGAACAGTGCAGATCCTGATCAGACTGTGCGGATGCACAGGCTGATCTGGATCTACACTGGTCACAAAACACATAAGTCCAATTTCTCCCATCACAGCCACATATACAATGGTGTAGGTTAATTCTTCACACCTTGCTTTCCAAGCAAACTGAAATTCCATTACCATGCCCATAGTCATACTTCAGTTCAAATTCCCTGAACATTCAAGACAGTTTCAAGAAGTCTGTACCGGTTAACCCATTACAGACGGGACACACTTTTAGTAGTATGACCCTTTTGAGAGAAAAATATCCCTATTTTCTTTATATCCTTTCAAAAGTATATGTTGTTACCACTCATTTGAACCGTCTCAACGAGACGGTTCAAATGAGTGGTAACAACATATACCGTACCTTTATCGATGAATGAACAAAATAATGAGATTTGTTCAACAAAAATCATAGTATCCTTAGGCTGAAATGGGTTAAATGTCATAACGTCCCGAGTATCAATAAATAACGTACATTGTGTGATGTATGATGTCACCTCGGTGTTTTCAACCTCACACTATTTTCGGATAATTCTGCGCATTAGGTAGTGCAGACATAGCACTATGGCTTTACTACCGAACCAAAGTAAAGCAAAGTCTGATAATGAAAACTAGAAGTTAAACATGATAAAGAGACATGGCATATTTAGGCTACAGGTAGCGTAAACAAAAATGGCGAACAACAGACTGGATCAGCGTAGCAAAATTGGTACAAAACTTGAAGCAATACTATCCAGTGTCACAATGCCAGGTTAGTTTCTTTGTTGATCTATTAATTTAGTAAGCAAGACCACTATTCATCAACAGTGTCTAAAAATAGTACACATTTTCACCATATTCTGAATAACTTTTAACCAAACAATCGGCAAGTGATAAACTTGTGATATAATGTAGCGTTTAAGCAGCTAGTTTATTCCAAAATCAACATAATTTATTTTGACGCAGACTAGGCAAAATTTGATTTGTGCATTAGCCGATGCGCAGAATTGGCCGAAATGACAGTACCATCACATATGTGACCAGCAACAACAAACATGGGGCTTATCTTATTTATGACCAGTGTAGATCCTGGTCATTCAGATAATACTCGTAACAGTTGATTATAGTCCACAAGGCTCGCGTGTCACATTCACAATCTACTCTGGTCCTCTCTGTCACCACTGACCCGGATAGAACTCCAACCGTTACTACCAGGTTCCACAACTATGCACTCCATACAGCTGGAGTTCAGACAGAGTTGCTGCCCTTCTATTGTCAATAAATGAACCACGGTGAAGTGCCCGTCTCAGGCACGATGAAAGTTAGTTACAGAGGTAATGATTAATATTATATTTATTAACCCTTAGAATGTGGGAAACGTAAATTGCCGTCTGCTGTTGTTTCATATTTTGTATTCTTTCCCAATAAAAACATTGTTCGACAGCACGTTAGAAACGATTCTAAAATGCTGTCAACCATGTTTTATCAAGAAAAACTTAAAAATAAATAAAAAACAGCAAACGACAAAATTTTGTACAGCATTGTAAAGGTTAAACGAGTTCACTCACAGACTGGTTTCATAAGAAATGAAATCAGCAAACAAGTTTAATAAATACCAATTAAGTTATTTTAAATGTTGGATTCTATTTCTTGCATAACCACAGAATCATACATTGAAGCCACTCTGTGTGTTTTCTGGTTTGCATATTTATTACACGAGTGCGTCATAATTGTTAATACCTGCGACCAGTGTAGCCCCAAATCAGCCGTCGCTTTTGCTGCGTCTGATTTGTTTGTTTGTTGGGGTTTAATGGCCTATCAAAAGCTAAGGTCATTTAACCCTTAGAATGCTGGAAACGAAAAGTGTCGTCTGCTGTTACTTAATATATTGCCTTTTTTCTCAATAAAAACATGGTTTGACATCACTTTAGAATCATTTCCATTGGAAATGATTCTAATGTGCTGTCAAATATAAAAATAAACAGCAGACGGCACAATTTAATTCAGCAGTGTAAGGGTTAAGGCCGAGTCAATGGATTTAGTACTAAATCCCATATATTACCTGTACAAATGGGGGGAAAAACCTATATATTCAACCCTGAAATCAGAATAATCCTGATATGATGCCAGGTCTTCGCCACACCAGAATCACTTGGCCCCCTCCCAAAAGCAGTAGGATCAGTAATAATCTTACTACATTTATAATGGGCAATAACCCAATTCAACTCCCAGTAAACAGAAGAGCCAAAGATAAAACGTACCTGAAGGCCAAACCAGGCAAATCGTGATTCCTATAAGGAGGAACCCCTACCGCTAATTTACGCTGTCGTCCGACCAACCACCCACGCTTAGTGTGATCAGGGCCTACACTGTTCACTACCATGATGGAGAAACATTGATGCTCAGAACCAAGATTCCATCCATTGAGTGATGTGAGCTGACCAGGAGCTACATTGGTCAAACACTCATTAATTGCAGTGGTCCCTATTCAGTTAAAACTTCCATATAAAATAATGGAATGTTGAAATATGATGGATTGGACAATCTGAAGTAAGGACCATAGTAATTTAGGACCATAACAAATGTGTGGCCCCGACAAACTGGGGGTTGATTGTGACCAGCCAAGCCCGGACTATGCATATGTTCAGTCTAATCACGACCATCCATGTTAGTTATTGTGTCCGCACTGATTAGAAGACGGAGTGCGATTTTCATGTGCGATTTTTCATGAATAATATTTACAAAAAAAATTATTTTTTTGTAAATGACGTTGAAAGTTTATGAAATTTTCAGAGCAAATGTGTCAACTTTCGACATCATTTACACAAATATTCGCAGTTTTTGTATATATCGCTTATCGGCAAGGGGATAATAAGTCTCTTTGTGTCGTGGCAACTTACATTGATCAGCCATAGTTACAGTATGGTGAAATACAATACCGACCCAACTAGTGGCCATTACCCTCGGTCAATATATCGGCGTTATACTCAGCTATACAGCCCCTGCTGAGACTGGGGCAGACTGTCGTTGTGATCAATATCTATATTACTTAATATAATTTAATTTCTTAAAATTGTTGATTGATTTCATAACAAACTCGGCTAGGTCTCGTTTCTTATGAAACCAGTAAACTTGTTTAATAAATATCTTATAGATGCCCACTCATATAAATATAAGATGCCCTACCGTCTGTTTCACGAAAGCTGCCCAAATTTTACGGCTATATAGACAACTCAAAAACAATATTGTTTTTGATAACATTAAATTAAAGGAAAAATTAAGAATGAGCCTTCTTTTTATTTCGTGAAATTTGGTCAAATATTTTATTGCGAAAACAAAATTTCCCCATGTTAAATCCCCATAGACATCTTCACAGAGTGAAGATGTCTATGGGGATTTAACATGGGGAAATTTTTGTTGAATTTTAGAAATACTGGACCGATTTTTAAAATTTAACTTTTGTTTTCTTAGTTAGATCATATCCAAGCTATCTAGGTAGCCAGGTTTCGGAGTAAATTTCCAAAATTTTTCGTTTTTTGACTCCTCCCACACTTCCTTACCACTTTTTCCCCCATGTTAAATTCCCATAGACAAATCAATTTTCCGCAATAAAATCAATATTTGACCAAATTTCACGAAATAAAAAGAAGGCTCATTCTTAAATTTTCCTTTAATTTAATATTATCGAAAAAAATATGGTTTTTGAATTGTTTATATGGCCGTAAAATTTGGGCAGCTTTCGTGAAACGGACTATATATATCTCCAGGAGGACACATGCGGGTGTTAGATGATAGCAGTGAGCAGTGGTGCCAAAAATAACACCATACCACACTTTTGAGCCCTCCTTTCCAAAGAAATTCAACATAGACCCACAAAATGGCATTTCCTACATTCTAGGGTTTATCATTTGGCAGAATATTGGTCTGTCAGCAAAACATACAACAGCCAGTAACAAAAACCAAACCCGGCCCAAACTGTTGCCGTGGTGGCCCAAACTGTTGCCATGGCTGCAGAGTTGGTGTGTACGGCCATGCATTGTGAGCTACACTGGCCTACAACCCAATAAGACGCTATTTCTGACACACCAAGTGACTTTGTACCTCAGAAGAAGTTCTCATGAAATATGGTTACAACATTTACAATATGTTCCGTAAATCATGTAGAAACTTGACAAAATGTTCAGAACAAATGCGGAATTGTACATTAATTTAGTTTTTTTGTAAATATTTTTCATGAAAAAACACAAATGAGACACGCCATGTGATTTTGTACATTCAGACATCTGCGTCATTTCATTAAACACGTCTACATAATTTACAATATTTTTCATAAATAAAGTCAAAAGTTGACAACATTGACAAAATTTTGTGAATTTTTGGCGCCATTTACGGAAAATATTGTAAACTTTGTAAATGTATTTCACAAAAATCACGCAGATGTCCGAATGCACAAAATCACATGGCGTGTCTCAAATCTTCTTAGGTAGAAAATCGCAAGGTTTGTCTCATGTATGGTGGCTGGTCATGTGATACGAAGGGAGAGCGGCGACCCCAACATCGGGGGGTTGAACGGGAAAATAGGAGCTGCGAGATCCCGTGGTGCCATCTGATTACATTTGAACTTCGCATAGCCATAATTCCTGCATTTTTTATTACAAAATCCTGAAATGGAATAGAGAGAAGAAATACATTAGAAAAGAGGAATAATAACTGTTTCACGCCCATGTAACTGACATGGACTAGTCCTGGTGAATGTTGAAACTGTTCCATGATGCTTAAGAGATTTATGTTATTCTGCTCACATTATGACATCAGAAAGTCAAGCATATTTATATTATATTATTCTGCTCACATTATGACATCAGAAAGTCAAGCATATTTATATTATATTATTCTGCTCACATTATGACATCAGAAAGTCAAGCATATTTATATTATATTATTCTGCTCACATTATGACATCAGAAAGTCAAGCATATTTATATTATTCTGCTCACATTATGACATCAGAAAGTCAGTTTATCCCTTAGACCGCTACTCACAACAATTGTCGTCTGCTGTTGCTTTTATATCCTGCCATATTTCTCAATAAAAACATGGTTTGACAGCACTTCAGAATCATTTCCTATGGAAATGATTCTGAAGTGCTGTCAAAGCATGTTGTAAATTATTCTAAAGTGCTGTCAATGCATGTTTTTGATGATAAAAATGGAAAATGAAAAATAAACAGCAGACGACAAAAAAAATAAGATAGCGGTCTAAGGGTTAATACTGACATAGTAACTGTTATGTTATTCTTCTAGACATCATAAAAGTAAACATTCCAAGAAATTTAAAAATGAAAAAAATGTCACAGCCAACAATGAGAATAAATCGCTCCTGCATAATATCTGTAGAGTAACTTTCTCATTTGTGATATAAATACAAAAAAATGTTATCCAATTGCATGACCATCAACATTAATATATTTGTGAACAAATTCAGAGCAACGAACATATTTTTCTGTATTTCACAAAAAAAACTGTTTGTTGGCAACAAGCTTTATGTTTGATATAAACCCTTACAATGCTGAATGAAATTTTGTTGTCTGCTGTTATTTTTTTTTATTTTATTTTTTTTTCTCCATCAAAAACATGATTTGTCAGCACTTTAGAATGATTTCCATTGGAAATAACTCTGAAGTACTGTCAAACCATGTTTTCGTTGAGAAAGAAGGCAACAAAGAAAACAGCAGCTGACGACAATTTTTGCTTCCTGCATTCTAAGAGTTAACGCTACAGTAGAACCTCACCAAACTGGACCGGCAGGCAGGCTGTGTATCCTTAATATAGGAATGAATGGCCTTTTTGTGGAATTTACCGGAAGGCCTCGTCCTGTATTCCCGCGACTTTTCCAAGTTTATATCTCCGATAAATTCCACAAAAAGGCCATTCATTCCTTATAATTCCAGCATTTTAAATAAATTCATCAAGAAAATGTGTTTATTTTTCGTTTTCTTAAGAATTATTTTAACACGCGCCTGACGGTTACGGAAAGTAGTTCGGCATGGGAGTTTACTGGGATATAAATTTTGGACAGAGACTTGCTACGGACCAATCAAATGTTAGGGAATTGTGTAAATATGTTTGTGCTGGAATTATTGGTATATGTTCAAGTTCGCAAAGCACAGCCGCATACCTTGACATAGTCATATGTCTGATTTACCGTGGAACATCTGAAAACCGGACACCCTGGGGCCCCCCAGGGTGTCCGGTTTAGAGAGGTTCCACTGTATATATTGTGAATCGCCACTCTACATACAGTACAGTGCACACATGACAGTATGCTACAACATCGACAGGCAGACATCCAACGACACAATACCCAACACAACAGGCATACTAATATACCGTATTTACTCTAATAGTAGCCCCCTCTCTAATAGTAGCCCCCCCCCCCCACCACCCCCACTCCCATATTTGCATTCTAAATATGCTATGTTCACATACAAAAGCCATTTAAAACATTGTTTTAAATGGCTTTCGTATGCGTAAATAACATATGTCGATCCCATTTTCCACGTTTTGATCCCCAAAAATTGCATAGCCCTGGGGGCGTTTATTAGAATAAATACGGTAAGTGAATACGACACGGTGAGAAATCAGGGCCAGATCAGGATCAGAGGCTACCCCATCATGCATTAGAGCAGAGATCCATGTCTGAAGGTAAAGGTACATGCCCACTCAGTAGGCACAAAATGTTCTTTATAGGAATTAAATAAGTGTGTAATTGTTTCACTATTTCACCAGTTCTAAAAATTACGAGTGCCCGCTATACAGATATAATCAGTTTGTAATATTTATTTTGCTGACAGTGACACGTGGTTGTATCACACTATTTTCATATGCAAATGAGGCATACTATATTTTAATTATTTATACTAATTAATGTGTCAACTGAAAAAAATAATATTTTCAACCGATTATAGAGTATGATAGTAAATAGTAATGTCTGTTTAAACAGTTAAGAAACGCGGTTATCGCCCCTGATATCAGTGTGGAAATATACGTACGATATAATAATGCCAATCAATATGTGGGGTAATGGTGAATGAATGTTTATTTTGTCAGAATATGTCTCTGATATAAAGAACAGTTTGTGTCTACTGAGTTGGCATGTACCTTTAAAGGGGCATATCTGGATTTTTAGAAAATAATACTATAAAACATAACAACGTAATTTCATTATGGCCATGTGTAAAGTGGTATTATTGAGAATACATTATGTATATGACGATACTAGGATCGCTGAATTTTTTTTCTCAGAATATTTTAACAAAAAATAATATAAAAAATAAAAATGCGTTTTCCAATGACCCTGTGTAAAGTGGTTTAATTGAAGATATATGATGATACTAGGACTGCTGGGTTGCTTCAATTTTCACCGATGTCGGTAGATTTTCTAAAGTAACAAGATTGGAAATCTGATATGTATGTACCTACATGGGTGACAGGATTAATGTACATTTTCTCAGCCCCCCAATCACACAATCCTTGAATACTATTTTTGCATTTTACAGCCATTTGTAGGTGTTGACGGGATAAATAGAATAGTAGGTTAGTGCCGTGAATGGGAAAAAATATCTGGCGCGGCACGGAAACGGGATGTGCTCGGCAGAGCCTCGCCCATCCCGTTTCCTGAGCCTTGCCAGATATTTTTTCCCATTCACGGCACTAACCTACTATTCTCTATTTTCCCATTCACGGCACTAACCTACTATTCTCTATTTTCCCATTCACGGCACTAACCTACTATTCTCTATTTTCCCATTCACGGCACTAACCTACTATTCTCTATGTCTCCACAATGGGAGTCATCAGGGAAGCTAATTAGTCCTGCAGTCAATGCTCACAATGACCCTATGACCGCTGTGGTTGCCTTGGTTACCGGTGTAAGCAGGTGTGGAAGATATAAACTATAGATAGACTGCCATCTGGTGCACTGACTGATTGATACAACCCAAGAAACCTCCAATCACTGCAGATCCATCATTCTCTACTTTCTACATTGTATTCTTATCGTGATTGTACCGAGCCCCTGGGACATACAATTCTTTTTTTTATTAATTCGTTCCCACGAAATAACAATTTGTTCCCTCATTCCCTCGAATAAACAATTCGTTCCCGTGGGAACGAATTGTTATTGGTAACGAATTGTTAAATTTAGGGGATCAAATTGTCATTTCGTTGGAACAAATTAATTAAAAAAAAAGTATTATTTGATATTTTCCTTAATTTGCAACAGATTTTGATGAAATATGGTGCAGCAAACGCGTCTTCATGTGCTGCATTTGGTCGTCCTGGGAGTTCGGCACATACTTATATCGATTCTTCGCAAAAACGACAGAAGTTTGGGCCAAAGACAGAGACCACCAAATGCAGCTTAACAAGACGCGTTTGATGCGCATGATTTCATCAAAATCCGTTACATAATAAGAACAAAATAAAAGTATAAGTTCTTTAAATCGGAGGGCTTCTGGAAGTTTCAGTACTTGTTGTTGTTGCTGTAACCACGTGATCATACACCTTGTGACAGAAAGGCTATGGCAATCTCACTGGAAACCTGCCACTAATAAAAACACATCAAGCTGAACACCGGCAATGTAAATAAGTACACAATTAACCAGACTTTTCTGGATGTCACTTACGCATTTTCCTTATTTAGGCATTATTGAATTATCCGAGGTTTGCCAGCGTGTATTTTCCACTGCGTAACACCTTTAATGCTGATATCTTTCCGATCCCAAAGAAACAGGCAACCGTATCACACACATGCGTACTGAGAAGATGTGGAACAATGTCACGATGCTTGAAATACGTTTCATTAATGTCAATTACATCGCGTCCTTTGGCCGGTGCTACCATCACGACATGACCAGACAGGTCACCGGAATGATAGATATGGAGAAGCAGAATAATGAGCGAAGATCTGGCACTGATGTAAGAAGCTTGTTGTACAATCAGTGTATCTGCCTCTTCATGCGTTGATCTCATGTCGTGTTTCTCAGTGATAACACCGTTATTCACTTCAATTGGTACAGGTCAACTTGAGAGTAGTGTTGATGGAAGTGTCTGGATTTTCCCGCATATCATTACATATCAGCTCAATCAGTTGGGCCTTATTCTTTGTGACTGTCCAAACCACTTTCAATGGTGGCAAACGACTTGATGGCCCAATATTAAATATTTGAATTGCCTCTTTTTCTCGACCCACTCGTTTAGAATCCTCGGTACTGCTTTCCCCATACCTCTCAAACGCGAGATATACATTTCATTGTTTCAGGTGACCTTCTCGGTATGTGCGGAATTTTTTTGTATGTTGTCCTGAACTGTCCCTGGGGAAGGTTACGGTATCATCCATAATACTGCGCAGCCATCTCTGTAAATGGCATCTATATTAGCTGTTGCTTCAGATTGAGAACTGGTGATATCACTCAAGAGTTCTTCAAATTTGATTTGGATTTGTCTTCTCTGAGATGTCCTTTCATTTGATGGAGGATATGGTGCCAGTTCACAAGAGAGAATCTCATCTGTGTCAATGCCACGAGAACTGGACTGTAACCCCATTGCCCTAGCATATACAATTTCTGTATCCAATATCTGTTCATCACCAGCACTGATGTGCTTTCGAGAGACGGCCAATGTGATAACAGTTTTTGGAATCTTCTTGTGAATTATTCTCAAACTTGTCCATTTGCTGGAGTCCGAGTGACACAGCTTTGTCAACATTAACTGTTTTATTTGTCACGACCTTGCCACTCTCGATATTTACAATTCAAACATTCTCTGTATGCTGAGATTGGTCAAGGGGGTCGATGGAAATATTGTTTTCTGAAGAAAACCGCGAAACAGTTTCTATAAAAGGAAATTTGTAAATTCTCATCCGAGTTCCAATTCTTCATGGAGTCCGTCTCCGTTTATCTTGATGGCATTTATTATGGAATGTATTTGTGCGGGTCCAGTATTAGTGGAGCACGTGTCACTTTGTTGACATTCTGCGCCATATCGAAACTTGAATATACGTACATCCTTCAGACATGATTAAAATTCCTGATGATGTAGTTCAACATCAGTCTATGTGTCTCATGGAAGGAGATATGTTAAATGTATCACTGCACATAATTCAGGTGGCCATCTTGAATGTGTAAATGTGCTGGAATATGTTACACAGGTCATGTTTCTATACACCAGTTATGTTCTGTCGATCCGAAAATAGAAACCGTGTGGACCGTGAGTCATATTATGTTAGCATCCGTTCACAGGATGATGTGATGGTTTTATTGTATATGGCAGACATCTTGGATTTTTAAAGGTGTGTTTTTGTTTAAGGGACACAAAATCAGGCTTATGAAGATATACAAATGAAAAGTTTTATCAATTAATATGCCATTTTGTGTAGTATATATCGATGATAAACAATTTCGCACAATGCTTTATGCATATAGCGGCCATCTTGGAATTTATACTTGAATTGATTTTAAATGCACAGCAATCGCAATGAAAAATGCTGCCGTTAATCAGTATAGCTTTATGATGTGGCATTTTTCATATCTGCCCTCATATCAGCTAATGCTCTGGGGGGAAAATATAGCAGTCTCAAGCTGGTATGAGTATGGTATAAATGGCATGTACATGTATATTATTACAGCTACCATTATAGGGTTAACTGTATTGTAATTTTCAAATTTGCGGCGTATATCAGAAAATGATAGGTCGGAAAATCTGTTTAATGGCGACGCACTAGCGGAGCCATTAAACATGTTTTCCGACCTATCATTTTATGATGTACACCGAAAATTTGAAAATTACAATGCGGTTAATATATTTATAATGCACTCCTTTACTACTTACTGGCATAGGAACACATATTGAAATAATTTGCGACCGTTCATCAACAATGATATACCTGTAATGTATGACATCAGCCAATCAGATTGCGTGATATTTATAGAGTGCATTAGAATACTTGTTTACATCATAAACGCAATGGTATCGCTTGTGATGGTCATAAATACAGTACATGCAGATGAACAAATAATAATTTGAATACGTATACTGCTAGAATACAAGAATGAAAACCAATAATGTTAATTATGAAAAGAAATATACAACAAATAAATTGATTGAAGTACACACAGTCTGAAGCAGAAGTGAAAACAAAAGTTAGAAGATGGCAATATGAACATTTAGCTACAAAAAAAGGTGACAACAGAATGTGATACAGCCAGGAGAGACGAGCGCGTCTACCTGCAGAGAAACGATCGAGAAGCGCTACAACAACCAAAGTTCTGAAGACGGCTGTCTGGTGAAGCCTCGATGGTCATAAAGCTGGGTAGTGTCTACAAGCTGTGGGCAACACCGGCAGCAGACGCGACAATGTGATAACGGCAATATGACGCCCGCCGTAACTTACTCAGCTTTAGAGGAGTGTAGCTCCTGAGCAGACGGCACACTGCATGATCTAATTCACGAGTCTGTCTGCAATGGATGCAGCAAACTTGTCATGAACCCTTAACATGCTGAATTATATTATGTCGTCTGCTGTTATTTTCCATTTTTCTCATCAGAAACATGATTTGACAACACTTAAATAATTTCCAATGGAAGGGATTCTCGAGTGCTATCCAAACATGTTTTTATTGAGAAAGAAGACAAAAATATATCATAACAGGAGGCAACAATTTTTGTTTCCCTCATTGTAAGGGTTAAACACAGCAATAATATTTACTGTAATTAAGTAGCGACCAGTGTAGACACCGACTGCTCCACTATTGCGTGGATGTGCAGTCTCATCTGAGGATACACTGGTGGCAAACTGAGAAAGTTGATTTTGTCACGGCGAGTTACATATGACGATGGATGTACAAGCTTTACGGCATGCCGTATTACCGGACCATGTGACGAAAACGGTGACGATATAAGCACACTGTAAAGTATACACACTGGTGGATGACAACGAGGTGCCTACACGCTATATGACGACGTGACGACGTATGTACACGCTATATGAGGACGTATGCACACGCTATATATACGACATGCCGTACAGACGAGCACACTTACAGCGGTGGGTGGGGGACGGTGCCTGCTACTGGAGGGAGCATTTCTCGGTGACGCCCCCCATACCCTGAGCCAACTTGCCAGGCAGCTCCTGAACTTTGGACGTAAATTCGCTTAAATTTGCCGGCAACTCTGAAATAAGAGATTCGCTGGTTGAAACAAAGTTTATCATACAAGCAGATCACATGACACTTGGGCACTACAATTACGGTGTAATCTCGACGGCAACATGAAGAGAATACGTATAACTGTTGTCTGTCATGCAAACGGATGGATGGCAATCTACAAACAAATATTCTTTCATGTTGCAGAACCACATTTCTGGCAGCATACCACACTGGCATCCATCCGAAGAGCTGCTAGTAGATGGTCTGGTGGAAATCGTGCGTCAACAATCACATGCAAATTAGCAGGCTTGGCATGCAAATCGGATAGATGCATATGGAAATCATGCTGATGCAAATCTAAAACTCAAAGTTCACATGCAAATTAGCAAACTGGTAACTGCCGGATGCATATGGGCCGATGCATTACAAACTAGACATCACAACATTTGCCAAAACATGTAGCCACAGATCACAGGTCTGATCAGGGTCTACACTCTACACCATTCAGCTATTGAAGTAACACTACTGCTGCTATCAGAAAACAAGATTAACCCTTAGAATGCGGGGGAAAAAAATGTCATCGGCTACTGTTTGAAACTTTATCTACTATCTCAATAAAAACATGGTTTGACAACATTTTAGAATCATTTCCACCGGAAATGATTCTATGGTGGAAATGATTCTAAAGTGTTGTCAAAACATGTTTATGATGAGAGAAAAAATGTAAAATATAAAATAAACAGCAGACAACAAATTTTTATTCACCATATTAAGACTGTTTACAATGTGTTTACAATGAGGTACAGTTGTTGTAAATGTGATCAGCTCCTCATCAATGGCTGGCGGTATTCATCTGAGGCAGGTTTACGTCTACAATTCGCAGCCACATGCAACTGAAGCCATTAACCCATACCCTGCTGAATTAAATTTTGTCTGTGGTCTATTTTACTTTTTACTCATCAAAAACATGGTTTGACATCATGGGAAATGATTCTAAAGTGCTGCCAAACCATTTTTAAAGCAACAGGAGACGACAATTTTTGTTTCCTGAATTCTAAAGGAGTAATACATCAATGGCAAAATAAATGTACATATAGTTTACTTTGCACTTTTGGAAGAAATTAATATAATTGTCTAGTATGTGTATGAATATAATAGTTTAAAGATGGATTAAAATACTCACAGTTATACTAAAATATTATTAAAGGGACTGTGTGTCAGATGGTACTGCCGAAAAAGTGTTTCACAAAACAGTTGAGATACATCAATGACTGTTGTACGAGCAATCACAACTTGTCCATGGTCATAAATGTGCAATACTTGGCTAATTATCGCATTTGCAAGTCAGCTTTTGATGTATGTCACACTGACAAACCCGCTTGTATGTCACACTGACAAACCCGCTTGTATGTCACACTGACAAACCCGCTTGTATGTCACACGGACAAACCCGCTTGTATGTCACACGGACAAACCCGCTTGTATGTCACACGGACAAACCCGCTTGTATGTCACATTGACAAACCTACTTGTATGTCACACGGACAAACCCGCTTGTATGTCACACTGACAAAACCGCTTGTATGTCACACTGACAAACCCGCTTGTATGTCACACTGACAAACCCGCTTGTGATGTCACACTGACAAACCCGCTTGTATGTCACACGGACAAACCCGCTTGTATGTCACACGGACAAACCCGCTTGTATGTCACATTGACAAAACCGCTTGTATGTCACACTGACAAACCCGCTTGTATGTCACACTGACAAACCCGCTTGTATGTCACACTGACAAACCCGCTTGTATGTCACACTGACAAACCCGCTTGTATGTCACACTGACAAACCCGCATTGTATCACACTGACAAAACCGCCTGTATGTCACACTGACAAACCCGCTTGTATGTCACACTGACAAAATCACTTGTATGTCACACTGACAAACCCGCTTGTATGTCAAACTGACAACCCTGCTTGATACTTTTTTTCTTCAAAACTTGAGAATCATTTTCAATGTTATATATGGAGCAAAAAAAAAACTGCAAAAAAATAACAGCCGACAATTTTCGTCTCAGTGTTAACAAAAATAGCTCTTTTACACATTTCCTCCACACCTGAGACCCATGGCCTTTTAATAAAGAAACCACAGCAAGTATGGCAATTATAAGGACTTTCAGAGATAATAATATTAATGCTGTCACCCTGTATACACACATTGCCATACGTCAAAAAAAGAGCGTTGTATTTGCTTTTTATATTATTACACACAAATCAAGCCACAACAGTTTTTCTAATCATTTCTCATTTTCGAGAGAGCTGACAGCAGATGCAATTTATTGCAGAATAAATAGTGGTTTTTACCCACAGTGCTCATGATTCATAACCAGGCGTGCAATAATTACAGGCAACTGCAGAACTAGATTACCAGTGACAGACAAGTTATGTGCGCTGTGAGGTGGCCTCTATATAATTATATAAGATAAACCGTGCTACTACTTCCATCACACTGCCTCATTCAGCCAAACATGGAGATTCTTCTCACAAGAGATGGTCTGCCCACCGATATGGATATAGGACACGGTCAACTTATGAATAATATACACGGTAAACCAGTCCTGGTACAGCTTAGCAACTAGGAGTAAATTCTCAGGACACCGGCATTGATTGTTATTATTATGACAGAGATAAATAAAATAGATACTACAGGAAAGGTATCAAACATTTTATTATATTATTTGCATGCTCTACACATGCAGGTTACATTTTTTGATGTGGGGGTGAGATGGACATTTCGAAAATGAAAGTAGACGGTTCCGTCAAAAAAGGGGAAATAACTCATGAAAATCAACCCGCATGACCCTGTGTTTGGCATGAATCTAGAATCGGCTTAGGTAACTGACTCCAGGAATGGAAGTAACAAAATTGATTTTGTCACAGGTAGTTTGCGATTGTCATGTTTGCGTGAATGTGGGTCTATGGGAAATCAATTGGTTGCCTGTTTCCTATACAGCCGTCGAGGATTACTAATGGATATACCTAAACCTGTCTGTCAGATGAACGACTCAAGTTCTATTAACTCTTTGCATGCTGGGAAACTTGTGGGCTATAAATAGTTCAAAACTAGCAGACAAAAAATCATCATATTTTCTTTTATTTCTCCTTGTAAATATCATGAATATGTCTTGAGAGTTCATTAGAATTGAGTCCTGAGGACTCAATTCTAATGAAATTCCAAAACATATTTACAAAAAGAAATAAAACATATACTCCTAATTTGTTTGGCGGATATTTTTACCGCTAGCATGCAAAGAGTTAACTGAATGACAGCGTAGAATATGATCAGACTGTACAGATGTGCAGGCTCATCTTGGTCTACGCTGATTGCTAAGATCTTAAGCCACATTTCTCCAGTTAAATATCTGCCAAAGATAATGTTCAGTAAAATAAAACAAATGTTAAACATTTCACCCAACAAATAACAAATGATTGGGTTTTTATGGGCACTCAACAGCAAGGTCCTAAACGGATGGAAGTGCATTGGTAATGCACTTTATAATAAGTTCACCCTACTTTCTAAGACAATCGCTGGACAGCATTGTGCTCTACTTATTTCATATATTGCAACGTTTAACCCCTATAACGTGTGTATTACCAGATTTAATGATTAATTGTTCGACAGGAAATGGAAAATCAATGGGACATTGCATTGTACACATGGCTGAACTATAAGTCAGGCATTGTTCACTATTGGATTTTTCAGGAACTAAATGCTGCAGTCGCTAGCGTTTCTTCGCATTTAATTCCTTAAAAATCCAATATGTGAACAATAACTTACAATTATAATCTGATCTAGTGCCAGGCTCCCCTAGTACTATACACTGATCACTGGCCGCAGGCGGGACTCCCAGGATGGATTCATCATTATATATATAAGTTGGTGTTTAACGGCCTATCAACAGCTAAGGTAATTTAACGCCAGGCCAATGGGTTCGATCCTATATTTAACCTGCTGCGTTGTGTCAGATCCTTACCACACCAAAGCCACTTGGACCCTTCCCCTAAAAGTAGCAATATTAATCATAATACTCACATAAGCAGGGGGGGGTGCGGGGGTATAGGTTTAGCGGTAGAGCAAATGGAGTAAAAAGACGGCCATTTGCCACGAGGTAGGTACATTTTCGTTGTTTTATTCACATTTTAATTTAAAACACGAGGAAGCCATATAGCCTATGGCACGACGGAATAAATTATAGATCTACGAATGCAGACACTTTGTTCAAAGATGCAGTGACAAAAAAGTTATTGTCGTTACGAATTTTGCAGACATTGTCTGGTTGATTTTTATGAAAATACGGTCTATACCCCTGTATATAACCTATGTAGCCCACAATTATCCACTATTTAACAATTTTTACGGGATTCGCCATCCGCATACCTCTCTCATACCTTTCACACGCTACCCCCCCCCCCCCCCCCTGATAAGGGGTATAACCAGATTCCACTGTCAGATACAAGACTGCCAACAATGTATGTGAGGGTCAAACCAGGTCTCCAGTCGGGATTCAACGAATCCCGATCGTTAAATTACCCATCGTATGCTGCCACCTGCCAGCCACAGGATTCACCATTAAGGTATGCATACCCTCCCATACTCAGATACTCCCATACTCCCATACTCTGACATACTCTGATACTCCCATACTCTGATACACTACGTCACGTGAAGCACCAAATGATGCAGCATAAACGAGTCTACTGTCGTTTGAAATAAAGTTTATCAGACTCGGTGACCTTGGAATTCCTACGTGTTTCCTAGCATTATCTGATCAACTTGATATCAAAAGACACAAGCTTGGTATTTTCTATATACTGGGTATTACTGCAGACAAAAGTCCCAAAGGTCATATCTGACATACATTCACTCAATATTCTCACTGACTTGTTTGTAAGATCGGAAATTCCAATATCTGATTTCAGTTCAACTCACAATGACGGTCAACGAACCATCGGCATCTCTAACCATAATTAGATCACAAACACAAGTGACCAACTGCATTGGATACGTCTTCACGAATATACGGCACTAACCAGCTAATGGACCCTTACAAATATACCAAACCAAAAGTGGATTCAATAGCTGTGTTTAATGGCCTGCAGACATGATATTAGTGTCATACTAACCTGTTCAACACCACAGGCCTGTATAATGGTATTGGCAAAGAGTCGAGATCCAGATGAGCCGGCTTGTGATGAGCCGTCTCATCAGGATCTGCACTTTTTGCAAGTCATTTTCATAATTTTGAGAACAAAAACATGTGACGATTGGATTGGTTGCAAAATAACATATAACTAGAAAATGTGTTCATAGAACACGGATGCCCCACATATCGCTTTGATAAGAAACAAGGCAAAATTCCAGAAACAGAGATAATCATGACCTGGGTGTCGAATCAACAATCAAAATAAACTTTGCGCATCTACTCATCATAAGGAAGCTACATACCAAGTTTCAGATCTGTAGCTATTATGGTTTAAAAGTTTAACGAGTTACAAGGCAAAATTTCCAAATTCTAAGTCGAAAAGGGGGAGATAATCCATGACCTGGGGGTCAAATCAAAAATAGAAATAAACTTTGCGCATCTACTTATCATAAGGAAGCTACATAGCGAGTGTCAGGTCTGTAGCTATCATGGTTTAAAAGTTTTACGAGTTACAAGGCAAAATTGCCAAATTCTAAGTCGAAAAGGGGGAGATAATCCATGACCCAGGGGTCAAATCAAAAATAGAAATAAACTTTGTGCATCAACTTATCATAAGGAAGCTACATAGTGAGTTTCAGGTCTGTAGCTATTATGGTTTAAAAGTTTTACGAATCACAAGGTTGGTGACGGACAGACAGACAGACGGATGGGACGGACAGACGGACAAGGGTAACACTAAATGCCCTCTCCACTATCTTGGTGGGGCATAAAAATCCATTTCAGTTACTTAGCGGTGAAAGGGTTAAGCCATCTTTGCAAGAGTGAAGAAATGTGGAGTTCAGCAGAGATAACTCTGACATTATTGAGTGACAGTGGTCAATCCTTCATGCAATTGTATTGTACCGGTAGTTTTACTGAAATTACAGTACAACCAGCAGAATCGATGTTATGGACTAGCAACAAAATAGACAAGTGACAATGGACACACAAACATTAGATTAATTCTGGAAGCAAGAGTCTTTTTGGATACAATAGGCATCTGAAACATGGTATATAAATGTAGGCAGCCCTGGTTTGATCCCAGCCATCAGCATATATATTTTTCACAAACAATTATTAATTAATTTACTACGGTAAGACTGTCTGATGACAAACCGCCTCTTGCAATGACTATGGTTACAGATCAGGGGCCGTTTCTCTAAACTTTGTACGACTAAAATCTTCGTAAGTGCAGATTTAGGATCGTCTGGAAATTCCAATTAATGGATTTACATTTATTGAGCATAGGCTGCATATGCAGCCTATGCTCAATAAATGTAAATCCAATCATTGTTTACAAGAAAACATTGTTAATGTTAAATTCACAGACTATTATAATTTTGCACTTACGAACATTTTAGTCGTAAGAAGTTTAGTGAAACGGCCCCCCAGAAACTATGTAGAGCCTGCGAACAACAAAGCCAGCTATCAAAACACAACATCCTTAATTATAACAACACAGGGGGCCGTTTTACTAAACTTCGTACGACTAAAATATTTTGTAAGTGCAAAATTATGATAGTCTGTAAATTCACATTAACAATGTTTTCTTGTAAACGACTATTGGATTTACATTTATTGAGCATATGCTGCATATGCAGCCTATGATCAATAAATGCAAATCAATCAATTGAAATTTCCAGATGATCCAAAATTTGCACTTACGAACATTTTAGTCGTACAAAGTTTAGTGAAACGGGCCCCTGCAATATTCTATTTAAGTAAAACCCTTTCGCTGACAAATGTAACTCATTGATGATTCTATTTTAATTTTCAGACTGTTCCATTCATACGAAACGAGTTGTGGATCAAACAATCTTAAAATACTGGCAAACACTGCAGATCCTGATGAGGTGGCTCGTTACGAACCGGCTCATCTGGATCTATAGTGTTTGTAAACATTGAATTATGGCCTGTGGCGCTGAAAGGATTAAAGTAATATTTTATGCTACAAAATGTACAAGGAATGTGGCTGGTTTACGTTACGTCACTACTCTGACGTCTTTTGTCCTAAAGTAATTTTCGAACACAGATTGACCCTTATCGGTATATATTGCATTGACAGTATTTTGTTATCAGTTAGTGTATATTCGGTCGGTAAAATTGTGTAGCAAGTTACGTGATATAATTACTATAATATGTCTACTGAGATAAATAACAGAGGCTCGTCAATATTAACCCTTGATAAGTAAATTTTCGGACCAATCCAATCGTCACTAAATGATTTTCAGACTATAGTCCATTTATGAAAAGAGTTTTGTTCTCAAGAATATGCAAATGAAAAAAATGAATTGTTTGCCAATAACACTATACAGGGGCCGTTTCACTAAACTTTGTACAACTAAAATAGTCGTAAGTGTAAATTTAGGATCGTCTGGAAATTTCAAATGATGGATTTACATTTATTGAGTATAGGCTGCATATGCAGCCTATTCTCAATAAATGTAAATCCAATAATTGTTTACAAGAAAAAATTGTTAAGGAGAAATTTACAGACTATCATAATTTTGCACATACGAACATTTTAGTCATACAAAGTTTAGTGAAACAGCCTCCAGGCCTGTAGTGTTGAAAGGGTCAACTTGTACAGTATGCACTGCAATTAATGTTCACCAAAGCCAACAGAACCGCGAGTGATATCATTACAGTATTTGTACACACTCTATGTGGAAATAAATCACCAGGAGCCTTTTGTTTGAAGAATGAGATCAAAATTACTTCCATTGTGGATCATTGATTAAATGAATTCTATGAAATATCAAGCATAATATTTGCTTCAGGTAGTTTGCATTTGGGTCGGCAGCTGAAAAAAGGAACCTTTAACCCTTCAACATTACAGACCTCTATAGCGGTGTTTGCAAACAGTGTAGATCCAGATGAGCCGGGTCGTGACGACCCGTCTCATCAGGATTTGCACATTTTCTAGAAAAAAAAGCACCCCCTTTACACAAATGCACTAGTTTGAAAATCACTCAGTTTGCCAGAAAACCAGTTTTTGTAGTTTCTGTGGATTACCCTGTTTTTTTCTTCATTGCACATGTGCAGCCTTTTCATCAGAAATGGCAAACCGGTTTTGGATCATTGCATTTTCAGGAAAAGCTACGTCACGAAAAACAACATTTTCATTGGATAAGAAAACCAGAACTCGGCAAAAACGGGAAAATCTGTTTTCAAAGTTTGCAAATGTGAATCTGATTGGCTTGGACGACGGGTTGGCTCACGTTTGGACCACAGTCACTTTCGGTTTCCAAGTGGAGCAGAAATACAAACGCTACTGTACGTGGAGACTAACATTGATTAAATCCCTAATAACGGTACTGGACCACTCCATTGATGGCTGTATGATATGTATGGTGATCCCAATCTACACTGTCTGTTTCATGAAACAAGCCCAAATTTTACTTTCATATAAACAATGCAAAAACAATATTTCTTTTTATAATATTAAATTTTATAAAAATTTAAGAACGAGCCTTCTTTTTATTTCGTGAAATTTGGTCAAATTCTCTGTGGGAATTTAACATGGGGGAAAAAGGAGGTGGAGAACCTGGAAGGAGTCAAAAAACGAACAAAAAATGGAAATTGATTCTGAAATCTAGCTAGATAGCTTGGAAATGATCTAACTAAGAAAACAAATGTTACATTTTGAAAATCGGTCTACTATTTCTGAAATTAGAAAAGCTTCCCCATGTTAAATCCCCATAGACATCTTCACTCTGTGAAGATGTCTATGGCGATTTAACATGTGGAAATTGTTTTTCGCAATAAAATCAATATTAGACCAAATTTCATGAAATAAAAAGAAGGCTCGTTCTTGAATTTTTATGAAATTTAATATTATCAAAAAAATATTGTTTTTGCATTGTTTAAATGGCCGTAAAATTTGGGAAGTTTTCGTGAAACAGGCAGTTAGGTCCATTAATGTCAAGCACAGGCACAGTTACAAGAACGTTTTATTGACCATTTCAACACTACAGGTCACTTCTATACTAATGTTTGCCAACGATGTAGATTCAGATGAGTCCGCTCGAAATGAGCCAGCTCATCAGGATCTGCTTCGTTTGTAGATTGTTACAGTTACGCCGTTTCTAATTAACGGAATAAGTCAACAAATTCAACATAGATGTCGTTTAAGTTACTTAGGGGTGAAAGGGTTAATTACAAGAGAAGGTTGATTCAGCATAAATGTGTAGCATGATCAGGATCTACACTGACGGTGGGCGGCAGACAAAGGTACAGAAGTTGAGTATATGACCGAAGCAGGTTTTTACCCAGCTTATGTGTCACATTACAAGCATCAATACGAATAGTGTCACAAAAATTCACAGATTTGCATCTTTTTTTTGTGAACTCTTACATCAGTCGTAGACACAGTCACCATGGTAACACGGTGGTCCGCAGGGATATATTAGACACCGTTGATATGTTCAATAATTCATAGGAGGATTTGTGCCAAATGTTACACTGCACACCAAAATCACTTCTCGCTTATTTCTCAATGAAAGTTTACATCACGGTATGAATCTAAACGAGGTATAGTGACCAGGGTGTATGCAAATGTAGTGTGTTTTATTCAGTTTAGATCCAGTGCAGATGTGTTGCAGGTTACGTAAAAAGAACCAAACAAGGGCATTGTTATCACTAAGCTAAAACTCTCGCTGTTAATTACAGAAAAAATATCAACATTTTTGCCTTACAAACAAGATGAACATACATTGTGCCCAAATATTATCAACATCTGTGAAGCAGTTCATAAGTTATTGCAGAAAAAAAAGAAAGGTGTTACTAACGTATACACACACATACGTACATGGACGAGGTACATCTCCTCCAGCCTATTGGCGAGGGGATAATGAAAGTAGCAGAGAATGGGACGTACATCGGTGAAAGTCGTCAGTAGCCTATTTCATCAACATTGCAAAGTATACTTTAGTAGCAAAGTATACTTTGAGGGAGAAATTTTCAATTTTTTTTTAAATTTATTAATTTTTATTTTACTGAATTTATTACATTATCACAGCCATTTAATGGCTGTGATAATGTAATAAATTCAGTATAATAATTCTGCATACTTTTAATCATGAAATATATGCATTTGTTAGTTCTATGTGAAATAATGCATTTCAGGAAAAATAAATGATTACTCCCTCAAAGTATACTTTGCTAGTAAAGTATACTTTGCAATGTTGATGAAATAGGCTACTGATCAAATCAGTAGCAGAACACAATGCGGGTACACTTTTCAGATACGATAAAACTGTCATTGCATAAAGTGGGACCTAGTACAGCTTCAATGTATGCTGTTGTGCTTATGCTATAAATAAAATCAAACATTTGTGTTGATTTAATATGGTATATATAAAATTGGTGGTTGAGTTCTGTAGAGGCTCAGCATAGCCATTATGTTCTTATGAAATCAGTAAACTCACTTAATAAATTAATATCATATGGAATCTTCTCTAACACAAATTCCGTTATTTAATATTGATTGTAAGTAAAATGAAAGTTTAATTTTCAATATCAATCCACTATTTCGACTTACAAGTTGTCATCTCAAAGTTATACAATTTTTTGGACACACCAAAATGACAACATCGATGAACGTCCATTCAATATTTACCGTTCGAGTTTAACGCTCCTTCAACATTTCTGTTGCAACCACGGAGCCACGTGGCTTCTCAGAAGGTTCAGTAACGAATATGTTCATAATGAATATGTACAAGTTGGTGTTGGTGTCGAGAATAGTATGATTGTCCAGAGACGAGTAAAATGCCCATGTATTCCTTCACTCCTGATTATAATACATTCAGAAGCCCATCAGAATATTAATGTGTTATAATAACGTGCCCAACAGGAATACGTAAGTGTGACGTTGAAGGAAGAGACATATTTAGATTGCCCACACATACAGTTCAGCCTCTATAAATCACACCACTGGTTTTTGAGAATGAGTATATATTTTCTGTTTTATAATAACGAGTTAAGAATAATTTTTCGAGTTCGTTAAAGGTACATGCCCACGCAGCAGACACAAAATGTTCTCTATATCAGAGACATCATCTGAGGCATTTTCTGGCAATATATACATGCATTCACCATTACCCCACGTATTGATTGACATTATTATACATTTTATATCAGACGGAAATTTCCACACTGACATCAGGGGCGATAACCGTGTTTCCTTAAAATGTTCACGGACATTACTACATGCATTTATTTTCTGTATTTATTTTTTGATGTGCAATGATCACACTTTATAATGTGTCGAAAATATTTGTGACGCATTTAATTAGTATAAATAATTAAAAAAGTTCACGCCTCATTTGCATTTGAAAATAGCCTGATACCACCGCGCGTCACTATCAGTAAAACACACATTACTAAATGATTATATCTGTATAGCGGGCACTCGTAATTTTTAGAACTGGTGAAATAGTTACACAATTATACACTTATTAAATTCCTATAAAGAACATTTTGTGCCTAATGGGTGGGCATGTACCTTTAACAGCTACAGCAATTAGGGTGGCGTTATAGGCTAGTGATATTATGCAATTATTCTCGTCATCCCTTAATGTCATTCCAGTGTCATTCCAGAAATATTTATGAAAATGTAGTTCGAAGCGGGCTTAGCTCTTTGCATGCTAGCGGTGAAAATAACAGCCAACAAATTATTTTTCTGATTTCTCTCTGCAAATATGTCTTGGAATTTCATTAGAATTGTGTCCTCTGGACACAATTCTAATGAAATTCCAAGACATATTTGTGATATTTACAGGGAGAAATAAAAAAATAAAAAATTAATTGTCGTCTGCTATTTTTTTAACTATTAATAGCCCACAGATTTCCCAGCATGCCAAGAGTGAACTAGCCACATGGACAGAGTGTTGGTCGGACAAGGTTACGTATTATGCCTTACAAACCAGAATATTACATGAGCTGCTGTTGCGCTCCGCACCAGTGGAAAATGTTTCATGTCGAAAAATGAATCGGTTTTCTGCTGAGATGCCACTCAGCTCTCTCTACTTAGAGCTAAACAGCTCTATTTACAGCTGCTCACTACTTAGAGCGAGCTGCTGAACTCTACTTAGAGCTGCTCAACTCTACTTAGAGCTGCTCAACTCTACTTAGAGCCTGCTGAACTCTACTTAGAGCTGCTCAACTCTGCTTAGAGCCTGCTCAACTCTACATAGCTCGAACTCTACTTCTACTTAGCCGTGTTCAACTCTACTTAGAGCCTGCTCAACTCTACTTAGAGCCTGCTCAACTCTACTTAGAGCTGCTCAACTCTACTTAGAGCTATCGCATAAACACATTTTTTCTCTAGTAACCAGCGCAAATGTCTTGTGCCACATACTAGATGGAAATGTGTTTTTGCAGTATCTTCAACATGTAGCTGAATGGGAATTTGTCAGAACTCTGGGGCCCGTTTCACTAAACTCTGTAAGACTAAAATCTGCAGCTTATGCTCAATAAATGTAAATCCATCAATTGGAATTTCCAGACGATCCTAAATTTGCACTTACGAACATTTTAGTCGTACAAAGTTTAGTGAAACGGCCCATTGGTGCCTATTTCGATGTGAAACATTAAAAAAAATGACGCTGGCATGGAGTGCAGCACCAGTGAGATAGGTATTAACCACTCACGGGTAATAATAATTCATCGCATAAAATAAAAATAAAATAACAAAACAAACTATAAATAAATTCTAACAATATCCCTACAGTATATATAGCAGCAGGCATATATAGTTACTGTAATTAGGATCGACTGTCTGTCTATTGCACATAGCAGCAGACACTCTAACTAAACATGTCTATGCATACATAATAAATAGTCTAACCTATATATACACGTGCAGCCATATCTACCTACATACATCGCCTCACCATATCCAACGCCTATTCAAAAACAAGGTCATATACAGATGGATACTTTTGTGGAGACAAAAAGAGAATAGAGTTTACACTCGTTACCTCAAACTCTTTTAAGTCACACTACTGATAATTCAAAGTAAGTTCTTGGTCCCAAGTACATGTTTTCCTAAAAATAACTCTCGTTAACTCAAATTTTCATTAACTCAAAGTATTTTCCTCAGTCCCCAGGACTTGAGTAAACGAGTGTAAACTGCATTTTTAATTTTGTATTTGGCATACGTTCTGAATTGTTTGTCAACATTTGACGCTATTTACTGAAAATGCATTTTTTTCGAATAATGTTGGCGAATTATAGCGATATGATTAATAAGGGCGGCAATTCAGAAGCACACCCACATAAAAAAACACACAGAAAAATGGCGCTCGTCAGAATGTGATAAGTTGATGAATACACATACATGGCCACCTGGCAGTGTCTTAAAGCTTTGTAAGTATAGGTTGCATTCAGCCATAATGACAAACCCAACGAGTATTCATAATGTGATATTCTTAAGTACTGGCGTATACACGCAAAACGAGTCATTTATTTGAGCAATATACCGCGACCGTACAAGTTTGTGGTCGCAACATTTGGGCCAAGCTCCGGATTTATCTCCCAGAATGCATCTGATACTATCCTGAAAATCAGCCATATATACCTTAACTGGCGCAAAGTCTATCAGCCAGATTTTCCGTAACTGATCAAAAATCTAAAAAAATTGACACGTAACCATTACAACGCTGAATTAAATTTTGTTGTCTGTTGTTAAGTTTCTATTTTTCATTTCGTTCTATGAAACCATGTTTTGACATTGCCTGAGAATCGTCTCCAATTGAGACAATTCTCATGTGCTGCCAATCATGTTTTTTTATTAACCCATTCAGCCCTAAGTAACCGGAATGGAATTTTATATGTTAATTTTGCAACCAATCCAATTGTCACAAAATGATTTTCAGACTAATCCATTTATGAAAAGGGGGTGTTTTTGTTCTCAAAAATATGAAAATTACTTGCAAAAAATGCAGATCCTGATGAGACGGCTCGTCACGAGCCGGCTCATCTGGATCTACATTGTTTGCCAATACCACTATACAGGCATGTGGTGTTGAAAGGGTTAAGTACTAATAATATGTTAAGAAATAACCAGCGGACAAAATTATTTGATTCTCGCCTTTGAAGGGTATCATTTATCACTTGTATTGGATGAATAAAATATTGTTTAAAGTAAATTTAATTCTGCATGTGGTTTTTTTTTTCAACATTTACATTTATTTAAAGCAAGTATTTTTTTTTTCTGTCGCAAAAATGGTAATGCATTAAAGGAGGAAAATCGAGAGCCGGTCCATATAAGGCAATCCCGCAGACTTGTATGTATTCCCAACTACAATTGAGTTTCCTACAAGTTAAAATTACATGTACATGGACGACAACACTGACATATCACTGACTATATAGTGAAATAAATCTTTTAAACATGTCAAGATTATGCTATATTCAAATTAACAATTTATTACCTTGTTTCCGATTTTGAAAGGCATCATGATCGGCTGCCAAACATGATGTGAATTTTCGATATGTCAGTGTTGTCGTCCAAACATTGACTAAATAATCATCTCAATATAAATTGCATGAAAACCATGAAACTGTAACATTAATATTATATTAACCCATTACAGATGGGATACAATTGTTGTAGTATGAAAATACTGAGAAAAAAATTGCTATTTTCTTAATTTCATCTCGAAAGTATATGTTGTTACCACTTATTTGAACCGTCTCGATGAGACGGTTCAAATGATTGGTAACAACATATACAATTATTGAGAAATATACAAAACAAGAACTGGCATCGCTAAACGAAGCTAATCCCATCGCTGGCAGCCTTAATAAAAAAATAAAGTCCTCAGTAACCCTGACCTTGGGCGGTCGGATGTGGGTCGTATGCAAAACAAAGCAGCATCCCTGGACACATTGTGGCCAAATATTATCAAAATCGGTGAAGGGGTTCATCATTTATTGAAAAATTAAAAGTACGAGGGGACAATAATGAGATTTATTCAAGAAAAATCATTGCATCTTTACACTGAGATGGGTTAAAGTATATCAATCTGCACAAATCATATATTTATGGTTGAAAAACAACATGCCCGCATTCTGTTCAATGAGAATCACTAGCTTACAGTTACAGTTGCATATACTGGCTCATGCCAACCGATAAAACTTTAATCGATAAATAGAACATCATACTCGTGTTGTTTAACATCAAGTTTATCAGGTTCGCCTCTAAACAGGCGGAACTCCTTGGTAGGTCTGTCTGATGAAATTGATGCCAAAAAGACACTAGCCTGGCATTCTCAATTTATAGAACAAACACAATATGTGCTTTATTGACAGAACAACAATTGAAACATGAACTCATGAACACATACAAGTCTACAGGATATTGACGCAAGATCAAGTATCAGTAGCAACAATGTATAATCGTGCAACAACCTATTTGCACCCTTGCATCATGACAATAAAAATACGAGCAATTGTGGAATTGCACAGGGTTTCCATGAAGTAAGGTAACCAGTTTGTTAGTTAAATAACACTGACAATTTCAATTTATTAAAGAAACATCACAACAAAGAATGGTCAGAATGGTCATTCAAATTTTGCTACAAAATAATATCTTGACCGGTATTAATTTTTAATACACTATTTTATTACACTGGAAAATGCCATTTTATGCAATAATATACCAGTTAATACCACTACATGGAGATTTATCTGGCCGGGACATGCACAAGTGTATAAAATGTATATAGACAAGAATTCCGCCACGGAAGCGGTGTCGCGCCACCCGAGGCATTTGACCGTGAACATTACAAGTAAATAAATTACCTTGACCTTCAGAATTTGGATGTGGGGGTGTGCATAATGAAGCATCATCCGTAGACAAACATTGATGTGAAATATTATCAATGTATGGAAAGGGGTTAAAGAGATATTGTGAAAAAACAATAACTTTAAGCATTTCTGTTACAAATCCGGTGAACATTACAAGTAAATAAATGACCTTGACCTTCAAACTTTGGATGTGGGGGTGTGCGTAATGAAGCATCATCCCTAGACAAACATTGATATGAAATATTATCAATGTCTGGCGAGGGGTTAAAGAGATATTGTGAAAAAACAATAACATTAACGCATTTCTGTTACAAAACCGGTGAACCTTACAAGTAAATAAATGACCTTGACTTTGATAATTTGGATGTGGGGGTGTGCGTAATGAAGCATCATCCCTAGACAAACATTGATGTGAAATATTATCAAAGTCTGGTAAGGGGTTAAAGAGATATTGTGAAAAAACAATAACTTTTAACGTATTTCTGTTACAAAACCGGTGAATATTACAAGTAAATAAATGACCTTGACCTTGATAATTTGGATGTGGGGGTGTGCGTAATGAAGCATCATCCCTAGACAAACATTGATGTGAAATATTATCAATGTCTGGCAAGGGGTTAAAGAGATATTGTGAAAAAACAATAACTTTAACGCATTTGCCTTACAAAAAAAACGGACGACGCGGACGACGCGGACGACGCGGACGACGCGGACGACGCGGACGACGGAAAAAGCGCCGACTATAGTCGCGCCTCTGCTAAAGCAGGCGCGACAAAAAGGAAGAATATTTTGTTAGCAAACTTGTTGAACCATTCAGTTTCAGATTGTGACGCATCAATAACAATACCAGTTAACAGCCGCGATTGTTGATAGGTAGTTTACAACTTTGACATCAGTGACTAAATTCACGATGAAACCCTATCATGAATTTGAAATATCCTAAAGTATACTATCAAATATGACAGCTATTGATGTAAACAGTTTTTGATCATTTCATAGATTAAACAGTTTATTTTGTATCACTTTAACTGTCATTTTCCTTGTATTAACATATTCCAACATATAACATCATACACATATACATATTATATTACATTGATTGTAGAATGGGTAGACTGAAGGAATATTTGAGTTAGTCATCTTTCACTAAACTTTGTACGACTAAAATGTTTGTACAACTAAAATGTTCGAAAGTGCAAAATTATTATAGTCTGTAAATTTCACATTAACAATGTTTTCTTGTCAACAATTATTAGATTTACATTTATTGAGCATAGGCTGCATATGCAGCCTATGTTCAATAAATGTAAATCCATCAACTGAAATTTCCAGACGATCATAAATTTGCACTTATGAACATTTTAGTGAAACGGCCCTCAGTTGTGTGTTGTTTTTGAGTTATTAGCAAAAGCTGGCTGCCTTACTTCTGGGACACCCTGTATTCCTGGTTTACCCTCACAACCAATATGTAGAAGTGGCATGGAGAGTTGAGCAGATGGACACACAGACAGACGGACAGATACATCACCACACCCACCCACGCCAGCCTCCTTGTAGACAGGCAAGAAACGTGGCACGTCATGGGAATGGGGTCAAAAATGGCTGTGACCGGAGAAATGGGGCTTATGGGATTTGCCACCCGCGTAGCTCCTGATCAAATAGCACACTCCAGTAACCTGATAATAGTCTATATCGCTTGTTAGAAGCATGACGGGTGTTCCATTGATGGAATGGCGAACAGTGCAGATCCTGATCAGACTGCAAATGCACAGGCTGATCTGGATCTACACTGGTCGCAAAACCCATAAGCCCTATTTCTCCAGTCACAGCCACAACTCAGCGTAACTGCTGATGAGCAAGTTCGTCTACAGTCAGACCACTGGCATCAGGCTGGGTCGACATAGTCTACATTTCTGATGCCTAGATCGGTACAAGACTAGAATGTCCAGTGATCATGGGCTGTGATCAAATACTCGCGTTGTCGTCCTGGAGTCACCCACGTATGACCGAGCGTGCGACTGTGGTACTGGCTATCAGCAAACAGATGGCAAATGACAATGATGGACACCATATAATCTCACATTATTCCACTTCTGTTTCCCGAAAATCAATCAAACATTGGCAAAGTTGAAAATATGCATACATTGTATTTGAAAAATTAAATCCAACTGAAGGCCAAACATATCGATCATTCCCATAGACCATTTGTCTGAGGAACGGAATTAGATAAACGAGCATCCATTCCAAGCACTCATCCTGTAAATAGCTTCCTTCTTTTGATACAGTCTCATATATATGTATAAAATGCTATATGAATCAGAAACACACGCATCCCTACATTTCCCATAACGTAACTACAGACCAGTCGGATAAACAGCTTACCAGACTTGGGTTATCACAATAAACTTCCATGAGAACTACTTCTGGGGCATCATCGGAATTAGAATTGCCAGATTAGAAACACATTACTTTAACCCTTTCCCCCCAAGTACATGTAACTGGAATGGACTTTGATATGTCAATTTGCCGACCAATCCAATCATCACAAAATGATTTTCAGACTAGTCCATTTATAACAAGAGGGCCATGATTCGCTCACATGACTCCATGAACACCAGAGGAGAATGTGACATCGATTTCATATGTGTTTTAAAAAAATTGTGCTCTTTTTAGATGGCGGTCATCTTGGATTAAGCGATGACTCTCATTTTACCAAATCTGAAAATGCTTCACCCAAGGATCTTAACTTACTATGAAGTTTGGCCAGCATCGGCCATGTGGTTCCTGAGAAAAAAACGTTCAAAATCTCAAATAAATGGACCTTTTGGCAGCCATCATGGATGACATAATCATTTGATTCCGACACATATTGCACCAGAGCAATCGCTTCATCGATACGTTCAATTTGATATATGACACGAGCATATTCAGTCAAAAAGAAAATTTGACCCTACGGGCTACGCCCATTTTTGACATGACCATATTCGGTCAAAAATAAAATTTGACCCCAATTTGACAACACGGGCCACGCCCAGTTTTGACCCCGGGGTCACCATTTTAACAACTTTGAAAAAGCATTGTACATCGATCATTCCTACCAAGTTTTGTCGAAATCCGGTTCGCGGTTCTTGAGAAGAAGATTTTTGAAGAATTTGTGCTATTTTTAGATGGCAGCCATCTTGGATTACGTAATGACGTCATTTTAACAATTTTGTAATCCCCCTACCTAAGGACCATGACCATGAAGTTTGGTGACTATATGCCAAATGGTTACCGAGGAGAAGACGTTTGAAAATGTTCACGGACGACGACGACGGACACATTGTGGTAACAATAGCTCACATGAGCTTCGCTCAGGTGAGCTAATAACAATAGCTCACATGAGCTTCGCTCAGGTGAACTAAAAAAGGGGGAGTTTTTGTTCGCAAAAATATGAAAATTACTTGAAAAAAGTTCAGATCCTGATGAGACCAATACCATTATACAGGCATGTGGTGTTGAAAGGGTTAAACTAAACAACATAACGTCACACCAAATAAACTCTGACAATTCAAACACCGATAATGCCACAGAAGTACATCAACGGAGGTTACACATGGTTTTCCAAGTCCATAACCTATTTATAAGATTGGTCTACACACGCACACATTTGTCCTATACAAATTTAAAACAGCAGCAAAGAGAGGAAAATTTACTTGCGAATTCATCATCATCTTCGTCTTCAGCATTCGCCTCTGCTGCGAGCTCGGCGGGAGTTTTCTTCTTGCGGCCGATACGACCGGGGTCGTCGGGTGGCAGTATCCCTTCCTCTTCTGGCACCTTCTTCTTGAGACCATACTGTCAACATAGACACCATGTATGTGGCAGTGATTGGAGAAATGGGGCTTATGAGATTTGTGACCAGCGTAGTTCCTGATCAAATAGCACTCTCCTGTAACCTGATAATGACCTATGTTGCTTGTTAGAAGCATGACGGGTATTTCATTGATTGTATGGCGACCAGTGCAGATCCTGATCAGATTGTGAGGATGCACAGGCTGATCTGGATCTACAATGGTCGCAAAACCCAAAATCACACACACACACACACACACATACATATACTCCATATACATAGACACATATATTACATATCATATACTACATACATAAATATATACCATATATTACATACATAGATATATACCATGTATTACATACATACATAGATATACACCATATGAGCCGCGTCGCGAGAAAACCTGTCTTCGGGAGTCTGACGACGTCACAAGATATGACGTCGTGAACTTAACTGACGTAATTTCAGCCGAGATTTCCAATTATCGACGTTTGTCAGACCGCCATGTTAGGTTTGTTCCGTTGTGTTAAAGTTATCTAACGAACAGAATATATCTATAATCTGGTGTATGTGTTTGAAAAAAACCGAAACAGTCTTCGATCTGTTATGGATCCTGTCTGAGAATGTATTGGATGAACGTTAAACTGCCGTACTAACGGTCATACGATCGAAATCCACCATTTTTAGTCGAAACTGGCACATCTTATATTATGTTTTTATTAACAATAATGGCGTAAGGGTAATTTGTATTTTTTATTTTGCTGCTGATATCACATATAAAAATGTTTGTCTGTTATTGATATGTGTTTTTTATGTTCCGTTATTTTGACATATAATATTTTCTTTGACACAGTTTACAGATAACTGTCCACATTAACTGCTATCGACCACCATTTACAGGTGAAAAATTAAACTCTGTGTAAGCAACATTTTTTATTTACATACAGATGGTCGGCAGTATATTTGTAGACCGTTATAGCCTGGGCTCGGTTTCCCGCACAACTATATGTTTCAGATCTGGTTAACTCGACGCGAATTTTCAGTTTATTGCTAAATTCTTTCTTTCTACATGTAATATACATGTAATGTATAAAATTAACATTTAGCGCAACCTTTACCTGCAAAAACAACAAAGCTATGGATGTTACGATGTCTCATCTGTGCATATGCACCGTCTGATCAAAACATAGGATGTCCGCCATTCAGTCACTAGGGAATCCTTTCTCGATTACCGACAGGATATGGGTCGCCGATCTTACATTTATTGCAGATAGTATAAGGTCCGGTTTTTTTTCAGCAGGTGGTCCAAGTACAGCTGTAAGCGGGGCGATGTCGTGAACATTCAACATTTCTGTTGTCTGAATATGAAAAGCTTAAATCTGAATGCACACTGACGTGATAGTCATGTTAATATAATAAATAGATACGGTGGGGTGATATTTCAAGGCAACATATGTTGGAGACATTAGTATCATGGAAAGTGATCTGCACCACTTGAGGATATTTTTTATTTTTTGCAAAATGACCCCCCTTTTCTGCATAATGGAAGTCTCAAACTTAACACGAAACAGTTAATTTCAGTTACTTAGGGGGTTACGTGTTAATCGTCAAAGGTTGTAGCAGCATTGTCAATGAAAAAATAGCAGTATGGACAAACTTTTAAAAATCTAATATCATATCCACATGAATCTTCGGAATATCAAATTCTTGGTGGATTAACTGTGCAGTTGGTCTAAGACATTCACAAAAGGACAGATGGATTGACGCATGCACAACGTGTGATTACTGGTATTTAACTCATTTAATTTATGAAGTATCTCCCCTGTGTATCACAGTCTATTATAGTATACATATTAAGTAAAATCCTCGGATTTTGATCAAATACAATCATGAGTGTGTATTGTGATAATATAAATAGAAAATTTGCATTATGGACAGCAAAAACAGATATAAAACTGCATGAGGATCTGATAAATAAGTTGGATCACGTTTTTGTATGAATAATATCGTCTAGCATTACAGGATCCGGACCCGGACACGGATAACAAAACGTCTGATCGAATATCAACATGATTAAAGGAAGAAACTATTTTTAGTTGAAATTAACATGAAAATAAGACGACACACTACACTTATTTTCACGACCATGACTATTTGAAAATCATAATCAAGGGGGTTGAATAAATGCTGTTTATATCTGAAGTAACCTAATATGTTATACCTGAAGTAGCCTAATATTAGTCAGTCTCAACAGCAAATTTGATCAAGATGGCGGCGAATTTTAAAATCGAAGTCGCTGTCGGTGCAGCTGAATTTTGTCCATTTTTACAGTAACAGTATTTGCGACGTAACCAACGACACGGACATGTCCATTATGATTGCAATGCTTATTATGATAACTGTGTAGTCTAACTCGAGCCAATATTGAAGCGCATTGTAAATAAATCGGAGATTTAATCCGATACAATACTGAATCTACCTAGCGTGGACGCCGCCATTTTGCTTTGAATCACGTCACTGGATTTGTGACGCATGGCGAGGGAATGACTCAAAACATGACGTCACGCACATTCAAGCAATTACGTTTACTATGCGGTATAAATTAAATATATGATTAGTGCCGTAGAATATAAAATATATTCGGTTTCAGCCTAATATATTTTATATTCGACGGCACTAAACCATACATGTATATTTACTATATACTGTAACGTTTTTTTTTCATTCGGCTCATATTTAAGGGTGGGAATTGGCTCAAACACCTTCCATACCCGGTATACTGTAACGTCGTTTGACGTGGCTTTTAAGTGACGTCTCATTTGCTCAAACGACCTGAATAGTGGTGTTGTATAAAATATATCTTAATGAATATTGCAGATATCATGATCAAATAAAAAGCATTCAATTCATCATAAAAATACCATCGTCATAGTAACAAAATGTTAATTTGACCAAGAATTTCCCGAAGACAGGTTTTCTCGCGACGCGAGATATATACCATATATTACATACATAGATATATGCTATATATTACATACATAGATATATATGTATACATACATACTATATATATATACCATGCAGCATATACAAATACACCATATACCATGCAGACATATACACCATATATACCATGCAGACATATACACCATATATATCATACAGACATATATACACCATATACACCATATATACCATATGGACATATACACCATATACACCATATATACCATAGACATATATACCATATATACCATACAGACATATACACCATGTATACCATACAGACATATACACCATACAGACAGATATACAATATACACCACACAGACATATACACCATACAGACATATACACCATGCATATATACACCATATATACCATAGACATATACACCAAAAAACAATACAGACATATACACAATATATATCATACAGACATATACACCATATATAACATACAGATATAACATACAGATATACATATCATATACACCATACAGACATATACACCATATGCACCATATATACCATACAGACATATACACCATATACACCATACATACCATACATACCATACAGACATATATACCATATATACCATACAGACATATACACCATACAGACATATATACAATATACACCATACAGACATATACACCATACATATATACACCATATATATCATACAGATGAACACACCAAAAAACAATACAGACATATACACCATATATACCATACAGACATATACACCATATATACCATACAGACATATACATCATATACATCATACAGACATATACCGGGATACCATACAGACATATATACCATACAGATATATACATCATATATAACAAACTGACATATACATCATATATACCAGACAGACATATACACCATATATACCATACATACATATACACCATATATATCATACAGACATATACACCAAATATACCATAAATATGTATACACCATATACACCATACAGACATACACACCATATATACCACACAGACATATACACCATATATACCATCCAGATATATACACCATATAAACCACACAGACATATACACCATATACACCATACAGACATACACACCATATATACCACACAGACAAATACACCATATATACCATAGACATATACACCATATATACCACACAGACATATACACCATATATACCATACAGACATAATACACCAAATATATCATACAGACATAATACAATATACACAATACAGACATATACAGACATATGCACCATACATACATATACACCATATACACCATACAGACATATACACCATACAGACATAATACACCAAATATACCATACAGACATAATACAATATACACCATACAGATATATACAGACATATACACCATACAGACGTATACACCATATATACCATACAGACATAATACACCAAATATACCATACAGACATAATACACCAAATATACCATACAGACATATACACCATATATACCATATATACCATACAGACATAATACACCAAATATACCACACAGACATAATACAATATACACCATACAGACATATACAGACGTATACACCATACAGACGTATACACCATATACACCATATATAACATACAGACATATACATCATATACACCATACAGACGTATACACCATATATACCATACAGACATATATACAATATACACCATACAGACATATGCACCATATATACCATACATACATAATACACCAAATATATCATACAGACATAATACAATATACACCATACAGACATATATACAATATACACCATACAGACATATACACCATATACACCATACAGACATATACACCATATATAACATACAGACATATACACCATATATAACATACATGCATATACATCACATACACCATACAGTCATATACACCATATATAACATACGGACGTATACACCATATACACCATACAGACATATATACAATATACATAATACAGATATATACAACATACAGAGGTATACACCATATATACCATACAGACATATACACCATATATACCATACAGACATATACACCATACAGACATATACACCATACAGACAATACATATAAACATACAGACATACACCATACAGACATATACATCTACACCATACAGACATATACATACACCAAACAGACATATACACCATACAGACATATACTCATACAGACACCATACATATACGACATATACACATAACATATACAGACTATACACCAAATATATACAGACATATACACCATATATCCATTACAGACATACAATATAACACGATATACACCATACAGACTATATATATACCATATATACATATACCATGACATATACACCATATACATCAGACATATACACCTACCATACTACATACACCATATATACCATACATACATACACCATATATATCATACAGATATAACTACAGATACCATATACCTTATACACCATACAGCAATACACCTATATACCATACAAATAGACATATATCCATACAGACATACACCATATATAACATACAGACATATATACCATATATACCATACCACATATACACCATATATAGACTATACACCATATATAACATACGACATATACACCATATATACCATACATACATAGACACATATATACATACACATATACATACAGTATACATACATACCACCATACAGAATATACACCATATATAACATACACTATACATATACCATACAGATATACACATATATAACTACAGATATATACCATATATACATACAGACAAATATACACCATATACCATACAGACATATACACATATACATACAGTACATATACCACATAATACTACATACAATATATAACACCATACGATATACACCATATATATCCATACAGACCTATCATTACCATCTATACCATACATTATACACCTTATACATATATACCATACTACCATATAAACCACCAATATATACCATACGACATATACACCATATATAACATTAAACATACATATATTACCAAAAATTAGCATATACACCATTACAGTACATACACCATATACCACCAAATCATATAAACCATATATACATATAGACATATTATACCATACTATACCATACTTACATATATTCCATATATACATAACGACATATACACCTAAATACCATACAGACCATATTTACAGATATAAATACATACAGACTTATACCTCCATATATAAAACCATACCATTACATATAAACCTTATATATCATACAGACCATATATTCCATATATACATACATTTAACACCATAAGACATATACACCATATTATAAACCATCATATAAACCAGATAAATTACCATTTACAGATATAATTACACCATATATTAACATACAGACCTATACACCATCTACCATACACATTTTAACCATATACTACATATATACACCATATACATCAGACATATACACCATATATACCATACATACATATACACCATATATATCATACAGATATAACATACAGATATACATACCATATACACCATACAGACATATACACCATATATACCATACAAACATATAAACCATATATACCATACAGATATATACACCATATATAACATACAGACATATACACCATATATACCATACAGACATATACACAATATATAACATACAGATATACATACCATATACACCATACAGACATATACACCATATACACCATACAAACATATAAACCATATATACCATACAGACATACATACATAATATATACTACACAGACATAATACAATATACACCATACAGACACATACACCATACAGACACATACACCATATATACCATACATACATATACACACCATATATACCATACATACATATACACCATATACACCATACAGACATATATACAATATACACCATACAGACATATATACAATATACACCATACAGACATAAACACCATACAGACATATGCACCATATACACCATACAGACATTACGACATATACACATACAGACATATACATATACATCACATACAGCCCATATACACCATACACATACAGACATATACACATACAGACATATACAATATACACCATACAGATATACACATACAGACTTATCACCATATACACCATACATTCATATACAGCCATACAGACATATACTCATATACACCATACAGACCATATACACATACAGACATATACACATACATACAACCATATACACATACAGCATACACCATATATACATCCAAATATAATACATCATACAGACATATACACCATAGGAACATATACACCATACAATACAGACATATACACCATACAGCCATATACACATATATACCATACTGACTATATACACCTATATACCATACAAACATATAAACCATATACCATACACATATAGACCATATATATACACATATACACCATATATACCATACATATATATACACCATATACACCATACAGACATATATACAATATACACCATACAGACATATACACCATACAGACATATACACCATATATACCATACAGACATATACATGTACACCATATATGCCATACAGACATATACACCATATATACCATACAGACTTATAGACAATATACACCATACAGACATATACAATATACACCATACAGACATATACACCATACAGACATATACACCATATATACCATACAGACATATACACCATATACACCATACAGATATATATACCATACATGTCCTCCTCTTCTGGTACCCGCCAAATGGCCGGCTTACAGCTAATTACATATTGACAATGTCCAGCACAGACATATAGCCGTACCTTATCGCGTATTGATTGTCGCACGTTTTCGCGCTCATCCTCCATTTTGCGGTGTTTGTCCATCCGCCGTTCCTCCGCCTCACGGCGCGCCTCAGCAACCTCGGGGTCCTCGCCGTCATCCGCGTCCGCTCCCTCCTCCTTCTTTTCGTCGTCACCCCCCATCGCACCTGTAACACAGTAACACCTGTTATATCACACCTGTAACACAGTACACTCCCGTTATATCTCACCTGTAAGACAGTAAAACCTGCTATATCACACCTGTAACACAGTAAAACACCGTTATGTCACACCTGTGACACAGTACACTCCCATTATATCTCACCTGTGACAGTACAGCCCTGTTATATCGCAACACTGACAAACTACAGCCCCGTTATATCGCACCTGTAACACAGTACACCCCCGTTATATCTCACCTGTAACACAGTACACCCCCGTTAAATCTCACCTGTAACACAGAACACTCCCGCTATATCTCACCTGTAAGACAGTAACACCCGTTATATCACACCTGTGACACAGTACACTCCCGTTATATCTCACCTGTAACAGTCAGTAACACCCCTTATATCTCACCTGTAACACAGTACAACCCTGTTATGTCACACCTGTGACACAGTACACTCCCGTTATTTCTACCCTGAACACTGTAAACCCCCTTTATATCTCACCTTTAAACAAGTACACATTATATCTCACCTGTAACACAGTACCCACTCCTGTTATATCACACCTGTAACACCAGTACACTCCCATTAAAATCTCACCTTAACCACAGTAACACGTTATATCTCAACGTAACACAGTACAAGCCCTGTTATATTGCACCTGTAAACACCAGACCAAACCCCCCGTTAAATCTCACCTGTAAACACAGAACCCCTTCTTATTTTATCTCACCTAACACAGTACACCTCCCGTTTATCCTCACCCAGTAACACATAACACCCTTTAGTATTCACTAACCACAGTACACCCAGCCCAGTTATATCATTTTTTCTTTTTTTTACCACAAAGTACACCCCCGTATTTAAACCGTTATATCTCACCTGTAACTACAGTACACCAACACGCCGTTATATCTCACCTGTAACACAGTAACACCCATATTTCTCAACCTGTAACACAGTAACAGCCCTGTTATATTGCACCTGTAACACAGTACACCCCCGTTATATCTCACCTGTAAAACACAGTACACAAACCCCCACCCGTTATATCTCACCTTAACACAGAACACCCGTTATATCTCACCTGAAACACAGTACGCCGTTATATCTCACCTGTAACACGTAACACCCGTTTATCCACTAACACAGTCACCCTCTAATATTACCAACCGTTACAACAGTACACACTCGCTCACTGTATAATAACTCACTACAGTACACGTAATATTCTCACGTACAGTACACCCCCTTCGATATCTCACCTGTAACACAGTACATCCCGTTATATCTCACTGAAGTTATATCTCACTGTAGTTAACACCAAGTACACTCCCGTTATATCTCACCTGTAACACAGTACACTCCCGTTATATCTCACCTGTAAGACATTAAAACCCGTTATATCACACCTGTAACACAATACACTCCCGTTATATCTCACCTGTAACAACACAGTAACACCCAGGCCCGTAGCCAGGGGGGGGTCGGAGCGGTCGGACGACCCCCCCCGCCTAGCCTCGAGGTCGACTTTTTTAGCCTCGACGTCCACTTTTTTATACCCCCTAGATATCTCAGGCCCCTTCGGCCTTCGAAACGACCCCCCCTTCAAACAGGTCTGGCTACGGGCCTGACACCCGTTATATCTCACCTGTAAAACAGTACATCCTGTTATGTCACACCTGTGACACAGTACACTCCTGTTATATCTCACCAGTAACACAGTAAACCCTGTTATGTCACACCTGTCACACAGTACACTCCCGTTATATCTCACCTTTAACACAGTAACACCCATTATATCTCACCTGTAACACAGTACAGCCCTGTTATATCGCACCTGTAACACAGTACACCCACGTTATATCTCACCTGTAACACAGTATACTCCCGTTATATCTCACCTGTAAGACAGTAACACCCGTTATATCTCACCTGTAACACAGTACAGCCCTGTTATATCGCACCTGTAACACAGTACACCCACGTTATATCTCACCTGTAACACAGTATACTCCCGTTATATCTCACCTGTAAGACAGTAACACCCTTTATATCACCTCACTGTAACACAGTGTACAGCACTGTTATATTCGCACCTGTAACACAGTACACCCCCATTATATCTCGCCTGTAACACAGTACACCCCCGTTATATCTCACCTGTAACACAGTACACCCCCGTTATATCTCACCTGTAACACAGTACAGCCCTGTTATATCTCACCTGTAACACAGTACACCCCCGTTATATCTCACCTGTAACACAGTACACTCCCGTTATATCTCACCTGTAACACAGTACACTCCCATTATATCTCACCTGTAACACAGTAACACCCGTTATATCACACCTGTGACACAGTACACTCCCATTATATCTCACTTGTAACACAGTAACACCCTTATATCTCACCTGTAACACAGTAACAGCCGCGCGTATATCGCACCTGTTAACACAGTACCACCCCCCGTTATAATCTCGCCTGTAACACAGTACACCCCCTTATATCCACCTGTAACACATACACTCCGTTATATCTCACCTGTAACACAGTAACCCCCGTTATATCTCCCTGTAACAACAAGTACACCCCCGTTAGATCTCACTGTAATACATACACTCCCGATATATCGTCATCTCTTTGTAACACAGTACAGCCCTGTTATATCGCACCTGTAACACAGTACACCCACGTTATATCTCACCTGTAACACAGTATACTCCCGTTATATCTCACCTGTAAGACAGTAACACCCGTTATATCTCACCTGTAACACAGTACAGCCCTGTTATATCGCACATGTAACACAGTACAGCCCTGTTATATCGTACCTGTAACACAGTACACACCCATTATATCGTACCTGTAACGCACAATAAACCCCTGTTATATTGTACCTGTAGCACAGTACTCCCCCGTAATATCATATATACCCCCCATCACACCTGTCAAGACAGTAAACCCCCGTAATAATATTATCATAATTATATACCTTCATTGCACATGTCAACACAGTTACCGCCGTTATATCTTATATACCCCATCGCACCTGTAACACAGTATACCCCCCCCCCCGTTATATAATGTAGTATATGATATAGACACCCCCATAATATCACACCTGTAACACAGTATACCCTGTTATATCATATATACCCCAATCCCACCTGAAAAACAGTAAAACCCCGTTATATCAAACCTGTAACACAGTACACCCCAGTTATACTAAGTCTGTAACATAGTACACCCGTTATATCACACCTGTAACACAGTACAGGCCCATTATATCATAAATGGGTCAAGTTAAAAAACAAGAAACGAAGCAAAGCCATGAAGGTCAGGTTTTTTCCAAGCATGGACACTTGGATAACATAATTATACCCACTTTTTGTAGACTAGATGGCCGTGGCCTGCATGTCGCGCCTTGGGGCGAGGCATGCATGGACACTAAAAAAATAGATATAGTAGATGGAAAAACTTTAACGAAAAAACTTTAACCGGACACGGACGGAAGGACGGAAGGACGGAAGGACGGACGTATGCCAAAATGCCGACGATATCGCGCTCTCCGCAAGCGGGTGTGACAATGATGATAAACACCCATGTGAAGTATCAAGGTAATGGATGAAGCAGTTGCAGAGATATAGTACACGAAAAAACTTTAACAAACAAATTCAAAGTAATTTGACCTTGACATTGGGCACAGGGGCCGCACGGTTGGGGTTAGAATGAAAATATGGATGATGATAAACACCCATGTGAAGTTTCAAGGTAATGGGCGAAGCAGTTGCAGAGATATAGTATAACAAAAAAGTTTTAACCAAAAAACTTTAACCAGACGTACGTTAAAAAGTTAACGTTGAAAATGGCTAAGTCAATTACGTAGAAATAATAGGTGAAGGTAAAAAAATGGTCACATGTTGGATAGTTGTATGTGGTAGGCACCCCTTGGTTATGAAGCTGTGAAAGTTTGGTGGTCCTAGGTGGTACAGTACCAAAGAAATGGACTTAAACATGAAAACTTAACATTGTAAACGCGAAAACTTAACATTGAAAATGGCTAAGTCGACTGGGCGGAAAAAATGGGTCAAGTTAAAAAACAAGAAACGAAGCAAAGCCATGAAGGCCAGGTTTTTTCCAAGCATGGACACTTGGATAACATAATTATACCCACTTTTTGTAGACTAGATGGCCGTGGCCTGCATGTCGCGCCTTGGGGCGAGGCATGGACACTAAAAAAATAGATATAGTAGATGGAAAAACTTTAACGAAAAAACTTTAACCGAACACACGGACGTACGGACGGACGGACGGACGTATGCCAGACATATGCCAAAATGCGGACGATATCGCGCTTTCCGCAAGCGGGTGCGACAATGATGATAAACACCCATGTGAAGTATCAAGGTAATGGGTGAAGCAGTTGCAGAGATATAGTACAGGAAAAAACTTTAACAAATAAATTCAAAGTAATTTGACCTTGACATTGCGCACAGGGGCCGCACGGTTGGGGGTTAGAATGAAAATATGGACGATGATAAACACCCATGTGAAGTTTCAAGGTAATGGGCGAAGCAGTTGCAGAGATATAGTATAACGAAAAAGTTTTAACCAAAAAAGTTAACCAGACGTACGTTAAAATGGCTAAGTCAATTACGTAGAAATAATAGGTGAAGGTAAAAAAATGGTCACATGTTGGATAGTTGTATGTGGTAGGCACCCCTTGGTTATGAAGCTGTGAAAGTTTGGTGATCCTAGGTGGTACAGTACCAAAGAAATGGACTTAAACACGAAAACTTAACATTGTAAACGCGAAAACTTAACATTGAAAATGGCTAAGTCGACTACGCGGAAAAAATGGGTCAAGTTAAAAAAAAAGTAACATGTTGGATAGTGATATGTGGTGGGCACCCCTTGGTTATGAAGCTGTGAAAGTTTGTTGGTCCTATGTGGTACAGTAACAAAGAAATGGACGAAAACACGAAAACTTAACATTGATTGTGGACGCCGCCCGCGCCCGCCCCCCGCCCGCCCGCCCGCCCGACGGCCCGCCCGCCCGTCCGTCCGCCCGCCCGCCCGCCCGCCCGCCCGGCTTTCGCCAATCCAATAGCCTGGGTTAAAAAAACCTGGCTAAAAATTAATAAATTTATCGTTACCGTAAATTGAAAATTTCTTCCTCAAAGTATACTTTGCTAGATAAGTATACTTTCCAATAATTCCAGCACAAAAATATGTACACAATTCCCTAACATTTGATTGGCCCGTAGCAAGTCTCTGTCCAAAATGTATATCCCAGTAAACTCACACGCCGAACTACTTTCCGTAACCGTGAGGCGCAATTAAAATAATTCTTAAGTCGTGGGAATACTGGACGAGGCCTTCCGGCCTTCGTCCAGTATTCCCGCGATTTTTCCAAGTTTATACCCCGATAAATTCCACAAAAAGGCCATTCATTCCTATAATGTTGGTGAAATAGGCTACTGAACGCCAGCGTGACAGGTTTCAGGGTGCAATTAATCATCTAGCAGATTCATCTTCTTCTACTTCAGTGGTGTAAAAGCATGTGGCTACTGTGCAGTGATGACTTGGGCAGTTGACAAAGGAATTAGTTTGAGAACAGTGTCATACAGCCTGGACAATGGTATCTCAATAAACAAGTTGTTAAAGTTGTTCAAGATGCATATACGATGCACCTACAGTGAAAACTGATTAGTACGACACCTGCGTATACCGACACACTGCTTACTCCGACACGGTCAAAAGTTCCCGGCAAATGCCCATTTGTTTTCATGTTAAATAGTTAACGTATTCCGACACCTGCTACTTCTGTAATACGACACAGACCCAGCAACCTACTTAGTGCTTAAAAAATGCCTGTGCAATCTGACACGCGTCATCACCTCTGCTTGATGGCAGTTTGTCAGGTCGATAATTACTCCAGCAATTGACACAGTGTAATTTCCATTGAAATTTGCCACAAAGTGAAAATTGGTACTGTATAAATTTGGCGGAATTTCTCCACGGCCATATTTGCGGGGACTATATATATGTGCGGTGATTTCTGGTATTATATACATAGATTTTCCAAAAAATATGTACTGGCTCTCTGAGTATACATGCATGTACGTAGTTGATTCTGTTATAACTCTGTGATGTTACTGTCCCGTTACGTGAATTTAATTGGCATCAATCAGGCATGCATTACACCTGTGCGAACAACTCGCAATTGTTAGTGAGCTTTATTGAGTAGCGTCAATAAAATATCAATACACAAAGTAGACTAATTGCCGATGGGTGAATAACTGACCCTGTCACTACACGAGGCCGGACAGACTACTTTGCCCGGTTAAATAGTCATGGAGAAGATTTTGAAAATACGCAATTTTGAATATGGTATAAACTGAAGAAAAAAACAGACATAAAATATTGTCTTTTATTTCAATAAATATACAGAATAAATGGTCGCATTAAATGAACCAGGATAATATATCGCGTATGTATCTGACAGGTAACACAGAGTTGTACTGCGTTTCAAATCTGATATGACAAAATTATATTTAAATTACATATTTATATACACATTTATATATACAACTCAATTATACCATGACAGTTGGTTGTGTATTAAAGTGTATGTATTGCAAATTGATTAAATATAATTGCTAAGTGTGGGATCGCATTATTAAAAGGTGGGTGGGGTACCATGCGTAATAAAGAAGTTCCAGTGTATAATTTATATGGCATAGATATTGGCGGGGATTATTTTTGGAAGTGATCATGTTTAAAGGTGCATGCCCACGCAGTAGGCACAAAATGTTCTTTATAGGAATTAAATAAGTGTATAATTATGTCACTATTCCACCAGTTCTAAAAATTACGAGTGCCCGCTATACAAATATAATCATATATTAATTATCAATTTACTGTTAGCGATGCGCGGCGGTAACAGTCTATTTTGATAATGTGCGGTGACGACAACTTTCACATTACGTCTTGCGGTGCACATGCGCAGTATACTACGCACGCCAGTAGTCTTCCCAATATGTAAACAAGAATATCAACATGTCGAAACGTCCAGGACGGAAATTGTATGAAACGGTGTCGGCCAAAAAAAAAGGCGAAATGTCTGAAGGACAGGCAGTACAGAGAGAGAGAGTGGTTAATATTGGCGACCAGATCACCAAATGGAAAGAGTTACGTGAAGATTTAGATTTGGACTCGAACAGAGATTTTTCTTCTCAACTTCCGACTGCGCATGTCAAATATGTGATATGATTGACCGTGTCACATGACGCGTGTTGGTAAAAATAGCACGAGGTCGGAAAATACCCTTTCTGGTCGCGGCATATAAAATGCGATTTAACACCAATTAGCACGTGCCGTAATTAAAAATAACTTGTTAGTGGGTAGACAAATGGCTCATATAAGGCAAGACAGAAAATGAAAAGTAGTAGTACAGTGTAACCTGCTGCGTGGGCATGTACCTTTAACGCGATAGCGCCAAAATTAGCACTATACAGTACCAGGTTAATGATTGACAGTTGTGCCTCGGCATTTATCGATGGGCGATTGTAAACAAACTTAGATTTACGGAATTTACTGAAGCAAGGTCGTAATCAGCAGTTAATAGTTGTCACTCATTGTGACCGGGTGATACTTGCATGGGAAAACCACGTTGTTACATGTGCCTTCAGTGTAGACCGAGATCAGTGTGAACATCAGCCAGCAGGCATATTGAGCATTCTGATCAAGCTACATGTTGTCAACAATTTTATAAACATAAAGCAATTATTGCTTTATGTTCATAAAATTGTCGACAACATTGACTATTTGTTGATTCAGGGTGTGTACTATCCCTTACACAGCTTAAATGTTGTCATCTGCAGATTTTGAATCACATTTGAATCATTTCCAATGGAATGGACTGCAATGTGCTGTCAATCTATGTTTAAAGGTACATGCCCACTCAGTAGGCACAAACTGTTCTTTATTGGACATAAATAAGTGTATAATTATTATACCAGTTCTAACAAGAGTTGCACAGTTGTATAAAAAACATGAATATTATATAACTTGACCTTGGGTTAAGGTGTGTGCGGTGGAACTTGACATTGGACGGTGGGTCGTGGATTTGCTATAGCATGATATAGCATATTAAGATGAATGCATGTATGAAATAGCAATGCGCTCCCTGAAAACAGAAGTCATACAAAATTTAACCCAACGTTAAGTTTATGAAAGCACTAAGTTGGTGATTTTCTACAGCATGATAGCTATTCACATGAGGAATGCATGTATGAATGTGCTAAGTTTGTGACCTTGACCTTGGGGAAAGGGGTGGGGGTGGGTCATGGATTTGCTGTAGCACAATAGATTATCATCAGAGGAATGCATGTATGAAATATCAAGGCGTTCCATGTAAAGAAACAGATGTCATAAGACATTTACCCCAACATTAAGTTTATGAACATGCTATGTTTGTGTCCTTGACATTGGGGTAAGGGTTGGGTGGTGGGTCGTGGATTTGCTACAGCATGATAGAGGGTCATCTGAGGAATGCATGTATAAAATATCAAGGTGTTCCATGAAAGGAAACAGATGTTATAAGACATTTACCCCAACATTAAGTTTATGAAGTGCTAAGTTTGTAACCTTGACCTTGGGGTAAGTGGTGGGCGGTGAGTTATGGACTTGCTATAGCACGATAGAGTTTCATCAAATGAATGCATGTATGAAATATCAAGGCGTTCCATGAAAAGAAACAGATGTCATAAGATATTTACCCCAACGTTAAGTTTATGAATGTGCTATGTTTGTGACCTTGACCTTGGGGTAAGGGTTGGGTGGTGGGTCGTGGATTTGCTACAGCATGATAGAGGGTCATCTGAGGAATGCATGTATGAAATATCAAGGTGTTCCATGAAAGGAAACAGATGTTATAAGACATTTACCCTAACGTTACGTTAAGTTTATGAATGTGCTAAGTTTGTGACATTGACCTTGGGGTAAGGGTGGGCAGTGAGTCATGGATTTGCTATAGCACGATAGAGTATCATCAGATGAATGCATGTATGAAATATCAAGGCGTTCCATGAAAAGAAACAGATGTCATAAAATATTTACCTCAACGTTAAGTTTATGAATGTGCTATGTTTGTGACCTTGGGGTAAGGTGTTGGGTGGTGGGTCATGAATTTGCTACAGCATGATAGAGGGTCATCTCAGGAATGCATATATGAAATAACAAGGTGTTCCATGAAAGGAAACAAAAGTTATAAGACATTTACCCCAACGTTAAGATTGTGGACGCCGACGACGCCGAAGACGACGCCGCCGACGACGCCGACGCTGGGGGTATGCCATAAATTATTCTGCACGTGCAGGCGAGCTAAAAATTACGAGTGCACACTATACAGATATAATCATTTAGCAATATTATTTTACTGATAGTGACTCTCGGCGGTATCAGGTTATTTTCATAGGCAAATGAGGCATGCTATTTTCTAATTATTTTATACTAATTAAATGCGTCACCTGAAAAAGTAATATTTTCGACAGATTATACAGTAGGATCATTGCACATCAAAAAATAAATACAGAGAATAAATAGTAATGTCTGTTAGCATTTTAAGGAAACACGGTTATCGCCCCTGATATCAGTGTGGACATTTACGTCTGATATACAATGCATAATAACGCCAATCAATATGTGGGGTAATGGTGAATGAACGTTTATTTTGCCAGAAAACACAACTTATTGACTTATATCATTTTGCCAACATGAGTGGGCATGTACCTTTCTTTAATTGAGATTAAAGACAAGATATGAAACAACTTCCCACCCAGTTAGAGAATATGGAATTGGTATATTTGCAACCACAGAACATAGTCAATCAAACACATCTGTCTTGTCCCAAAGCATGTCGGATGAACGAGGTTTCACTGTAAATGAAATTGAATTTTATAAGGTTTGAATGAAAATATGTCAGTGTAAGATGCTGAAAACGGAAAGATGTATTTAGAAACTTAAGTCATACAATAGAATTAATTTAGAAACAAATAATTATAGCTATGAAATTGACATGATGAATATTAAGTAACGAGTGTTTTAATATTAAACATGTGAAACATATGAAAATATTTTAGCAGATACATAGTACTGTGCTATGCCTTTTAATTGACTTATATAAATGCCATCAATGTATAAATTATTTTATATTACGTCTTATAAAGTCTAGTGTTTCCCATGTTTGGCTTTAACGATATACTGATCATGTAATGATTATTTTCAATGGTCCCCAGAGTATCATAAGTATTTACTGTACAAGACTGAATTAATGTTGTGTTTCATGGAGAAAAAAATACAACATTTCATCAGAAAATGGTGTATTTTCACAAGGCAAATGGTTAATTATCTCTAACGTGTCATGATCCCGCGACAACACAACTCAATTGTAACCAATTGATCAATGCAAACAACTTTGAATTGCAAAGTGCAAATCTCTCCAATAGAAATGGTATGGATTTTTAGAGAGGCCACTCACAAGTTCTGGCAATGGAAGATTAATATTGGGTGTCTGTGACAAAACCGGGCCTATGCACGGTTGCTGCAATTGTGAGGAATCTGACCGACTGTGTCACCAGTGTTGCCACGGATTAATGAGATCAGGGTACTCACTGTGCCACTATCAGAGCTCCAGTAGCCTATTTCATCAACATTGCAAAGTATACTTTCCTAGCAAAGTATACTTTGAGGGAGAAATTTTCAATTTTAGAATAAATTTATTAATTTTTATTATACTGAATTTATTACATTATCACAGCCAATTTGGCTGTGATAATGTAATAAATTCAATATAATAATTCTGCATAGTTTTAATCATCAAATATATGCAATCGTTAGTTCTGCATGAAATAATGCATTTCTGAAAAATCAATGATTACTCCCTCAAAGTATACTTTGCTAGGAAAGTATACTTTGCAATTTTTATGAAATAGGCTACAGGGTACTCACTATGCCACTATCAGCGCTCCAGATAAGGTGCATATTATATAGTGCATTTATTGTGGCTGAATATCCATTTCAACCCTAAATAACTGGAATGGACTGTGATATATTTTTCGACCAATCCAACCATCACAAAAATATTTTCTGGATAGTCCATTTACTGTTTTAAATGCGTTGTTCATCATTATGATTGGATAATAATTATGACATAAAAGACGAAAAGTGGCAACACATATTAGTTTTAAATAAAACTAAAACATGACACAAAAATACACATTCAGACGAGAAGGCGTTGTCGTTCCTGACATGCATTATGGGCCTGTGGGGAAACCCTGAAACCTGATTTATAACATTGTGATAATCATATGTACTTATCATCAAAAACATGCTTTGACAGCACTTTAGAATAATTTACAAAATGGTTTGACAGCACTTTAGAATCATTTCCATTGGAAATGATTCTGAAGTGCTGTCAAACCATATTTTTATTGAGAAATAAGTCGACGACAATAGTTGTGAGTAGCGGTCTAAGGGTTAATATGTTGGCAATAAGCACATGCCCTGATTAGACTGTGCGGAGTTACATGGGTGACGACAGTAGTAAGTTCCGTGTACTTGTCGTCATGTATGTTCACTGTGTGTGCAACATCGGTTTTGTCAATCAGGGCTCCAGATAAGGAATTAGTAATTGAGTATTGTCACTCCATCATTTCTGAAGGGTATTTCAAAATGTTAATTGTGTAAAACAGAATCACACTACTGTTTACACATCAGCAAACCGCACTTATTGAATAGTTAATTGCCTCTAAATGAAAACACATCTTGGTATTTCATTAGAATTGTCTCCTTGGAGACAATTCTAATGAATACCAAGATGTGTTTTCATGGAAAAATAAGAAAATATGCTATATTTGTCGTCTGTTTATTGTTTTCTGTGGAATGATAAAGATACCACAAATTTTTCATTGCTTTTTGATACTCACTACTTCTGATTTCAATTGGGTTTTTGGCAATTTTAATTGGGTATTTACGCAAATACGCAGCTTATCTGGAGCTCTGGTCCATACATACACACCATTAGATACAATAATTCGCCTTCGATATGTCATCTACCTTGCGAGAGGTATGGAGCGGGGTAGCAATTTTGTTTCTAACACAACATCACCCATCACATCTGTATTCACTGTATTCACCCATCACATCTGTATTCACTGTATTCACCCATCACATCTGTATTCACTGTATTCACCCATCACATCTGTATTCACTGTATTCACCATCACATCTGTATTCACTGTATTCACATCACATCTGTATTCACTGTATTCACCCATCACATCTGTATTCACTGTATTCACCCATCACATCTGTATTCACTGTATTCACCCATCACATCTGTATTCACTGTATTCACCCATCACATCTGTATTCACTGTATTCACTCACCCATCACATCTGTATTCACTGTATTCACCCATTACATCTGTATTCACTGTATTCACCCATCACATCTGTATTCACTGTATTCACCCATCACATCTGTATTCACTGTATTCACCCATCACATCTGTATTCACTGTATCACCCATCACATCTGTATTCACTGTATTCACCCATCACATCTGTATTCACTGTATTCACCCATCACATCTGTATTCACTGTATTCACCCATCACATCTGTATTCACAAACACGTACACTATTGTTGTGGCCAACTTGCTATAAGGCACGGTTTATTGTGATGCCACAAAATATGGAAATTGCTAAGAGAAGTCTGATTATATTCCACTAGCACTAGAAACGAGTTTCCGGGAATACAAAATACAATTTTATAGCAGCAAGCAGAAATAGAAGAGATAATTAAAGCTTGGAGAATAGGAGAATTGCTATGCCGCCACCACTTGATACACTATACTAGTCAGCTATACGCCCGCCACATACAGCAGTGATAACCAGGCCCGAGGCTGTGTCTAGATCTGCCGCGGACATCTACTTTCCTGTGGTTAACCAATTATTATGTCTATATAAACATTGCAAAAACAATATTTAAGAATTTAACAATTCTTTTTAATTTCATTAAATTTAGTCAGATATTGATTTCCTTACGAAAAAACTATTTCTCCATGTTGATTTAACATTGGGAAAAGTGTCGAAGCACATTATCCCAGTTTTGGAAATAGTGGACTGATTTCACAATTTGGTTTCTTAGTCAAATTTGTTTTTCGACTCCTCCTGCAGCTACATGTACGTACTCCAGCTCCTCCTGCAGCTACATGTATGTACTCCAGCTCATCCTGCAGCTACATGTATGTACTCCAGCTCATCCTGCAGCTACATGTACATACTCCAGCTCCTCCTGCAGCTACATGTATGTACTCCAGCTCATCCTGCAGCTACATGTACATACTCCAGCTCATCCTGCAGCTACATGTACTTAACTCCAGCTCCCTTTTTGTTTTTCCTGCAGCTTCCATGTAAACGTACTCCAGCTCCTCCTGCAGCTACATGTATGTACTCCAGCTCAGTCCTGCAGCTACTTGTACGTAACTCCAAGCTCATCCTGCAGCTACATGTACATACTCCAGTCCTCCCCCCTGAGGCCAAAAAGATAAATGTACGTACTCAGCTCATCTGCAGCTTCATGTACGTACTCCAGCTCATCCTGCAGCTACATGTACATACTCCAGCTCATCCTGCAGCTACATGTACGTACTCCAGCTCCTCCTGCAGCTACATGTACGTACTCCAGCTCCTCCTGCAGCTACATGTATGTACTCCAGCTCATCCTGCAGCTACATGTACGTACTCCAGCTCATCCTGCAGCTACATGTACATACTCCAGCTCCTCCTGCAGCTACATGTACGTACTCCAGCTCATCCTGCAGCTACATGTACGTACTCCAGCTCATCTTGCAGCTACATGTACGTACTCCAGCTCCTCCTGCAGCTACATGTACGTACGCCAGCTACTCCTGCATGTACTCCAGCTCCTCCTGCACGTACTCCAGCTCATCCTGCAGCTACATGTACGTACTCCAGCTCATCTTGCAGCTACATGTACATACTCCAGCTCATCTTGCAGCTACATGTACGTACTCCAGCTCCTCCTGCACATACTCCAGCTCCTCCTGCAGCTACATGTACGTACTCCAGCTCCTTTTGCCACATGTTAAAATCCCATAGAGAAATATTTCTTTTCTAATCAAATCTAAATTTAACCAAATTTCACAAAATAAAAAGAAGGCTACATATGTGGATGTGATTGCAGATCAGGATCATCAGTGAAACACCTGTCATGCTTCTAACAAGCAATATAGATTGTTATCAGGAACAGGACTGTGCTATTTGATCAGGAGCCACACTGGTCACAAATCCCATAAGCCCCATTTCTGCAGTCACGTATATTTAATGAGTATGGGAAGTTTTTAAGCCAATTCCAATGATTAAATATAAGGTACATAACTATGTAGTTCTGACACAACTATTCGCAGAATTTGCAGATAAACTACAGTTGGTGGGGTCTATTAATCAATTCAATTATGTTTGCATAATGTGCATATTATCACCAAAGGATGATTGTCTCAGAGAAATTGTGAATACAAGAATTCCGCCATGGAAGTGGTGTCGCGCCTGCCGAGGAATTTGACCGTAACATGTGCATCACAAAAACAGTCAGAGAAGGGCATGCTTAAAACATGAAAAAGGTCAAGGTTGAAGAAACTTTTTGACACAGAAAATGGTTTTGTGTTTCCACAAGCATGTGAAGGTCTAAAAGGTCAAGGTCATGTTAATGGTGGCATGAGTGTGTTCCAAATGCTTACATGTATCAAGTGTCCAAATATTGAAGCAATCCATAAAGTAATATTAATGTTATACGATGATGAAGAAACTTCTACAAAAAATGGCTATGTGTTTAGCAATAATGTGAAGGTGAAAAAGGTCAAGGCCATGTTGATGGGGGCATGAGTCTGTTCCAAATGCTCGGGCATGAGTCTGTTCCAAATGCTCACATGTATCAAGTGCCCAAATATTTAAGTAATCTGTCAAGTAATATTAAAGTTTTATCATGATGAAGAAACTTGTACAAATTTTTGAAGTGTTTCCGCAAAAAAATGTGAAGGTAAAAAAGGTCAAGGTCATGGTAATGTTGGCATGAGTGTGTTCCAAATGCTTACATGTATCAAGTGTTCAAACATTGAAGCAATCCATCAAGTAACAGTAATGTTATACGATGAAGAAACTTGTACAAAGTTTTTGACGAAAAAAAAGTGGGTAAGTGTTTCCGTAAAAATGTGAAGGTAAAATAAAAATTCAAGGTCATGTTACTGGCAGCATGAGTGTGTTCCAAATGGTCACAACATATATCAAGTGTCTAAATATTGAACCAATCCGTCAAGTAATATTAATGTTATACCATGATGACGAATATTGTACAAACTTTTTGACGCGAAAAAATGGCTAAGTGTTTCCGTAAAAATATGAAGGTAAAAAAGATCAAGGTCATGTTAATGGCGGTATGAGTGTGTTCCCAATGTATCATATGTATCAAGTGTCCACATATTGAAGCAATTATACCATAATGATGAAGCTTGTACAAACCTTTGACATTTCGACGACGACAGAAAAAGCTGCGACTATAGTGTAAAGCAGGCGCGACAAAAACTAGCTGTTCAATCAATCAACAGGGAGTACATGCAAATTCAACACTGAAATTACAATCACAGTATCCTGATTTGGTGCTATGCTTCATTTTTGACGATTGGATTGGTTGCAAAATTAACATATCAAAATCAAAACATAACGTAGGGGTGAAAGGGTTAATGCTTATCGTAAATGGCAAAATATGTGAACTTGATTAGACTGCATGGACGACTGATGTTGGTCGGCACAGATCACGATGACACTGATGTTTTAACCTTCATATATTTATGCACAGGTGAAAGACTTTAACATCCCCCTTCCCCCGCTCCCAAAAAAAAAGGGACATTACAAAAATTGCTTGCTTTTGTAAAAGTTATGATTCAATTTTTATACAACGGCGTGTTTGACCTGTACAATGCCTTCTTTGTTTGACAATGACACTCATTATCACCAACAGTACGTTTTGAACGTTGCGCACACAGTTGCCTGGAACAGCAAACAAATCTCCCCTTTTTGGACTTCACTCTATTGTTTTATTTGATACACTGTGTTACTACACTGTGGAAGCCCACTTTATGCAAGCATCATGTATGAAATATAACTTAACTGACTTCCATTGATCGTATCTGCAGAAAACCAGAACATCTGTGTTTGTTTGATCGACATGTGACAGCTTAGGGTTGTTCTTCACGCTGTGTCGTTATCTGTAACGCACAAATCTGCCACTTGTTACGGCAGGTTGATCAGCCGAGGATATCCGCCCAACAAATGTTTCCAGACAACTGATTAGATAGCCGTAACCATTATGACAATATTGTAACAGGACAGAAACATGATCTGCCCAGCTCCTCGCATTCCCTGCATCATTCAATTAGTACTGGAGCCAATTTCACTAAAATTGCTAACCATACTTATCTAGCTAAGTATACTTTGAGGGAATCCACAATTGTTCACCACGGGTATAGCGAACCCACGAGTATAGGGGAAGCTACAATACATCATGGTTCATTTTTTTATGAAGAAAATCTTAATTTTTATGACTGTAACTTACTTTATCTGATTGGTTTTAACAATTGATTTCTTCACATGATAAGTTACATCAGCGTGGTTTTTCAATCCATTATTCCTGCTAGACCTATAAATTATTTGATTGTTTTTTCACACAACATTCACAAAACATAATCCTTGCAATCTTGGGTTTTTGAAGTCAATTTCCCCATCTATCAATCATTCCCACCTCCTTTTGTTTTTAGATTCCTTTTCCAAGTCCTGTTATAGCCTGCAGGCAGGCAAAAACTTCATTTTCACAACATTTTTTGTTTTCTCATCAAACAATTTTGTATCGGACATTTTTGTAATCGTAAAGCAATTAAAGACATACTAATTCATTGGGTGGCTAAATCGAGCAAGCCAATACAAAGTATTGTTTTAAAAGACTGACAATATGACGTATACAGGTCATGCATGACCTTATTTGTTTCTCGATCTCGTTTGACGGGACTGCAATTCTGTGTTTTTCGTAGAAAGTTGATTGTATTGAGTCAGTTTTGCCAGAATCGAACGATCTACGTAAACATAAAAACACCCACCTATATACATAGATAAAACTTTCACTGATGCAAATGTGTATCTATTAACATGATTAATGCCATTGATAATGCTGGTATATACGGCCAGGCTATAATCATAAAAGGTCTCACCTACAGCCAGTTTAGTGATTGGACAACAGTTCAGATCTGAGTCCAACTAATGATGGCCTACACTGGTTCCCAATAGTAAATGGATTGACAGTTGAGACAAGAGTGCTGAAGGTCACAATATATGCCCGTCGAGGCAAAGCCAGTCAACAAGGGGAGATAACTCATCTTGACGTGATAAACATGTAAACCAAATTTGGTTAGGATCGGTGAAGTAGAACTTGAGTTATTGCGTGGACAAGGATACAGAGTGCGAAAATTAAAAATGGCTGCCAAGGGGAGATAAGCATCTGACATCAAAATCAATAGGCTTCTTTGTCTTGACATGATAAACTTGTATACCGAATTTTGTTTCGATCGGTGAAGTAGAATTTGAGTTATTGAGTGGACAAGGATACAGAGTGCCAAAAGTAAAAATTGCCGCCAAGGGGAGATAAGTCATCGGAAATGTTTTTCAAAATCAATAGGCTTCTTCGTTTTGCCGTGATAAACATGTATACCGAATTTGGTTATGATCGGTCAAGTAGAACTTGAGTTATTGCGTGGACAAGGATACAGAGTGCGAAAATTAAAAATGGCTGCTAAGGGGAGATAAGTATCTGAAATTTTTCAAAATCAATAGGCTTCTTTGTCTTCCCATGATAAACATGTATACCGAATTTGGTTTCGATCGGTGAAGTAGAACTTGAGTTATTGCGTGGACAAGGATACAGAGAGCGAAAATTAAAAATGGCCGCCAAGGGGAGATAAGTCATCGGAAATTTTTAAAAATCAATAGGCTTCTTCGTCTTGCCATGATAAACATGTTTTTTAAACGGACGTATAAAAAGGGGCATGACGGCATTAAACATAATAGTTTTTACTGAATAGCAGTAAATATGCATCTATATAACTAATTAACGAACAGTGTAGGCCCCGATCTGTCTGCTAATATGCAGACTGATGTAGCGTTTCCACTGGTCGCAAACATTTGTCAGTGGGCAAATCATCCTTTCTTTCTGCAGGACAGACCCACATATATCCGGAGAGAATTCGGAAACAAAACCGGCAGTAAATAATGAGGGTAATACATCACGCGCTGCCACAAAGTACTTCCATAAGAAGAATAGCCAACAGAAATAGATTGGAACGAGAATTTTCTTGAAAATTAGAATAAGAGACAAAAAGTTTTCCCACACATACTAACAAATAATACACTGGCCCACTACTTCTGACAGATGACTACAACTAGAAATGTGGCCTGTTGGCACACGAATACCCCCACTGGCAGCCAAAGAAAACGAGGCATTTTTGATTACCGTATAAGCCATTTAGCCGAGCGTTAAGGTTTCAAACGCATCAAGTCTGTGACCTTGACCCTGGGCATAGTGTGATAATCCATGCATCGGTGTAGAAGATATAGAGCGGCAGGGAATTTCAATAGGTTTGACCTTTGACCTTCAACTGTGACCTTGACCTTGGACGTAGGTGCGTGGTTATGGATCGCGACACACCTTCTCATCAGGAAAATTTGTGCCAAGCCATTTGATAATCCATGCATCGGTGTAAAAGATATATAGCGGAATGGAATTTCCAACAGACCGACCGACCGACCGACAAGCTGACTCCTATATACCCCCAACAAACTTTGTTTGTGGGGGTATAATGATATCACGTCTTTGTACTTCAACCCTTACCACTCATCTGAACCATCTTGATGAGACAGTTTAAATGAGTGGTCACATGATATATTTCCTCAACACACCAGTAGCCTATTTCACCAACATTGCAAAGTATACTTAATTGGCAAAGTATAATGAGAGAAATTTTCAATTTTAGGATAAATTATTATTTTTTATTATACTGAATGTATTACATTATCACAGCCATTTTAATAAATTCAGTATAATAATTCTGCATACTTTTAATCATCAAATATATGCAGTCGTTAGTTCTATATGACATAATGCATTTCGGGAAAAATAAATGATTACTCCCTCAAAGTATACTTTGCTAGAAAAGTATACTTTGCAATGTAGGTGAAATAGGCTACTGATCACTTGGCCCAGGGGTGTGAATCCCAATAAGATTCACTGATAAGAAATGAATGTCAGGGGCAGCGACAGCTGAAAAGTGACATGTTAATTATTAGTAGAGGATGACCTTCTCCATGACTTAAAATATGAGGTGGTGGCCCATAAAGTGAAACACCACCACATGTAAATATTTATCTCAATATAGTTAATGGCATTTATGTTTTAATTCTTTTGATCATTAATTAATCATGCTTAAGATTCCCTTTGGACCTTTATTTCCAACCATGAAGAAATAGTTCAGTCCTATAAATATGAGGATTAATTTGAGATGCCACCAACTACACTTTCTGACAGTGAAGCACACAATAAGAGGCATATTAGTAGATTCAGTTTTTTTTTTCAAATACAAATGTACCAACAAGATTTTTTTGTGCTCCGATTGTTTGGTGTTTAACAGCCTATCAACAGCTAAGGTCATTTAAGGCCGGGCCAACGGGTTGAACTGTTCCGTCCATAATGAGGAAAATTTCCAAAATCAGAACTGAATATTTACAGAAAAATATTTATTCAGCACTTAAATTATAATATCCTGACCTGGTGCCACGTCCATTCCACACCAGAGTCACTTAGCCCCAACCCCAAAAAGTAATATGATCAGCACTAATTATATTACTTTTTAATGGGGTATAACAAGACTTAGCTCTCGAGTATCAGAAGGTCAAAAATTTACATGAGGCACAAACCCATTCCGGCAAGGATGTATACCCGATCGTTGAATTGTTTAATTGCACCAACATTGCTCGAATAGTTGCGGAGATGGTAACAAAACTGTACACAGAGTAAAAGAGTAAGTGCATGTAACATACATTACCAACCATGAACATTAGTTATATACTTCATAATATATTGGGGAAATGTGAAAATTGAAACAGTTATCGATGAAGAATATCTCGAATGTCAACGTCTGTGTTGAAGTCATCTACATAATATAATAAAGGCATGTAGTAATTACTGAGCTAAGCTTATGTGATGGGCATAATACCAAAAACTTCAACTGTTGACAACAACATGCAGAGCTAGTCACTAAATCCTTGAGAACATTGAAAAATGAGTATACCAGAATATGGTGTGTTAATCTAACCATACTATCACCAGTCGTTAATGTCGGTGTGGACAGTAAAGTAGGAGGTGGAGGATTTCGAGAGCAGAATTAGTATTGGCTGTACATGGCTGTAACCCATTTTATGCTGAGGATACAAAACTTTTGTTCACAGAAATATGATCATATTTCTGTTATTTGTGCATGAAAGTTTATGATGTGATCACTATCTGAACCGTCTCGTTGAGACGGTTCAGATAGTGGTCACACCATATACATTGTACTTTGAAGCGAACATATAAATTGCAAAAATGAGAACATGTACATATCAGCATGTAATTGGGTTGAATGATTTACTGTGTCAGCGTAAATGCAAAACTTCCTAGGATGGTGCTTCATAAAATTTTGCATCAGATAAATGTTCAGTGGTTGAGTGCGACCCTGTAAATTCCCACCTTATGGTAGATTGAGTTTCTGACGAACTAACGAGAAACTGCAGACAGGCTTAGCTATAGAAACGATCACTCAAATAACATTACCTACAGATTCAGTGCTGTTTGCTGCTACCGTATATAGATGTACAATTTTTGTGAAAATCATGCTTATTTTTCACAGTTTGTAAAAAATTTGCTATTTGTGCAATCATTTCCTTTTTTACTAACTTTGTTTTTTTGTGTTTTTTTCAGCCAATCATTGATATGGTAACAAGGTCATTTAACTTTGAACTTGGCCACAGGGGAAAATGGGTTGGGTAACAAAATTTTGGAGGATGATTCAAGCCAATCGTTCATATGGTCAAAAAGTTATAGGAGAATGGAGAAACATGTACGCATTCTACTAAGCATTGGTGGGACGGGGAATGAAAATGCAGATGATGCTAAACATGCACATGAAGTTTCAAGCCAATCGTTCATACAGTAAGAAAGTTATAGCAGGATGTGTTTGATGATAGTGCTTAAAAAAAGCAACGACCTCTACATGTGCATGCTACTTAATTGGAAGATTCATTAACGGTAATGGGAATCTGTAGCCCAGCGTGAAACAGGCTCAGGCCGAGTCCTTGATGGAACTCCTGGGATATTAATTAATCCATTGTAGGCTTAGCATACATCAGTTCACCGATGGAACATTCTAGATATGTCATGACCACCACTTGAACCCACTCATCATGACTGTTCAAATCACTGGTTACACCATATATTTTTGTTGATAATTAAGTATAGAATACAGTGAAACCTCTCTAAACCGGACACCCAGACACAAACAGACATTATCACCTGAGATAAATGACGAAGAAACTCATAAAAAATATGGTATTTTCTTGGTGTCCGGTTTAGAGAGGTTCCATTGTATATAATATTTCAATATTTCCATACGCCGGATATCAGATGCCGACTGTAATGTTACGGATGTCTTTGCCGCTGACACAGAAAATCGTACGGCCAAAGGAAATGAGTATTATGGCGTGACATGCGACATACCGCTAATTGTCGAGTGTATGGACTCTGCAAATGAACACATAAACAACAGCTATAGCAAAACTGAAACAAAACAAGAATGGTGCAAGTGGACAGAAACGGAAACAGGCTTTGTGTCAAGGTTGCAATCACAGCAGTTTGGCTTGCTTTGGCAAAGCTCCAGATAAGCTTTGTGTCTACAGAATATTGTTGCAATTGATTGAGGTTTAATATCATTTCAAAAACCGCAAGGTCATATACAGACGGTACTCCTTGAATTAAAATTCAAAGTATATTTTACTTTTGTAAATGTCCTATCATTTCAAACTAGTGCTTTTATTTTGCTATACCACTCATATCTGCACTAATTACTCACTTGTTGGATCAGGTCTCTATTTTGTTGCAAAGGTTTCAAGTCAAAAAGAGAATTTGAAAGTTTTCATAACTTTTTATCTACCGGTACTCATTTTGAAAATCAATGATTATTTTCTAATTGCTGTGGATATTTTGTACTCTCACTTTGAAAATCAATGTGTATGCAGCAAACATCATCGGGTAAAACACACAACACAGGCCTTGTCTGGAGCCCCGGTTGTAATAGTGCTTTAGCAGCTACAAGAGTCACTATATCTTTTGTATACGTTCTATGTATTTTTCGATGAATCATTCTCAAATTAACCTGCGACATTTCCACCAAAAGATATATATGTTAGCGTTAACAAAATGACTGGATTGGTTAAATGAGAATAATTCCAGCACAAAAATATTTACACAATTCCCTAACATTTGATTGGTCCGTAGCAAGTTCTGTCCAAAATTTATATCCCAGTAAACTCCCATGCCGAACTACTTTCCGTAACCGTGAGGCGCAGTTAAAATAATTCTTAAGAAAACGGAAAATAAACACATTTTCTTGATGAATTTATTTCAAATGCTGGAATTATAAGGAATGAATGGCCTTTTTGTGGAATTTATCGGGGATATAAACTTGGAAAAGTCGCGGGAATACTGGACGAGGCCTTAAAAAATTACAATCTTTTTTTTTTTTTTTTTTCGAAAATTGTAATTTTTTATCGCTTCGTCCAGTATAAATTCCACAAAATGTTGTCGTGGTATTGTAGTGCGTGTTGATATCCCTTACATGTGCCATTCATTCCTATATTGAGCAAAACCGAACTGTAACCTTGTTGTTTATATATACAGGCAACCATACTGCAGCAAGCTGATACAAACTGGACGCTAGTGTTTGCAGTAGAGCTTCTATCAACAAAGTAAAATAAACATAACAAAAGCCAAGCATAAAGGTACATGCCCACTCAGTAGGCACAAAATGTTCTTTATATCAGAGACATCATCCGAGACATTTTCTGGCAAAATAAACATTCATTCACCATTACCCCATGTATTTATTGGCATTACTACCGGTATACATTTTAAATAGTACGTAAATTTCCACACTGCTATCAGGGGCCATAACCTTGTTTCCTTAAAATGTTAACAAACATTACTATTTATTCTCTGTATTTATTTTTTGATGTGCAATGATCATACTTTATAATCTGTCGAAAATATTATTTTTTTCAGGTGACGCATTTAATTAGAAAATAATAATTAAAAAATATCATGCCTCATTTGCATACGAAAATAGCCTGATACCACCGCGAATCACTATCAGTAAAATACACATTACTAAACCATTATATCTGTATAGCGGCCACTCGTAATTTTAGATAGAACTGGTGGAATAGTGGCACATGCAATTCACTTATTTAATTCCTATAAAGAACATGTTGTGCCTACTGAGTGAGCATGTACTGTTGAATACAAATAAATACTATAACAACATGTGGAGTATAAATGTTTTGACCAGTGTGGAGGGAGGCCTGGAGCCCATTTCACTAAAGTTTGTATGATTAAGAAGTTTGTAAGTGCAAATCAATGTACAATGTACAACACAGTTCGCCTTAGTGGCTGATTTTGGGAAATCTTTGGCGAAGTTGTTCAGATTATTGATCCCTACGTGTAGGTGGAATATGGTAGCAGTAGTGAATCACGTTAATGTGTGAAGTCACTTTATAGAAATCTTTGTATGAACATTATTGTCGGTCAAAGCTAAGTGAAACGGGCCCAAGCAGACTGATAGGGATCTACGTCAATTAGTCAATGCAAGCGGCCAGTGTATATTTTTCGCAATATGTGACTATGACTGGAGAAATGGGGCTAATAGGTTTTGTGACCAGTGTAGATCCAGATCAGCCTGTGCATGCGCACAGTCTGATCAGGATCTGCACTGTTCACCATTCCATCAATGAAACACCCATCATGCTTCTGACCCAGAAATATAGATCACCATCAGGCTACAGTAGTGTAGTATTGGATCAGGCACTACACTGGTTACAAATGCCATTAGCCCCATTTCTCCAGTCACAGTCACATATATTGCAGCACAAGCAATCTACTTTAGTGTGGGGGTGGGGGATAATGTACAGAAATTTCATCCTGGCCAGAGAAAGGAACGATCGATGTGCAGGCGTCCAGCTGGCTGATATATGATTTGTGACTGTATTGTAATTACAGCAATAAACAGGTTTGCGTATTGCCATGTGAAACACAATTCAATCAACGATAAGGAGATAATGTTTTTTGTTGAAAATGGATGCCCCATATTTGGTTTTGCATGAACAAAATTAGTGAACATACAGACAGAGTCCACAAGCTTTCTTCCGAGTGCTATTTCACAATTTGTAACAATAGTCAATTCAAGCTTGTAAGCATGATGCTATGTACGACAAAATGTGAATAAAAAGACTGTTTTAGCTAGACAGACATTCCTACAAAGTGGTACATATACACAGACACAGACATGTATGAGCAAGAGTTAGCCTAATGGCAAATTTTTCTATTTGACAACAATTAATCAGTAAAACTGATTGGTGGGCTAATCAAAATATGGATGATGACAAATAAGTATATAACGTTTCAAGTCAATCCAACTTACAGTTACAGAAACAGCAGGTAGCCGATGATTTTAACGCGAATCTCAGACAGATGGGCAAGGTGGCGACTATATGAGACATCATAAGGCCAATATAAATAATGTTATAGAGGAACAAAGCAGCATCACCATGGGTAACGATGATTTTAACGCGAATCTCAGACAGATGGGCAAGGTGGCGACTATATGAGACATCATAAGGCCAATATAAATAATGTTATAGAGGAACAAAGCAGCATCACCATGGGTAACGACAGTTTCATCCAAATATGACAGAATGGTTTCATTGATTAATTATCTGGGGTATCTGAAATTTATTGCATCAAAATGCCCAGTAGCCGATTTCACCAAAATTGCAAAGCATACTTATCTAGCAAAGTGTACTTTGAGGGAGTAATCATTTATTTTTCCCAAAATGGATTATTTCATATAGAACTAACGATTGCATATATTTGATGATTAAAAGTATGCAAAATTATTATACTGAATTTATTACATTATCACAGCCAAAATGGCTGTGATAATGTAATAAATTAAGTATAAAAAAATTAATAAATGTATCCTTAAATTGAAAATTTCTCCCTCAAAGTGTACTTAGCTAGATAAATATACTTTGCAATTTTGGTGAAATCGGCTACAGAGCAGACCTAAAGCAGACCTAAAGTGTGTCTGTGACTGGAAAAATAGGACGTACATGCACTGTTACCATTCCATCACTGAAACACCTCTAGTACTTCTAACAAGCAATATAGATCGTTATCAGGCTGCAGGAGTCTGGTATTTGATCATGAGCACCATTGATCACAATTCTCATAAGCCTCATTTCTCCAGTCAAAGCTACAAATTAACCCATTTCATGCTGAGGATACTCCGATTTTTGTTGAAAAAATCTCATTATTTTGTTCATTCATCGATAAAGGTATATGTTGTTACCATTCATTTGAACCGTCTCGTTGAGACGGTTCAAATGAGTGGTAACAACATATACTTTCGAAAGGATATAAAGAAAATAGGGATATTTTTCTCTCAAAAGGTTCATACTACTAAAAGTGTATCCCGTCTGTAATGGGTTATCATCCACAGACATACATTAGTCAGGGAACATGCTCAAGGTCAGAAAGACTGTATTTCACCCCTTGTAGTCAAGTCCTCTGAGATCAAGTTGCGTCTGAGCACTCAGACTCAGCCGAGAGAGCTCTCCAGGGCTGTGTTACTGTATATTGTACTTTATTGACGGAATGGTGGAAACTGTAAATCCACAGGCTGTCCATGTGGAGACCCGGCCTGTGTTTATTGGTCAGTCATATAAGTCAGTAACCAAACTCGGAAAGTCATAAATAAATTCGCTTAGAACGACATCCAGTGATCCTTAACATTAATTAGTATTGGCAAGTTTAACCCTTTCACCCCTAAGGTTGGATTTTGATATGTTAATTTTGCAACCAAAAAAATATTGTTGTTGCATTATTTATATAGCTGTAAAATTTGGGCAGGTTTCATGAAGCAGACAGTAGTCTGTGTATTTTGGTACCAAGTTTATCAGGCTAGGCAACGTAGAGGAAATCCGAGATTGGGTATTCATGTATCAATAATTCCTCTTTTGACAGTGGCAACCTACCTTTAACCGACTTGAGCTGGTTTCCAACCATCTGTTTTGCTATAAACGCCGCCATAGTGGCTTGATGGCTGTATCACGGACTCCCCTTGACGTGCAGTATCAGAGTTATTTCCCCTGTAATCACATATACACGGCAACAGTGGAGTTGTTGTCGCGGTATTGTAGTGCGTGTTGATATCCCTTACATGTGCCTATTTGCCGTCACTAAAGCTTAACTTCTGTCTGTCACAGTTCGCGCCTCTCATTAACTGGGCGTCCTTCCACTAGCTGCTCACCAACATCCTGAAAATATACAAAACACTGTGCTTACCGTATTTAGCCGTGTATTGCGCGCACTGGTGTACAACGCGCATCTTTATTTTGGGGGGAAAAATCAGGGAAAAAAAATAGTTAGCGTCTATAGCGCGCAACAAAAAAAAAAAATAAAAAAAATCGGCGGAAATTCCGTCACGTATAAGAAAATTGCATTCCGAGTTCACATCCACACTGCTGAACGTGTGCTGTTAGGCTCTCTCGAGGAGAAAAATATCACCAAAGGTCAGCTTTGTGGCATAAATTAAACTTTATATTGTCTAAAAGTATGTTATATTTATTGTTATTTACTCATTAATATGCTTAATAAAAATTCATGATGCATGTAATAAACTTATTGAACCTACTTACGAAGAAATTTGTTTTATATAATTCCACCATATTTGCCATTCGTGTAGAACATAATTACCCGTAATCGCAAACACACAGCAGGCTAGCCATGTGTAAACTTCTTCCCCAAGGTGATAATAACTCCCTACTAGTGACCTGCACACGAGAAATGGGCCCTAAACTATTCCCCCCAGCTAAATCACACCCGTTATCCGGAGATACGCAACTAGGGGAGGAGAACATGGAAAGGGGAACGCACAAACTAGTAGGAATTTGGAGGGTTTGTAAAATTAGCTAAAACAATATATTTTATGCATGATCAGAACAATGTGAGCTTGCAACGTTGAGGAAGAATGATTGAAGCACATGTAGCAAAAATATTGAGCTCGAACGCCGTCGTAAAAGTTGAAAATTTATAAATTCAATATAGGATTTTATTTTTTTTTTGTCATTTTTGTTTAAAAAATCGTCTTTCCTGCACCAATCGTATGCTTTTCAGCACTATCAGGCATACAGTTATGTTTGCTGATCATTTACACTGATACCTTGAAAGCGACAGCGACCAGGATCTTCTGAGAAACAAATGGCGGCCGTTTTATGCACCGTGGTATAGCGCAAAATGGTGCACAAAAACTATGGGACTGGAGGACACAAATTGGGGGACGAGTGCACACAAACTGTGGAACGCGCTGCACAGAAAATGCCAATATACGTGGGTTTTAAGTTGCAAATTCACGTATGTATTTACAAAAATATTATATTTGCAGACGAGGATCCACGAATATTTACGCAGGGGCCGGTCCAAATGTGTCTGTAAGGAATTTATGCAAGTTTTTAATCAATAATCACCACAATTATGCATTGTTTTAGTAAGTTCGCTGTTCAATGCAGGCTTCTTTAGCAGCGCTCGTTTATTAATGGGCGAGCAGAGCCTCATTTCGTATGCAATCAGTAAACCCGTTTAATACATATCACACATTAAACCATAGGTCACCACCTAAACTCGCACCACACTTCGTTTATAACTTGAAGCACGGGGTTTGGGAGAATCAACCATGCGGAACTGAGTTAACCATGCTAATCGATGACCAGGCGAAGTAGTGCAGCCAAGGTCAGGGCCGGATCCTGGATGGTGGAGTGAGGGGGGTATGGGTGTTCTCCCCCTGAAAATTTAGAAAATTTGAGTGTCTCTGATGCATTTTCCTGGCATTTGAGAACAGAATACTGATAGCCTTTTCTAATCTGAATAAAAAAAATCATTGCTTCGTCAAAAATAGGGGGGGAGGGGGGAGGGGGGAGGGGGGGCGTACGCCTCTCACGCCCCCACCCCCCTGGATCCGGGCCTGAAGGTGCAACTCAATCTTATTATCATTGGCGTTAGCAAGACGTTTGCAATGATAACCATAATGAGAGTGTCCTGTGTATTCTCGAGGCAGATAGCGACACATTCCAGTCGGAATTATCCCGGAATAAGGACCGACTCTCATTGCAATTGAGATACTGCACAGTCAGTCAGCGGGCTGCAAAACACACATAGAGCACCCACCGCCACAAGTTTAAGAACTTTCCACCGGTAAAGACAGTGATGCTGGAGCGCGAGTGGCCTAGGGTGTAGCGAGATGGACTGTGGATCGGAGGTCCCCGAACTGCGCAGGTTCGAGACGCGGTCGGAGCCGGCGTGTTGTGTCCTTGAGCAAGACACTTTGTGGTGGTGATCGTGTAAATATTTTACACACATGTAATACATGCATGGTGACTGTCTAGATGGTACAACGGGTTTACTGATTGCATACGAAATGAGGCTCTGCTCGCCCATTAATAAACGAGCGCTGCTAAAGAAGCCTGCATTGAACAGCGAACTTACTAAAACAATGCATAATTGTGGTGATTATTGATTAAAAACTTGCATAAATTCCTTACAGACACATTTGGACCGGCCCCTGCGTAAATATTCGTGGATCCTCGTCTGCAAATATAATATTTTTGTAAATACATACGTGAATTTGCAACTTAAAACCCACGTATATTGGCATTTTCTGTGCAGCGCGTTCCACAGTTTGTGTGCACTCGTCCCCCAATTTGTGTCCTCCAGTCCCATAGTTTTTGTGCACCATTTTGCGCTATACCACGGTGCATAAAACGGCCGCCATTTTTTTTCTCAGAAGATCCTGGTCGCTGTCGCTTTCAAGGTATCAGTGTAAATGATCAGCAAACATAACTGTATGCCTGATAGTGCTGAAAAGCATACGATTGGTGCAGGAAAGACGATTTTTTAAACAAAAATGACAAAAAAAATTAAAATCCTATATTGAATTTATAAATTTTCAACTTTTACGACGGCGTTCGAGCTCAATATTTTTGCTACATGTGCTTCAATCATTCTTCCTCAACGTTGCAAGCTCACATTGTTCTGATGCATAAAATATATTGTTTTAGCTAATTTTACAAACCCTCCAAATTCCCACTAGTTTGTGTGTTCCCCTTTCCATGTTCTCCTCCCCTAGTTGCGTATCTCCGGATAACGGGTGTGTAAATATTGACACTGAACCACCGTGGATATACGGAGGTACAGATAGTGTGTATTAACTGTTTATTGATTAGGTTTAACAATATACATAGGTACTACCTGAATACACGACATTCCAGCATAGCCCCAGTGTATGCACAGATGAATCAGGGGCTATGCTGGCCGCACATGTCATAAGGTATTGATGCGTGAATACTTGTCAATACTTTACAAAAATAGAAACACAGTCAGTCGGCACCTAGCAACGAAAAACGACCATTACTGAGTGTTACCGAATGCGATCTGAATGGGCGCGACGCTTGATTTAGCATCTAAAATCTTACATCAAGCGCTTATGGGATCGAGATGATCTGTCCTCATTAATTATTCACAGAATGGCAGACGTGTGACGTCACTTTGAAAATGTACAACCAAACAATACCCGACAGGCAACATTTGACCGATATGAGATCGATACACCAGCGTAAATACAGAAAACACGTAAATTTCCTCTAATACACGTAGCCTCTTATGTTACGAGCCTGGCTATATTAAATCCCAAAATATACCAATTTACCATCAATCTATACTTACCGCACACATTCATATCGATTGATTCATTTTCTCTTGTTTCACACTATGCGTATTTAAACGTCTGTCAAAAATTGACATTTCCGTTTCCGGGCTTGTTTTGTTTGTGTGAAACTGGCAGAAATCAGTTGGAAAAAATGTTTGAAATTTATGTTCCTACTTATAACGCGCAGGGTGACTTCTGGATTAAAAATGGGGCAGAAAAAATGCGCGTAATACATGCCTAAATACGGTAATTTATTTTCAGATATGAATTTGAGCAAAAAAATAAGACAATTTTCTAGGGTTTGTTTTGCTAACTTTTTCTATGAACAAACCATTTTAACAGTACAAACAGCATTCATGGTCAAATGTTCTACCGATCTTTCATGATCAGTAGCCTATTTCACCAAAATTGCAAAGTATACTTATCTTGCTCAGTACAAGGGATAAATACAAAAACCACCTAACATCATGTTGACTTCTTTCAACCAGATCTCAGTTCAACTCGCGAAGCATGGGAGACACACGAGATCTAGGTTGAACCACGCTGTACATGTGTGCTGTTACTGTAAACCAGAATCAGATCTCCGGAGAAATGTCGATGAGACATGACTAGCATGGTATTTAGGCAACGAAACATCACCCTTGGGAGGAGTAACCGCCAGAAGAATATCTGACACATTCATAATACCAAAGGACAGCGGATGGGGACACATATTGAGCCAATTACTGAAACAAATTGTTTCTCAGAACTCTACTCCAAGCCATCTAATTGTATCATTTCATTAAAATGTTATAAACATGTTCCTCCAGAGACGTGTAACACAATAAAATGTATATGTATGTGGGGGTACCAGAAAGTTCAAGAACAAAGTTTATAGCAGAATAGTGCAAGAGTTGTCAGAAGACAATGAAGTGCGCCTGGTGGTGCTTTAGTTTAACGAATATCAAGAAGCTTTGTGAAAGGAAACAGAAATTAAAAGAAATTGACCTTGGGATTGGGGGGGGGGGGGGGGGTGGGCAACTAGACGAAGGCATGTCTGAAATATCAAGGAGCGGGGTGAAAGGAAACAGAAATTATAACAAATTTCCCCCAAAATTAAGTTTGTGAAAGCACTAAGACTGTGTGTGACCTTGACCTTTCCTCACCGTAAAGTTTATGAATGCACTAAGGTTGTGACGTTGATCTAGGGGTTAGCGGGGTATGATGGTCGTAGAATTTGTCACAGCATGATAGAGAAACCTTAACCTTGGAGTTAGTGAGGGTATGACGGCAGTGGATTTGTCACAGAGTGATAGAGAATATTGAGAGAAAGGCATGTGTGAATTATCAAGAAGTGGTGTGAAGGGATACAGCCAGTCTGCAACCATGACATACAACCATCACATAGTCCGCATTTGTTTTATAATTAGAAAACAATGTCACGTTTAAAAAACAAAAGAGATGTCAAAACGATGTGTTGATAGAAAGGACAGGCATTTGAATAGTTGAAAACCATGTATTTGTATTTAAATGAAAATATTGTTGTCATGCACAAAAAAGGGAGCAGTCTTATCTGGGTCTGCACTTTTTGCAATTAATTAAACCGAGATAGGGGCACCCTCCCTCAGCTATGACTGGACTCAGTGAAATGGCCATTTGGAGTTCTAAACTGGCCAAAAAATCTGTCAGGAAACATGTTGTCAATAATGGAAAATTTATGGGCCAGTACAACAGAAAATATTATTTCTCTCACATACAAAATAAATACAAGAAACGAGGCAAAGCCACGAAGGCCAGGTTTTTTCAAGGCATAGATACTTGGGTAACAGATAATACAATGGTACAAACATGACAAAATACTAATATTGTTTTCTGCATCGGATGATTTAATTTTCACATTGTGTTTGGGCAACTTCTTGAAGGAAAAAAAATAGACGCGAAAATTTAGTTATGAAGCAATCAAGTATGGTGGTTCCAGGTTGTACAGAAACAGAGAAATGGACTTAAACACGAAAACTTACCATTGTAAACAGGAAAACTTAACGTTGAAAATGGCTATGTCGTCACATACTTAATAGGTCAAAAAAAGGTCACATGGATAGTGATATGTGGTGGGCACACAGAGAAATGGAAATTTAACAGAAAACTTAACATTGATTCTGGCGGCCGGACGCCGCCCGCCGCCCACCGCCCGCCGCCCGCCCCGCCCGCCGCCCGCCGCCCACCACAGCCCGGCTTTCGCCAATCGAAGTCGGATTTTTTTAAAAAAAAAAACCTGGTTAAAAACTAACCCGTTCAACACCACAGGCCTGTAGTGGTATTGGCATCAGGATCTGCACATTTTGCAACCAATTTTATATTTTTTTGACAAAACACCCCATTTTTTTTAGAAATGGACTAGTCTGAAAATCATTTTGTGATGATTTGTTTGGTCGAAAAATTAACATATCACAGTCCATTCCAGTTACTTAGGGGTGAAAGGGTTAAGATGTGATGTAGTGTAACAGATGGCAGCATGTACACCGTACAGTGTATTGAGGACATCTACATTAGCATTGATAAATGCAACCCTGGTGTCAGGTTCCCTGATATTGAACACTTCACGTTCATCAACTTGAGCTGCAAAGCATCCAGCCTACAGGTATTGTAAGCTGGTTACATATTCAAAACTGTGAGTTTGCATTGTCATATACAACAGCGCAATCATATTAAGTATGTGACGCATCGTGACAAAATAGGCTTATTGGGTGTCACACCATTATAGCTCCTTATCAGCAATCACTCAGATGGTTAAAGATTGTGATGTCGGAGGCACCTGGAAGGTTTCCTTAATTGAATAGTGGCCAGTGTAGCCCAAGATCAGACTGCGCATCTGCGCAGTCTGATATGGGGCTACACTGGACAAATACTCAATATGCCCCAAGTTACCAGGATACATGTATCTAGTACAGCATAAAATACAATACAATGTATGATGATGGCACAGGTGTTACACAGATCAAGTTTTCCTGTAAACGTAAAACCACAGGCAAAACAATTGCACGTAATACAATAAATATACAGCTATCACGTTCACATACATAAAATACATAATTCACCACATGTTACTGTAAATTACATATTGACATATTCAGCGTAGATTACTTTGTAATGTGGCCATTATTACAAGGATTCATGTACACAATACATTTGAAATATTTCATGAACAATTTTAACAATTTTCTATTTTGCGAAAGTATATGTTGTAACCACTCGGTTTCATTAACCTTTAATATGACTGGTCAGTCATCACCTTTTCACTAAACTTTGCATGACTAAAATGTTCGTAAGTGCAAACTTATGATAGTCTGTAAATTTCACGTTAACATTGTTTCTTGCAAACAATTATTGGATCTACATTTATTGAGCATAGGCTGCATATGCTCAATAAATGTAAATCCATCAAGTGAAATTTCCAGACCATCCTAAATTTGCACTTATGGACATTTTAGTCGTACAAAGCTTAGTTAAACGAGCACCGGATGCTTCCTGTTATATTAGTCCTATTTCCTATTAAATACAATGGGGATGGTTCTAAAAGTGCGTACAAAACATCTTATTGTTCAGAAAAATGTAAATTAAACAAGAAAATGTGGCCGGTCGGCACACGAATGCCCCCAGTGGCAGATTGGAGAAACTGTGGCAAAGTTAATTAACCAAAAGTGATAAGTCGTCATCAGTAGTTGTGAAGGTCAAAAGTTAAAGGTCATATTAAGGGCAGCATGGAAGTGTGACATTTGTGGAAAACTCTTATAAATGTAAACACCGGTAAAAAAAAATTATGTGTGAAAATGGCATTTGTCCAGGTATGATGTATTGAAATATTAAAGTAATCAATCTGGGGACATAAAAGTTATGACAGAAATGAGAAACTCCGGCAAACTTCTTAATGTGTGAAAAAGCGAAAAAGTTCAAAGTTGTGAAGGTCAAAATGTCAAGGTCATATTAAGGGACGGATGGATGTGTGGCATTTGTCCACACGTTTGCTGTGTTGAAATATTCAAGTAATACTTCGAGGAATATAGAAGTTATGACGGAAATGAGAAACTTCGGCAAAATTCTTCTGAATTCAACATTGAAAGGATTAAACTGAGATATGATGGGCACTCTCTATCAGCTACAACTGGAGTCAGTGAAATGGTCATATGGAGTTCTAAAATGGCCAACAATCTTTCAGGAAACATTTTGTAACTAATGGAAAATTTATGGGCCAGTACATCAATAAATATTATTTCTCTCGCAGACAAAATTAATAAAATTAATTCATAAATGACACGTTTTGGGTACATGACTGACAGCCAATGACAATTTCAGAGGACAATGTCTTTCTATTCTGAACCTTTTGCAAACTTTCGATATCATCTACTAAAAATTCATTAGACTGTCTAATGATACAACTGGTCCAGATGAAGACAGTTGATCTCAGGAGCTGGCTGGTGAGGAAACCTTAGAACTGTGGTTTATATCCACAGACAGATGGACGGCAGACAAACAGAATGTGACCCAACATACGTCTATCACCAGTGTAGACTGCATCGTTCACTGAGGGGGTGGGGGCTGGGTGGGATGGACGGAGGAATGGACCGACAGACTGTGTAGGCCAATTAACCGCCATAGTCGCTTATTCGCGATTTGTAACTCCCTGGTTCGGTGCATGAATACAGTTTCTGAAAAATGTTGTTGTTGTTGTTGTCGCTGTGAAATTCCGGTGCTTATTTTTCGCGAAACGCTTTCCACTCTAGATTAATTATTAGTCTATTTGTCATCCACAAATACATACTGTGAAGAACTTCAGGACGTTCAGTCCTTTTATTTGTACAGTACAGTATTTGTACTTGTCATTTGCTATCTTTATATGACTAGAATTACACCTTCTGTGAGAAATACTTACTATAAGAACACAATATAATATTTAGCAGCCATCTTGATTTTGTATAGTTCTTTTAATATTAAATATACATGTACTAAAAACATCAAAGACATTTCTATTCATCTTCCATTCACATTTTAACCCTTACACTGCTATCTTAATTTTTTGCCGTCTGATGTTTATTTTCTATTTTCATCATCAAAAACATGCTTTGACAGCACTTTAGAATAATTTACAACATGCTTCGACAGCACTCGAGAATCATTTCCATTGTAAATGATTCTGAAGTGCTGTCAAACCATGTTTTTATTGAGAAATAAGGCAAGATATAAAAGCAACAGCAGACGACAATTGTTGTGTGTAGCGGTGTAAGGGTTAAGAGACATAGTATAAGTGTGGCAACTGTTATTTAAACAAATGCCGTAACAGATTTTACTGTAATATGTGAGTCACAACATTGGCGGCCATCATTGATTTTAGCAGCAATCTTGGATCAAAATATTAAATTTTGTTTTGTCTGGCTCATCCACTATATATATAATAGCATTCATGTACAGCATACCATTTCATGTTGCCAGTGTAATGACCTTTATGCGTTCTGGCTACCAACCTCTGGTATTGAAGTCCTCTAGGCCACTACCCTTTGTTTGCATTCTTTGTTTTATTCGCGGCGGTTACAATGGTATGAATCCACAGCGTATGCTTTCCCTGAAGCATTTATATGTTATTATTTGTCTTCCACAGATGGAGAGACCCTTTGTATGCGAAATATGCTCGAAGACGTACAGCTCCAAGACTTCTCTTATACGCCATCTTAGAATCCATGCTGGAAACAAACCTCATGATTGTGAAGAGTGCGACAACTAGTTCTGTGGATTCATACCATTGTAACCACCGCGAATAAAACAAAGAATGTATCTAATTTGTCAAAATCGGCCAGCTATAATTGTTTGTTATCTACACGTCGATCACTGGATGCTGTAATGCTGGATGGACACAAAAGACATATGCCGAAAGACATATTATTCGTTCAATTGATACTGCATCGGCAGCATATGTGTTGCATGTCAATCGGCATTGCCCATCGTTGCAGTAAAAATAGAGTTGTCAGAAGACAACGAAGCTCGCCTATCGGCAGCCTTCATTCAAACTTGTCACAGTTGTATAAAAAACATGAATATTATATAACTTGACCTTGGGATAAGGGGTGTGCGGTGGACCTTGACATTGAGGTCAGTGGTGGAAGGTGGGTCGTGGATTTGATATAGCATGATATAGCATATTAAGATGAATGCATGTATGAAATATCAATGCGCTCCCTGAAAAGAGAAGGAAAACAAAATTTAACCCAGCGTTAAGTTTATGAAGTTGGTGATTTTCTATAGCATGATAGCTATTCACATGAGGAATGCATGTATAAATGTGCTAGGTTTGTGACCTTGGCCTTGGCAAAAGGGTGGGGGGTGGGTCATGGATTTGCTGTAGCACAATAGAGTATCATCAGATGAATGCATGTATGAAATATGAAGGTGTTCCCTGTAAAGAAACGGAAGTTATAAAAAGACATTTACTCCAACGTTAAGTTTATGATGTTGATCTTGGGGAAAGGGGTGGGGTGGGTCATGGATTTGCTGTAGCACAATAGATGAATGCATGTATGAAATATCAAAGCGTTCAAAGTGTAAAGAAACAGACGTTACACAACATTTACCCCAATGTAAAGTTTATGAACATGCTAAGTTTGTGACCTTGACCTTGGGGTAAGGGTTAGGTGGTGGGTTGTGGATTTGCTACAGCATGATAGAGGGTCATCTGAGGAATGTATGTATGAAATATCAAGGCGTTCCATCAAAGGAAACAGTTGTTATCAGACATTTACCCCAACGTTAAGTTTATGAATGTGTCAAGTTTGTGACCTTGACCTTGGGGTAAGGGTTCGGCGGTGGGTCATGGAATTGCTATAGCACGATAGAGTATCATCAGATGAATGCGTGTTTGAAATATCAAGGCGTTCCATGAAAGGGTTGGGTGGTGGGTTGTGGATTTGCTACAGCATGATAGAGGGTCATCTGAGGAATGTATGAAATAGCAAGGCGTTCCATGAAAGGAAACAGACATTTACCCAACGTTAAGTTTATGAATGTACTAAGTTTGTGACCTTGACCTTGAGGTAAGGGATGGGCGGTGGGTCATGGATTTGCTATAGCATTATAGAGTATCATCAGATGAATGCATATTTGAAATATCAAGGCGTTCCATGAGAGGAAACAGATGTTATAATACATTTACCCAAACTTTAAGTTTATGAATGTGCTAAGATTGTGACCTTCACCTTGGGGAAAGGGCGGCGGTGAGTCATGAATTTGCTATAGCACGATAGAGTATCATCAGATGAATGCCTGTATGAAATATGAAGGCGTTCCCTGTAAATAAACAGAAGTTACACAACATTTACCCCAATGTTAAGTTTATGAACATGCTAAGTTTGTGACCTTGACCTTGGGGTAACGATTGGGTGGGCGGTGGGTCATGGATTTGCTATAGCACGATATAGTATCATCAGATGAATGCATGTATGAAATAACAAGGCGTTCCATGAAAGGAAACAGATGTCATAAGACATTTACCCCAACGTTAAGTTTATGAATGTGCTAAGTTTGTGACCTTGACCTTGGGTAAGGGCTGGGTGGTGGGTCATGGATTTGCTACAGCATGATACAGGGTCATCTGAGGAATGCATGTATGAAATAACAAGGTGTTCCATGAACGGAAACAGAAGTTATAAGACATTTACCCAACGTTAAGTTTATGAATGTGCCAAGTTTGTAACCTTGACCTTGGGGTAATGGCCGGGTGGTGGGTCATGGATTTGCTACAGCATGATAGAGGGTCATCTGAGGAATGCATGTATGAAATAACAAGGTGTTCCATGAAAGGAAACAGAAGTTACAAGACATTTACCCAACGTTAAGTTTATGAATGTGCCAGGTTTGTGACCTTGACCTTGGGGTAAGGGCTGAGTGGTGGGTCGTGGATTTGCTACAGCTGATAGAGTCATCTGAGGAATGCATGTATGAAATAATAAGGTGTTCCATGAAAGGAAACAGAAGCTAAAAATGTAAATATTCTGCATGCAATGTGTTGCTGTGTCGGCAGGTGTCTCAAATTGTATTTCTCTACATGTATTCAATGATTTCCAATGCCAGGGGTCACATATGTGTACGATAAATGGGCATACAGGGCCATTTTGTGCTAGTTTGAAAAAAAATTCCACGTTTTGTTGTTGACAACCCAAACTTTGTTTTGCATTTCTCCATCAATTCCACTTACACAGCTTCAAAAGCAGTATTTGCAGACGGCGGATACTTGGGGGCATTCCGTAAGACCAATCATGAGGCTGAATTCCTTTATATATCATAAATATAAATATAAATACAACGCTTACCTCAAAAACTGCTTCCTTTTCGGCCATTTTATCTGACTACCGCGCGTTCCAAAACGTACGGATATTCGTTGCATCTGTCGGCCAAGCGTTCGGCCTAACCAGTGTGAGTATGTCAAAAACATAAAACTATTGTGTTTTTCTACCTTTATTGATCATGCATTTGTCTCACAATAGGTCCAGATAATTACTATGGAAAATGTATTTTTACTGAATAAATTATTTCCCAATTACATCAATACCTTTGATCTGACCCCCAGCCCCCACCATCCCCAGTTCATATCTATTGAGTATTCCCCAGGCCACCATTTTATTAAATCTGAAAGAGCCGGCTGTTGCTAATTTCTACCAAGTTTGGTCAAGTGCTGGTTCATGATATTTGTCATTATCATGGATTATGTGATGCGTACTCACTGTGAAGCTTGGGCAACGTAAGTCCAGCATGAGACGACATGAATTTACAACCTTTTGGTTGGCTCATGCAGACTCAAAGGCCATTAGTTGGCTAAGCTCAAAATCTTTTGTAGGTACATGTAATGGCCTCAATTAAGTAATTAATACCTTCCATTTGATAAATCATATGACCACTTTTGTCTGAAAATAAACATGTGCCCAAGTTTGGCCTCGGGTGAGATTGTAACAAATCTTAAAGAGACATGGCTGTTCAACAAAGTTTCAAAATTAACCTGCTGGTTTCTCAGATTCGACCTACATTTCCACGTAGTCTGAAAATACAAGCTTCATCCCCAGATAGTCCTTTCAGATGGGGACTTTAAAGGCGGTCCATTGTATAAAAGGAGAGTCTTAAAGAACCAGAGGGGACTATTCAAATAAGAGCTAGGCCCCCTGGGGCCGATTTCCACTGTATCCACCTCCTTTCCTTTCTCCCCTTCTTGGGAGACGACATGCAAGGTCAACGAGCCAGTGCCGTCGTTAAATCCAAGCATTTACATTTATGTACAACATGCCATTTCATTTTGACAGTGTTATCGCCTTATTGCTTTCGTCGTTGTAAGTCGCCCTGCATTACAGACAGAACATTTGGGTTAGACCTACACTTTTGCCATCCAGTCACTCAATGTAACTGTTAACTGTTGTAGGTAATGACTTTCAGCCGGAGGTCCATAGATAAACACTGAAGCAAAACTCGGCACACTTCTAGATGCAGCTATCTTTGTTGAAATACTAAATTTACTATAAAATATTCAAAATGACATCAAATTGTCATGGAAAATAAATTATATATATATAAATAATAACACCAGAGCTCCAGATAAGTTGTGTATCTAAAGAGTATTATACCCCCATATTTCAAATTCAATGCGTATTTTACTTCTACAAATGCAGTATTGGTGTTCCTCCTTATTAAATAGGAAACAAGTGAGAACAAATAAAACAAATTAAACAAGAGGGCCATGATGGCCCTAATTCGCTCACCTGACTCCATGAACACCAGAGGAGAATGTGACATTGAGTTCATGTGTTTTAAAAAAATTGTGCTATTTTTAGATGGCGGTCATCTTGGATTAAGCGATGACTCTGAAAATGCTTCACCCAGCATCGGCCATGTGGTTCCTGAGAAAAAGACGTTAAAAATCTTGAATAAATGGACCTTTTGGTGGCCATCATAGATGACATAATCATCCGATTCCGACAAATATTGCACCAGAGTGATCGCCTCATTGATACCTTCAATTTGATATATGACATGACCATATTCAGTCAAAAATAAAATTTGACCCCAATTTGACCCCAATTTGACCCCAATTTGACCCCACGGGCCACGCCCATTTTTGACCCCGGGGTCACCATTTTAACAACTTTGAAAGAGCAATGTACATCGATCATTCCTACCAAGTTTCGTCGAAATCCGGCTAGCGGTTCATGAGAAGAAGATTTTTTAAGAATTTATGCTATTTTTAGACGGCGGCCATCTTGGATTAGCGATGACCTCCATTTTAACAAATCTGAAAAGGCTTCACCCATGGACCATAACTTTTAAGTTTGGCTACCATGGGCCAAGCGGTTCATGTGAAGAAGAATTTTTAAATCTCTAATAAAAGAACAACCTTTTGACATTTCTGCGGCCATCTTGGATGAAATAACAATCCGATTTGGACAACAAATGTACCAGAGTGATCGCTCATTGTACCTCGATTGATATACCAATACCATATTCGTCATAAAATTTGACCCTAGGGCCATCCCATGACCCCGGGGTCACATTTAACAACTTTGAAAGAGCATGTATCGATCATTCCACCGTTTCGTCATCCCGCTACGGTTCCTGAGAAGAAGATAATTTATGCTATTTTTAGACGGCGGCCATCTTGGATTAGCCGATGACTCCTTTTAACTGAAAAGGTTCACCCGCTATTTTAAGTTTGGCTACATGGGCAAGTTCATGAAGAATTTTTAAATCATTCTAATAAACAACCTTTTGATTTCTGCATCTTGATGAAATCAATCCGTTTGGACAACAAATGTACCGAGTATCGTCATGATACCTTCGATTTGATATATAAGACCATAATTCGTCAATTTTGCCCTTTCGGGCCATGCCCTTTTTTGACGGGTCACCATTTTACAACTTTGAGAGCATTGTACACGACATCTTCCAAGGTTTGCGATTGGTAGTTCATGAGAAGAAGATAAGAATTTAGTATTTTTAGACGGCACCTGGATTAGCGATGACCTCCATTTTAACAAATCTGAAAAGGCTTCACACTTGGACCATAACTTTTAAGTTTGGCTACCATGGGCCAAGCGGTTCATGTGAAGAAGAATTTTGAAATCTCTAATAAAAGAACGACCTTTTGACCTTTCGGCGGCCATCTTGGATGACATAACAATCCGATTTCGACAGAAAATGCACCAGAGTGATCGCCTCATTGATACCTTCAATTTGATATATGACATGACCATATTCGGTCAAAAATAAAATTTGACCCCAATTTGACCCCACGGGCCACGCCCATTTTTGACCCCGGGGTCACCATTTTAACAACTTTGAAAGAGCAATGTACATCGATCATTCCTACCAAGTTTCGTCGAAATCCGGCAAGCGGTTCATGAGAAGAAGATTTTTTAAGAATTTATGCTATTTTTAGACGGCGGCCATCTTGAATTAGCGATGACCTCTATTTTAACAAATCTGAAAAGGCTTCACCCATGGACCATGGACCATGGACCAAGTTTTGTCGAAATCCGGTTGGCGGTTCGTGAGAAGATTTTTTAAGAATTTGTGCTATTTTTAGACGGCGGCCATCTTGGATTACGTAATGACGTCATTTTAACAATTTTGTAATCCCCCTACCTAAGGACCATGACCATGAAGTTTGGTGACCATAGGCCCAATGGTTACCGAGGAGAAGACGTTTGAAAATGTTCACGGACGACGACGACGACGACGACGGACGACGAACACATTGCGGTAACAATAGCTCACATGAGCTTCGCTCAGGTGAGCTAAAAATTCACTTATTTTAGCTGCAAAAAGCTTTTTGCAGCTGATCGAACTAAGTAAATTTTCAACTTTATTACAGTATTTTCACTACTCAGTTTGAACATCAATGCATATTTTCACATTGCTGGGAGTATTTAGTGCCCACACTTTTGATCATCAATGCATATTCTGCTAAAATAAGTGCGTAAAATATGCACCTTATCTGGAGCTCTGTAACACTGGCTTTCTTACTACAAAATTCAATTCAGACATTGATAGGTGCACAAGTTTGATTGGATCGGACGCAGAGCGAAACAGTTTGTTACACACTTCCCCATTAGATGGTTGTGAGTATAGAGTGGACTGGCTGAAACTGTAGAAGTAGTTCGCAGGACAAGCCAAGTGTGATGAATGGACGGACCGACGGAAAAGTGTCCAGGGGACATAACATCTGATACAGCTACAGCTTAACCCTTTCAACACTAGAAACCTCTTTCCTAACATGTATAACAGTGTAGATCATGATGAGCTGGCTTGTAGTCTATGGGTTTTATAATGTTTGTCATAAAAATACTTATTTGTTTGTTTTCTCCATGTAAGTGTACATTTTGATACATAAAATAAGCGGTCAAATATACATGACATTGTATACTTTCAAAAAGGCAAGAACAATTCTGATTTGTTTTCCTTGAAGTTTCGATACTACCCAAATAGGGATTCCGCTGGGGGAAATAAAAAAAATTGCCACTTTAAAAAATTGGCAATAAAAAATTACAATTTTCTAAAAAAAATAATAAAAAAAATATTTATTTTGATTTTTTTCCCGAATATTGTAATTTTCTATCGCCGATTGTTTATTTTTATCACCAATTGCGAAAGTGGCGATCGCCAGTGGAATCCCTGCCCTAATTTACCACCTATAATGAATTAAAATCTTACCTTACTGCTACATCTGAATGTTTGTGAAAATCCTCATAATCAGTAAAATACTGGAATCAGCAGACTATAGGTAACTGGCTACTGTAACAAATGTCAAACATTGTCTACAGAAATGTAGGAAGGGTCCACAAAGATTCTTGTCTAAAATCACAGATGTGGTAATGTGCACACAACAATGATTATCTTAAATAATTAATGGCTCATACATTACAATATGAGCCAATTATCCAACAGATAATTAGACAAACTATAGTAATTACAATTTGTCAATATTGATAGCGTAAAATACTTTCTATTAACCCTTGGAACCCGAAAGCTCGCTATAGCGGTTTATGCAAGTGCAGATCCAGATGAGCTGGCTCGTAGCGAGCCGTCTAATCAGGATCTGCACTTTTTATAAGTAATTTTTGAGAACAAAAAATACCACCTTTTCATAAATGGACAAGTCTGAAAACCATTTAGTGACGGTTGGATTGGTTGCAAAATTAACATATCAAAATCCATTCCAGGTGAAAGGGTTAAGATGACAAAAGTTGGCATGTCAACAACTACAGGTACATAAAGGGAGTCACCAATTTAACCCATTCATGTTGAATATCCCTGTGTGGGACATGAACAACTTGAAATAATTTTGGATATTTTTTTTATTTCTATTCAAAAGTGTTTCTAATGCACACTATAAGTATCACGCAATCTGATTGGCTGATGGTCATACATTACAGGTATATCATTGTTGATGAACGGTCGCAAATTATTTCAATATGTATTCCTACGCCAGTAGTAAAGGAGTGCATTAGAAATAGGTTAACCGCATTGTAATTTTCAAATTTGTGGCGTATATGTGAAAATGATAGGTCGGAGAACATGTTTAATGGCGACGCGCTATCATTTTCTGATATACGCCGCAAATTTGAAAATTACAATACAGTTAACCCTATAATGACCGGGTGTATAAAAATAAAGTTTACTTCTATTGTTACTACCATGAACGTCGTCCATATACATATATCATGTACAAGTATGACATATTTGCCCTTTAACCAGAATAAGGTTCCCCGAAAATGTATCAGACAAAATTTTGATTTTCCTCCTATTTTGCTTATTTATCAACAAAAAGTATACCGGTTTGCTGTGACACTCATTTGAAAAATTCTGATGACAACTAAATAAGTATTTGGAATTTTTCATCAGTAAATTGGTGTATCCTCAGAATGTAATGGTTTAAACACATAAATCATACCAACTGCAATAAATATTCCAGAGGCAAACTATTTCTCGGCCAAAACAATTGTGTGGAGGCAATAAGACTGCAGTTTGCCAAACAGAGCTATAGCCGAAAATCAATAGGAGGAAGTCAAGACGTCTCATGGCACTCTAATCCAATGGAGAAACTTAAATACGGCCACTAATTGTACTATTCTAGCCAATTAAGCAAATGCAATGTAATTAGCAGACTGAAATGGCCATATGAATGGTGAATTTTTTCTCCCAAGTAGTCTCTGGTGGAGGTAATAATGATTTTGATGGTGATTAATTGGCTACAGTCAGGCAGTATTGGGGATGAAGACATTTCCAGGGTAAATTGTAGACACAGAGCTCAAATGTGGCGGTGACTGGAGAAATGTGAGTTATGGGATTTGTACCTAATCAAATAGCAAACTCATGTTGCCGAACCTAAAGTAAGTGTAATAATCTACTTTTTCATCATAAAATCTTGTTGAAAGTCATATGTTCATAAAATCATAATTGCCACTCCATATGACTTACCGGTACATGATTTTGAGCATTTTCACTGACCGCGAGTAGCTGGGATACGGACAAAATCCCCCCGTACATAATCCCCCCCATGAGTTTTGACACAGGAGGACAAAAACCCCCCTGTCTAAAATGCAGTTAGGGCAAAATCCCCCCCGTCCAAAATCACAGGTAAGACATAATCCCCCCCCCCCCATCAATATGTTTTGAAAGAATCATTGCATTAATTGATTTTCAAATTTTACCCTCTAGTTCCTCTTTAATCAGGGTAATTGAATTGCCTGATTTCTTTCAAGTAGTACGTTTTATTAAAAGAAACAGAAATGAATGATTGCTACAGGATTTACCTAGTATCGTTTTGGCAAATAATTCTTTGAAATGGTAATCGATTCTTCACTAAAACAATATGGTTTGGGACCGACATCAGTATACAAATGTACAAACGATACATACATATTCTTGTTAGACGTTTATTGTGCAACTGAAAATACTTTATTAAATGTGCTTGTTTGATTGTGCAACTGAAAATAAATACTTCATTACATGTCCTTGATGTTTGATGTTTATAAATGTGATGGGGGGCTACATTTTCATGGGGGATTTTGTCCTCCCTTGAATTTTGTCCTACCTTGAATTTTGATGTGGGGGATTATGTCCTACCTGTGATTTTAGACGGGGGGGGATTTTGTCCTCCTGTGTCAAAAATCAGGGGGGGATTATGTCCGGGGGGATTTTGTCCTACACTCCGAGTAGCTACATCCGGGAACATGGCAATAGTTCAATAAACAACAGAACAGGTGAAATCTTGTCACTTTATCGATTCGAAATTTCAAATACGACAAGAAAATGTTAGGTTCGAACATGTCCAGCCATTGGTAAACGTTTGCCGAACAGTTCCCGAGTACCACGGCAAACGTTTACCCACAGCTGGACATGGTCAAACGTTATTGTTCCTGTTCCATTCAAACAGCTAATTTGCTCATACATATTCCGGGACGCAGTACACGTCGCGTGATGCAGCCGCATCAATTTCAAAATTTCAGTGTGACAATTGTAAACTGGTCTGGTGATGTAATGGCGAGTTCTAGTAACGTCATGAGACACATGCATTACGTAGGTGTTGGCTTGGCCCCAGAATGAGCATTGTCAGCCATGGTCAAACAGCACGCTCTGTATGTTTGAACACGCCTGTGAGCGGTGTCAAACAACAGCAGTCATGTAACAATGTGGGTTTTAAAAGTTTTATGAGTTACAAGTGTATATTTGAGACACGCCATGTGATTTTGTACCTTCAGACATCTGCGTAATTTCAATAAATACGTTTACAAAATTTACAATATTTTTCACAAATAAAGTAAAAAGTTGACTAAATATAATTCCGTATGTACTCTGAAATTTGTGTCACCTTTTGACACAATTTACGGAAAATATTGTAAATTATGTAAAAGTATTTCATGAAATTATCACATGACGTGTCTCGTCCGCTTGCATAAAATCAAATACTAGTCTAGTGTCTTTTGTTATCAAGTTGATCAGGAATGGAATGGAATGGTGCTTAATAGCCCATCAACACAAAATAGTATCATTTAGGGCCAAACAATTTAGATGAAGAAGAAAATAATAGTAAAATAGTATGTTAGATCAAATGATTAGGGTGAAAATAAAACTATGATGAACAATACAAATGAGCAACATGTATACAATGATAAAATTAGATTTTCCGATACAAGTTGGTTTAATGGAGAAAGCTAAGCAAACCTTCAATGTTCTCCACCTGGAATAACTCTGCAAGTGAAGTAACATTGAAGTGTTTGCGTCGAGTATCGGTAAAGTCAATACAGTCCAGTAAAATCGGGCTCGGCTGGGAAACAGTAAAAATTCCTACGCATTACCTAGCCTTGTTCAATGGTAGTCTCTCTATCCAAACCTCTGTAATCTCCATACTGCCTGCATCGACACAACTAACATTTATAAACCAGCTCAATTTAGTCAATTTTTTCCATAAAGCTACCATGCAGTCAATCAATCGCCTTTACCAACATGAGTTAGGGAATAGTGACTCGACAGTTCCATGTCACAATCCTATAAGCCCGGCCAATAACACGGGACTCCCATTACCACTGTATAAAGAATGGTGGTACCACAATGAAGACAGACAAGTATCACATTCCCATAATTGGAGATACAGATAAGCACGGTTTGTTGACCTTATTGTTGGTTCTCCTTGTGAATGTACGGGAGTTCTGTATAATCTTTTTGATACCATGATTCTAAATGGCATCCAATCGAGATATTTTAGAAATGGAAACTTCACCTATGAATCTGCCACATCCTGATCTGGAACCAGGTGCCACCCAAGCCACACCTCAGTTGGCCCTGGCTGTCAACACGAGTCACATGTAGTCGGTCTATCGCCTGGTCACATGATCCCTGGTTATCGTAGTAACCCTATGACACCATTTACCGTATTTATTCTATTAAACGTCACAGTCACAGCAACTAGGGTTGCAAAATAGTAAGGGGGAGGGGAGGGGGGGGGGGTTATTCAAGCCCAGTTTAGGCACAATTACAACCTACAATCGTATCGATAAAAATAGAACTGTGTGAAAGTTGAAAACAAGCCACCCCACGTGATTGGCAACGCTGGTAGCAACGGTTAATGACGCATAGTCCTACACACAATATCCCATTCAGCCAGTTTGCTGTGTGGTTTAGCTCATTGAAAAGTTGCACCGACTCAGTAAATTCACCCTTGCAGCATCTCCGTGATTTGTAATGTCCATAAAAAAAAAGTTATCGAAATTGGAAAATTTCACCAACTTTTGACATCATTTATTGACATTATCAATGATTATTCGAGTTTAATGTGGGAGTTACAATGAAAAACGATCACAGTGGTTCACTTGTAAACAGTCATAAATATACATGTAATTGGATACAACTTGTTTTGGAAAACCAATTTATAGGTTATCATATTTACGGTTATTACGGTATTTGTCATGTGATTTTCATAATTTTGTCCACATTATTTTCTGGTCATTTTTCACAATATTTCTGGCTGTTATTCGGATGACTTCTGGTTTTATTTTTCAGATGATTTTCTGGTTATTTTTCTCACATGTTTCTGATAATTTTACATACAGTCAAACTTGCATTAAGCGACCACCCAGGGGAGACACCAAAAATGGTCGCTTAGAACAATGGTCTCTTACCACAAAAAAAAAAATGGAAATCCGGGTACTGGTATGTCCGGTTATATGGTTTAAAATTCGGAATCAAGAAATCGGGAATATTAAACATTAACATAGAAATAAATACATTAGAATACTACCGGTAATGATTACTGTGCACTTTTCTGAATTATTCAGGCTTTATTTGATCAAAATAGACAAAAGAATTTGAATGTTATTGCAAAATAAAATCGCCCAGCTGAGATGAGATCGCAAATAGGCAGTAGTGACTGTGATCACTTTGGACCAGACTTGTTTCACCCCGGTGATTTTTACGAGTCGTTGACTGACAACCAAATCAGCTGATAGAATAATGATTTATTAACACAGTGTTCGGTATATACCAGTATATCGTTACGAGCAAGAAAATTGAAATGGGTAAAATAAAAATGCTTGCGTATTCTGTACACAACAAAAAAAAAATTTGTTTTGAAATACGCAGATGTTTTCCCATGTGCTAAGCGACCAGTCCTGTTGTTCCCATGTGCTAAGTGACGATGAGTTAATTCCCTTTAGTAATCACTAAGGAAACAAGCGAATCAGAACGAGGTTTCAGGTCAATAATCATAAAAAATGCACCATTCACACTTTGACAGTGACAGGGGATTTGTTTCCTTTATTTGTCACACGCTTGAGGCTAATTTCACCTGGAGAAAGTGACATCCTGTCAATTAATGGTCGATTAGTACAAACGACCTTTGCGTTTAGGTTACAAAATATGTGACCGGTAGTCGTGTTAAGGGACTGTCATTCTATAGGCAAAATGGTCGGGGGGAATGTGAAAGTGGTTTCATAAGACAAAAATCGCTTAATGCACGTGGTCGCTTGTGCAAGTTTGACTGTACTTGCCTTTGGGGTAAAAGAGAGTGACAAATCTTTGTGAGTGGTTTTCACAGCATCCATCACGGGTAATTCTGATTCCGTGTGTGACAGGCACATTTGTTTTGATGAATTAAATTGCTCTTCAGATCTCATGAGCAATTGGCTTAAATCAATACCAGTCAGTGCAAAACAGATCCTCCATTATACGATGAGCAAACAACAAAGTTCAATCCTTTCATCTGCAATTGACTCCTGGATGCTAACTTTTAGACTATTTTACCATGTCTATTAATCAGGATAAGAGCGTTGTTTAAAATCTGAAAAAAGTGTGATCACTACTAGGTCCTGAGCCGACTCTATTGTGTTTACAAATATTGGATTACAAATGTTCATAGCCTGCAGGGTTGAAATTAAGTGTTACAGGCATCATGTTTCAGGTATTCAATATGTATTGTATGTCACATCATGTATGACAAATGACCTGCATGTATATGATTACTAAACACACCATTTATTTCACAAACAAATATGCTGTAATGTGTTACCACTTATTTGAACCGTCGTGGCAAGACGGTTCAAATGAGTGGTAACAACATATACTTTCGATGAAAAATAAAAAAAATAGTTTTTATCCATGAGAAACTTGTGTATATTCAGCATGAGCTGGGTTAAAAACACACTGGGACATGGAGTGCATGAGAGACACACCATCCCACCGAGACACACACCGTTACCAAGTACGTACATACTACCCAAACCAGACACCTTGGGGACCTCCCAGAGATCTCTCGTTTGTATTGCTATAATTGGGTTGACTAATAGATTGATTGATTGATTGGTTGGTTAAGGGTTTACATCCATCCAAGAGCACAGTATATTCAGATGGGCACGTCCCTTTATAGGTAGTGCTATATGTTTGGCATTGAAATTACAATAAAAGCACTGAAAGACAGTTTCCAGAAGCCTATTTCACCAACATTGCAAAGTATACTTATCAAGCAAAGTATACTTTCAGGGAGAAATTTTCAATCTTAAGATGAATTTATTATTTTTTATTATACTGAATTTATTACAAAATGGCTGTGATAATGTAACTAGAAATGTGGCCTGTCGGCACACAAATGCCCCCGCTGGCAGCCAAAGAAAACGAGGCATATTTGAGTATAAGCCATTTACCCGAGCGTTAAGGTTTCGAACGCACCAAGTCTGTGACCTTGACCCTGGGCTTAGCGGGGGCGGGACGAATGTGGATTTGTCACTGGGTGGCAGAGGACCATTGGAGCAATGCGTGTGTGAAATGTGACGCAGATGCGAACAAGGACACAGAAATTATAAGCCATTTACTTGAGTGTTAAGGTTTCGAACGCACCAAGTCTGTGACCTTGACCCTGGGCTTAGCGGGGGGCGGGACGAATGTGGATTTGTCACTGGGTGGCAGAGGACCATTGGAGCAATGCGTGTGTGAAATGTGACGCAGATGCGAACAAGGACACAGAAATTATAAGCCATTTACTTGAGCGTTAAGGTTTCGAACGCACAAAGTATGTGATCTTGACCCTGGGCTTGGCGGGGGCGGGACGAATGTGGATTTGTCACAGGGCGTTAGAGGACCATAGGAGCAATGCGTGTGTGAAATATAAAGCAGATCCGAACAAGGAAACAGAAATTATAAGCCATTTACCCGAGTGTTAAGGTTTCAAACACACCAAGTCTGTGACCTTGACCCTGGGCTTGGCGGGGCCGGGACGAATGTGGATTTGTCACAGGGCGGTAGAGGACCATTGGAGCAATGTGTGTGCGAAATGTGAAGCGTATTCGAACAAGGCAACAGAAATTATAAGCCATTTACCCGAGCATTAAGGTTTCAAATGCAGGTTTCTCTGTCATTCACTAAAGTTGGTATATGTGAGCAGTTGCAATACTATGGCTTGTATATTGGTATAGTGATTAAATACACCACAATGATGTACTAAATATTCCTTTTTCTATTGGAAAACATGTTTGAATGCTAATACATAATATTGAACGCAAATGATATGCCATGTGTAACATGCATGTATTACACAGTTAAGGAACATAGACGAATATTATTTAAATCAGTCACCATTGTTGATTTCTCCAATAATGAAACTATGCGTCTTTCAAACTAAATCGCCCCCCACATATCGGTCGCGGCGCCGGCGCAACTCGTAAAACCACAGGTGAAAGAATCGTACCTGTGATATTAAATTATGTACAGGCCCATTAAGCATCGCGTGTAGACATTTTTTGCCAGGTATCATTAATTTTGATTATTTGTAGTTTGTAAGCATTGTCAATGGACTTGTACTTAATTTGATATCACAGGTATGCGTCCTTCACCTGTGGTTTTAGGAGTCGCCCGGATGCCGTGACCGATATGTGACATGCTGGATGACTGTGTGCTCTGTGTGATACATGTACATCTAATCCACTATAAACCGATTCACAACCCGAAATGTCAGTTTAGATTATGTTCATACATGGGTTTGCATCACCGCCATGAGCCTTACAACTACACAAAGCTGTGCAACGTAGACCAGACTTGCGACATTTGCAGCGCATGGTCTTACACTGCATGTGACATGAACATAATTTCCAGACATGCCGCTGGAATAGGATCCAACGTCATAAGGATGGGTACAAAGCCATCGTCACTGCGCTCCCACCCCATAGTGTCTGGTGCAGGAAGCTCCGGTATGGCAGTGTCAGCCTGCCTCCAGATCATGGACTGATAATGTACTCGCATTATGTGAAAGCGGAGAGCATCACTTGTTGGTGGTAATGCATCAGGCTTTACTGACTTTGAGAACAAGTGATATCTCGCTGTGTCAATAGAATCGGTTTGAGGCACGTTGTAGATTCTACACAGAAACTTCTCTGCAGATTTGAGAATTGTCTGCGTGAACTATCCTTCACCCAAATCAACGAGTAGCTCGTGGTTGCATTTGAACACTTTCCATGCTGTTCGTTTGATGTGACCTGAAAGGTAAGACGTCGTGTCACAGCCTGTGAGAGCATGGAATGGCAGTAGCGATGCTGCTAATTGTGGTGTGAGGCTATCGAACACTCGCTCTATAGGTATATAGCGCCGTTTCTTTGATGTGCCAGTCATCATGAACATGCGCATACACTGTGAACGTGGGAAGTGTGCTATGAGTAGCAACAGTACGTCCGTGTCCCTCGAGGCCACAACGACAGTATCAAACTGGCTATGGACAGCATGAAGAACAAGCCGTGTATCAGCTTCTTCGTGTGTTGCACTTAGCAGCGTTACATCAGTTGCATCGTTTGATGCCCGTACTTCTAGTTCGTCAGCAAACCCACCAGCTACAACAATGTCCTTATCGTGTGGTGCATTGGCAAGTAGTTCCTCAGACAGGAATCTAGCAAGATCAGCTTTGTTTGCGGGAAGTGCCATAAAGTTTTCCCAGTTTTTTGGCAAGGGTACATCACGACTTTCCACAATGCGTCTGATAGGCTGAGCAGCCTTTGTTCGCCGAGCCCTCGTGCTTGACTTAATAGACATTTTCCTGTACCGGTCAAAGACAATGTCTATTCTCTGGTACTTAGATCCAGTATGTAGCACTGATTTGACAAATACGTCGGCTAGATCACAGAAGCTTTTTGCAGTAGCAGGTTTGCCAATGGCAACGACAAGTGCTTGACCATCGATGATGAGACATGATGAGTGATCATGAAGTTCAACGGTTTCGGGACAGTCAATGCCTTCGGTTACCAAGTCTGATAATACACTCTTGTTTCCGGTACGGAGTGTGCCATTTAGTTTAGGAACTGGCATGAGTTCATGCTCAAGAATGCTGGGCATATCAACTTGGCGACCGGCTTCGAAGGCAGTGACCAACCGTTGAAGAACACTCCTGTCTGCCTTCATGACATGTTTTTGGTCTTTAGATCTGGTGTCCTTGACGTCATACAATGACGCAAATGTCGGCGCACTGTTTCTAGCTAAGGGGTCATGTAGTGACATGCTTGGATTGGCACCCTCAGTGACAACCAGTCTCTCCTGCACAAATACTTGCAACTGTGCCATGCTACGGCATTTGGCATTTAGTGATGATTCTCGTATTACTTCTGTTGCAATGTCTTTGTTTGCAATGTTTTGCAGAGTAGTACGTTCGGTTCCAGGTGTGAACACCCCAAATCTCTGGAACGTACCGAGCAATGCCTCTTCATCAGCATTATCTCGCTTTTTGCGGGATTTGGTGCTCTCATTGTGACTTAGTTTCTCACATGAGTGCATCTGGAACATGGCGTATGTCTCTACTGCAATGTGAGACCTCAGGTTGTAAGAGAGTGTCCATCTAGATAAGGCGGAGGTAGTCTTTGTAATGCCAACAATTCCACCACCCTTCTTGCCTACACCATTCAACCACTCTTGAGCTTGATCAGGGTCTACTTGGTTGAATTTGCGTGCCGAACGCTTGACCCTTTTCAAGGTTACCCTTTTCAAACTCTGTCAGTACCAGAGCAGGAAGCTGGTGCATTTCGGCCAGATATACTGGCCCCCATCTGGCATAGTTGTAGTGGTCATAGCGCATAAAATATGGCAACATCATCCCGAACGACTGCAGATGGATGTTCCAGATACCATCACGCTGTGTACGGGTGAATAGCAGGAGTATGGCTACCATGTCCATGGATTTCCACCAGAAGGACACATTTGCATGCTCACCCGATTGACTGGCAACAAACTCATCGAGTGGCTTCTGAACTTGTTCATGTTTCAGCAATGTCGCCAACTCGGCATTCATTTCCGTATAGGGATTATCGCACAGATCTGATATCTAGTCATAATACTCTATGTCAGAGTCTTTGTCGAAGTCAAGAACACGGGGCATCATCTGACGCCACAATGCTTGCAGTGTCAGTTTATGGAGCCTCATGCCTTTGTTGTATGCCTTACCAGACAGAACTAGTTCAGCCATACCCTGACCAACTAATCCACTTTCTACCCATACCTCAGCTAACCCAGACCCGTTCATATGATCTCCAATAGTCTTTAAAAAGTTCATGGAGATATGGAGGCCACCAAGGCGTGGAATCAGTAGATTCTGGTACTCCGGGACGGACCATTTTAGTTCCATCAACTTGCAATACAACGCTTGGTCAACAGTAATAACTGTATGCTCTTGTCCAAGAGCCGACGATATGGTCATGCATCGCGTCACTACTGTGTTCAGCGTGTCAAACTCATGTGCAGGGGCAAGGATGATTGGTATATACCCAATTGATGTTAGCTCAGAATCGTCTGATGACAGTGATTCGTTAAACACTGTCCACCCCACCTTCTCTTCTGATGTCTGACGTTGTGCAAAGAATGCTAAGTCAGTAGCCTGTGCATCCTTTACACACTCAGAATCAGCAACATTGTCGTCAAACCAAGCCGTTTCCACAGGTTTTGAAAAGACTGGAAGTGGCTTGTTTGGTTTGATGTTGACAGGAATCAGCTCCTCAATGATTGGGGGGACATTCAATGTGTGACTACGGGACAGATCAAGTGTATGCAACATGACGTCAGGCTCGAGGCCTCACTGCCATGCCGCTACCTGGGTGGCGTGGAAAGTATTCTTCCCATCAAGCGTTCCGTCAAGAATGTCAATGTTATCAGTAGTATAGTGAACAAATTTGTTTGGTACAATGTTTGGTGGAATTACAGCCCCAGTTTGTGTGTCTAGTGTTTTCAGTGTACTTTCTGCTAAAGCAGTGTCCATTTTCAAAACCTGTTCGTAGCTGAGACAGTGGCCAGCATTATGTAACAACTGCACTAGACTTTTTGAACGGGTTGCCTGATGTATTGTGCTGGTCAGACCAATGTGTTTGGGGGTCGATTTCTTTCCACCACTGATGCCATATACAAGGTCCTGTGCAACGCTTAGAACCTTTCGTCGAACTTGATCTTCCGCAGCCCCATCACATTCATCCTCGAGAACCGATTGACCGCCATATATGACTCTCAGAAACATATAGAGACTATCGGGTACACATTTGATAGCATCATCCTCATTGACAGACAGTCCCGTGTGACCTTCCGTTTCAATTATATCACTACGGAGTTGTAATGCGACATGGATCAGGGATAAGTATATGTCTTCGTCTGGTCTATAGTGGGGTATTGTTAGCTGTTCATCGTCTGAGATTTCATCACTTGCTGCCAATATTGCATTACGTCCAAATTTCCTGGAAATTAGGAGAGTCAGTCTGTCCGTTACAGCTTTATCAAGTGGACGCATGAAATAGAATAATTCACCAAGGTCAGATTCTAGTTTTTTTTTGAATGTCGACTTTGGTATGACAGTGGAATGATGGTAGAAGAATCTTGTGCCAGTTCCAAATATCAGTCCCATACATCTTTTAGTTGAAGTACCTGTCCTTTTTAGGCAGCGTAACGTAGCTCTTTCAAAAGCCATACCATTGCTACGTCTTTGTCAACTGTATCTTTCATCGTCTTTTTGGTTTCTCTCATGAATGCACTGAAACATCCTAAATGATATTTCGCCTCATCAGCCATAAGGTCGATAACAACAGATACTCGAAGTCGGATTGTATGATCAAACATTGCTGCATCAAGGATTTCACGGTGTCATTACAGATTTAGGTGTCATTATTTACATCAACACCGGGATTTCACACGCTACGCGCGCACCTGTCATGTATGGTGCACAGTCAGTGTCATTGAATTTTAGGACTTTTTTTCTATGGTTGTTATATTGATGAACTACCGTTTACAATATCAATCGCTTATGAAGGAATATGTTCAGGGTCAAAAGCTAAATTGCCTAGCCTAATAGGATTTAAAGGTTCATGGAGCCTGGAATATATGCCATCAGTGTTGTTCCACCGTCATCGCCGATATATATGGCAAAAAAAACAATGTTTTACACCTCTATAGTAACAATACTGTAGCATGTATTGCACCAATACTTAGTTGGTTCACTAACATGTTCTTGGTATGGGCTCACATTATCTCACCAGAACTATTAATAAAATATATACACATATTTTTTTTCGCAAACAAATGACAATTATTCAGATAGTTGTGCATACACAAATCCTTTGTAATGTATTGCACAACCCATATAACGTTATTTGCATGTTCATTTGCATACAATTTGCTTACAATAATGCACTCATTCAATTTAACTAAGACCAGGAAAGGCGAAAAAAAAGAAAGATTGGCCGCCATTTTGTTTTTGCAAATTTGAAGCCTTTATCCTCATTTCTTTTCGTGGTATCCTCCATTTTTGGATTCAGCATACTCAAATTATGTTAAAAAGTTGGACGTACCACTTTTACTAAAAACTGCCGACAGAAGTTTTATTTCTTGAAATGCCGACTAGTCTAAATGGAGCAATGCGTGTGTGAAATGTGAAGCAGATCCGAGTAAGGACACAGAAATTATAAGCCATTTACCCGAGCATTAAGGTTTCGAACGCACCACGTCTGTGACCTTGACCCTGGGCTTAGCGGGGGCGGGACGAATGTGTGATTTGTCACAGGTCGGTAGAGGACCATTGGAGTAATGTGTGTGTGTGAAATGTGGAGCAGATCCGAGCAAGAAAACCGAAATTATAAGCCATTTACCCGAGCGTTAAGGTTTCGAACGCGCCAAGACTGTGACCTTGACCCGAAACTTTAGCGGGGGCGGATTTGGCACCGGGTGGTAGAGGACCATGGAGCAATGCGTGTGTGAAATATGGAGCAGATCCGAGCAAGGAAACCGAAATTATAAGCCATTTACCCGAGCGTTAAGGTTTCGGGAAGTACGTACGTACGGACACCTGTAACATTCGGTGGCGGGGGCATAAACAAACTGAAAAGGCTTTACCAATGAACCATAACTACGAAGTTTGGCCACCAATGGCCAAGCGGTTTGTATGAAGAAGACATTTGAAATTTCTAATGAAAAAACAACCTTTTGGCGGCCATCTTGGATGATGTAATCATGCGATTCGATGAAAACAGCACCACAGCGATCGTTTCATCAATACCTTTGATTTGATATAATATAAGACCATATTCCGTCAAAAATGAAATTTGACCCCTATTTGACCCCATTTTTTACCCAGGGGTCACCATTTTAACAAATTTGAAAAAGCATTGTACATCGATCATTTCTGCCAAGTTTCGTAGAAATCGGTCTGGTGGTTCGTGAGAAGAAGATTTTATTTTTAGCTATTTTTAGACGGCCGCCATCTTGGATTAACGATGACCGCCATTTTAACAAAACTGTAAAAGGCTTTACCAATGGACCATAACTACGAAGTTTTCTGTCAATGGCCAAGCGGTTTGTATGAAGAAGACGTTTGAAATCTCTAATAAAAGAACAACCTTTTGACCTTTCGGTGGCCATCTTGGATTACATAATCATCCGATTACAACAAATATTACACCAGAGATCACCTCATCGATACCTTCAATTTTATATATGACATGAGCATATTCGGTCAAAAATAATATCTACATCAATCATTCCTACAAAGTTTCGTCGAAATCCGGCGGCCATCTTGGATTAGCGACAACCTCCGTTTTAACAAATCTAAAAAGGCTTCACCCATGGACCATAACAGCACCACAGCGATCGCTTCATCAATACCTTTGATTTGATATATTATAAGACCATATTCCTTCAAAAATGAAATTTGACCCCTATTTGACCCCATTTTTCACCAGTTGTTCATGAGAAGAAGATTTTTTAAGAATTTGTGCTATTTTTAGACGGCGGCCACCTTGGATTGCGTAATGATGTCATTTTAACAATTTTGTAATCCCCCTACCTAAGGACCATGACCATGAAGTTTGGTGACTATAGGCCCAATGGTTACCGAGGAGAAGACGTTTGAAAATGTTCACGGACGGACGGACACATTGCGGTAACAATAGCTCACATGAGCTTCGCTCAGGCGAGCTAAAAATAATTTCTTGGGGAAAGTGGTGGGGGTGGGTCATGGATTTGCTGTAGCACAATAGAGGATTGTCAGATGAATGCATGTATGAAATATCAAAGCGTTCCCTGTAAAGAAACAGAAGTTACACAACATTTACCCCAACATTAAGTTTATGAACATGCTAAGTTTGTGACCTTGACCTTGGGGTAAGGGTTGGGTGGTGGGTTGTGGATTTGCTAGAGCATGATAGAGGGTCATCTGAGGAATGCATGTATGAAATAGCAAGGCGTTCCATGAAAGGAAACAGATGTTATAAGACATTTACCCCAAATTTATGAATGTGCTAAGTTTGTGACCTTGACCTTGGCGAAAGGGGTGGGTCATGGATTTGCTATAGCACGATAGAGTATCATCAGATGAAAGCATGTATGAAATATGAAGGCGTTCCCTATATATATAGTATATATATCCTGTATCCTACATAGAATTGCACACACAAACTCTGTATCCTATATAGAATTGCATACAGAAACTCTGTATCCTATATAGAATTGTATACACAAACTCTGTATCATATATAGAATTGCACACACAAACTCTGTATCCTATATACAGTATAATTGTATACACAAACTCTGTATCCTATAATAGAAATGTATACACAAACTCTGTATCATATATAATTGCATACACAAACTCTGTATCATATATAGAATTGCATACACAAACTCTGTATCAAATATAGAACTGTATCCTATATAGAATTGTATACACAAACTCTGTATCCTATATAGAATTGTACACACAAACTCTGTATCCTATATAGAATTGCATACACAAACTCTGTATCCTATATAGAATTGCATACACAAACTCTGTATCAAATATAGAACTGTATCCTATATAGAATTGTATACACAAACTCTGTATCCTATATAGCATTGCACACACAAACTCTGTATCCTATATAGAATTGTATACACAAACTCTGTATCCTATATAGAATTGCATACACAAACTCTGTATCAAATATAGAACTGTATCCTATATAGAATTGTATACACAAACTATGTATCCTATATAGAATTGTATACACAAACTCTGTATCCTATATAGAATTGTTTACACAAACTCTGTATCCTATATAGAATTGCATACACAAACTCTGTATCAAATATAGAACTGTATCCTATATAGAATTGTATACACAAACTCTGTATCCTATATAGAATTGTACACACAAACTCTGTATCCTATATAGAATTGCATACACAAACTCTGTATCCTATATAGAATTGTATACACAAACTCTGTATCCTATATAGAATTGTACACACAAACTCTGTATCCTATATAGAATTATATAACAAACTCTGTATCCTATATAGAATTGCACACACAAACTCTGTATCCTATACAGAATTGTACACACAAACTCTGTATCCTATATAGAATTGCACACACAAACTCTGTATCCTATATAGAATTGCACACACAAACTCTGCATCAAATATAGAACTGTATCCTATATAGAATTGCATACACAAACTCTGTATCCTATATAGAATTGCATACACAAACTCTGTATCCTATATAGAATTGCACACACAACAAACTCTGTATCCTATATAGAATTGCATACACAAACGTAGAAAAAATGGCCAAGTTAAAAAGATGATATTTTTGATATTTTTTCGCCATAAAAACACAGGTATATATCATATAAAATCTTCAATATGTGTAGAAGACGCGCGTATAGTTTCAGATCGATTGACTGAAATGTTTTAGAGGTGTAGTGTACACAAACTATGTACCCCATATAGAATTGCATACAAAAATCTATAACAAATGGCTAAGTTAAAAAGGTGATATTTTTGTTATTTTTGGAACAAGGTGCATATTTTCAATATGCGTATGAAGATGCGTGTATAGTTTCAAATCGATTGACTGACTGGTCTTCAGTAGTGTACACAAACTCTGCAGTTTTTGTCCGCCGCCTGCGGTAAAACATAATATGTATTTTTTATTTTTTAAAACAGCCGTATAAAAATGTTCACATGCATATACAATGTAGGTTAAAGGCAAATACGTACATAACTCGACAAAATCCGTAAGATGGTAAGGAAAGATCACAGCTTGCAGCGTGACAGCGGAACAGCAGAGTTGTATGAACTATGTCACCGCGGAGTCCACCACTGCACTACTGTAGATTTATCCTGTAATTATCAGAGTGAAAGAATCCATTAATAACGGCACCAACTCAGCAGTGGAGGCAAGTATTTATGAACTGGGAGCAGGCAGCGGCTAGCTCCGACAGTTGGTGGGATCAATGTCCTTCAGGAGCTCACTATTGGACAGCTGACACAACCGTGAAATACAGACCACCATCTGACCATTGTTCATTATATGTGGCTGTGACTGGAGAAGTGGAGCTTATGGGTTTTAAGACCAGTGTAGCTCCTGATCAAATAGCACTCCTGTAGCCTGATAATGGTCTATATATTGTGTTAGAAACATGACGGATGATTCATTGATGGAATGGCGAACAGTGCAGATCCTGATCAGACTGTGCAGATGCACAGGCTGATCTGGATCTACAGTGATTGCAAAACCCTAAAGACCCAATTCCAGTCCCAGTCACATATAGAAGATAGTCACACTTTCGTATATGACGCGAGACAGGCCATGACATTTTGTGCTGAAGAACATATCTCAAGAAAAATATATACAAAATTTGTGATATTTTCCATGAATGAGACAGAAAGATGAAGAAATGTTCAGAGCAAATGTGGAATAAAATTGAAAGGTCTTACAGGAGTAGTGTACACACACTCTGTACCCTATATAGAATTGCATACAAAAATGTAGAAAAAAATGGCTAAGTTAAAAAGGTGATATTTTTGTTAAAAAATATTTTTTCAGCATAAAAACACCAAGGTGCGCATCTTCAATATGTATAGAAGATGTGTGTAAAATTTCAGATTGATTGACAGTAAGGTTTTAGAGGAGTAGTGTACACAAACTCTGTACCCTACATAGAATTGCATACAAAAATGTAGAAAAACTGGCTAAGTTAAAAAGTTGATATTCTTGTTAAAAAAATGATTTTTCAGGCATAAAAACACAAAGGTGCACATCTTCAATATGTGTAGAATACATGTGTAAAGTTTCAAATCGATTGACTGAACGGTTTTAGAGAAGTAGTACACAACTCTGCAGTTTTTCTGTCCACAGCCCGCCCGCCCGCCCCGCGGTAAAACATAATATGTACCGTCTGCCAAGCGGATAGTAAGAAAAGGCTGTTTGAAAGCTCGAATAAAAAGATAACGGTGCGTGCGTGCGTGATTGCGTGCGTGCATGCGTGCGTGATTGTGTGTGCGCGTGCGTGCGTGCGTGTGTACGTGCATGTGTGTATCAACTTGTCCTCCCAGGTCGCAGTTGTGTATCAACTGTCGTCCTCCAGTTGGAAGGTGTGATACAACTTGTCCTCAGTTGGAGGTGTGTACAACTGTCCTCAGTTGGAGTTGGTGTATCAACTTGTCCTCAGGTGGAGGCTGTTTGAAATCCAAACTGTCCTCAAGTTGGAGGTTTGTTGTATCAACTGTCCCTCACTTGAACCGGAAGT